>CAMXBY010000029.1:0-56611 GCA_947179485.1 Allacma fusca | reverse complement strand
CATTGCATCGTAAGAAAAAATACATTGCATCGTAAGACAAATACAAACTACAAACTACAAATTACATACCTAGCCACGAAAATACAAAATACAAAAATGTATTTGAAATACGTATTTGAAGTACATGTATTTAAAATACCATGCATTTTGGACAGCTCTGCTTAAGATATGCCTTAGTCATAAACCCCTCCATGTACATGTCCATATTAAAATCATAAAAATATGTACAGTAATGTTAATTTTCGAATTATATGTGTCTGACATAAGCTTATTACGTTGCATACATAGAACATTTTTAGATTCTTATCATTAAGATTTTTAACGGTCAAATTCTCGAATAGTTCCAGTGAAGTAGTTTGGAGTCCTTCATCCGTTCATATGTTGACTCCTCCCCTAAGAAGTTCCTTTGGGATATTGAGACCTCTGCCCTGGGTATATTAGCTTAGCCCCACTGAAGTCTGCTGGCTGGCCTGTCAGGGCTCTTTAAGTTGTATGTCTCCTTTCTGTCCGGGAAGATCCGCGTCCTAGAAACCACGAAACGAGAGCCCTCAGATTCGTAATAGGTTTCATACCCATCTTTGTTCTTGATCACCAAATATCTTCAAGATCGGACTCGGAAGGTAAGATCATTTCCGTCAACATGTTTCTGACCGGCCTCCACTGCGTGCTTTCGGACTGCTCTTTGTTGGAGGGTCATATCAGATAGAACATTGTATTGAGAGCCCTTAAGCTTTGGCGCGAACCTAAAAATCTGGCTGCAAAAGGAAGTATCTCTAAACTCACATTTAATGGCTATTTTATTACCAAGGTGAAGAGTTGACAGTTTCTTAATTCTGTCAAGTGGTATCATGACAGTGTTGAGAATGTTCCTCAGAAGGTCTAGTAGATCAACTTCAACAGTGTCCTTTTTTACAGTATTTCCGGCGATTATAACGTTTGCGAGGGAGAAACTCTTGAATCCAATTAAGTCGTTCTTTACGTGAACCAAGTCACTATCCCGTTTCGTTTTCGTTACTGTAAAACGTTTTCCCTTTTTTTGATGACTGAAATTTCTTGATATCAGTCAATAACTAGTAAGAGTATGTTTCAAGGGTCAGGAATCTGTAATCGGATTGAAATTCCATTGAGAATTGGGGAACTGGAAGTAGGAAACGTCCTAGACCATGACAGTTCCAAAAAATCGACACAGTCCAACATGAAAGTTCTGCGACTGAAATTTCTTGATATCAGTCAATAACTAGTAAGAGTATGTGTCAAGGGTCAGGAATCTGTAATCGGATTGGAATTCCCTTGAGAATTGGGGAACTGGAAGTAGGAAACGTCCTAGACCATGACAGTTCCAAAAAATCGACACAGTCCAACATGACAATTCCATGACTGAAATTTCTTGATATCAGTCAATAACTAGTAAGAGTATGTGTCAAGGGTCAGGAATCTGTAATCGCATTGAAATTCCATTGAGAATTGGGGAACTGGAAGTAGGAAACGTTCCTGCCCATGACAGTTCCATAAAATCGACGCCGTCCCACATGAAAGTTCTGCGACTAAAATTTCTTGATATCAGTCAATAACTAGTAAGAGTATGTGTCAAGGGTCAGGAATCTGTAATCGCATTGAAATTCCATTGAGAACTGTGAAACTGGAAGTAGGAAACGTCCTAGATCATGACAGTTCCAAAAAATCGACACAGTCCAACATGACAATTCCATGACTGAAATTTCTTGATATCAGTCAATAACTAGTAAGAGTATGTGTCAAGGGTCAGGAATCTGTAATCGCATTGAAATTCCATTGAGAATTGGGGAACTGGAAGTAGGAAACGTCCTAGACCATGACAGTTCCAAAAAATCGACACAGTCCAACATGAAAGTTCTGCGACTGAAATTTCTTAATATCAGTCAATAACTAGTAAGAGTATGTGTCAAGGGTCAGGAATCTGTAATCGGATTGAAATTCCATTGAGAATTGGGGAACTGGAAGTAGGAAACGTCCTAGACCATGACAGTTCCAAAAAATCGACACAGTCCAACATGAAAGTTCTGCGACTGAAATTTCTTGATATCAGTCAATAAGTAGTAAGAGTAGGTGTCAAGGGCCAGGAATCTGTACTCGGATCGTAATTTCATTGAAAATTGTTTAAATGGTTCTTAAATGTTTAAACGTTCTTTGCCCAATTAGTTCAAAAAAATCGACAGAGTCCTAAAATGTCATAAATAATACTTTCGCAGGTTTAATACGATGTGAATGGCAGCATTTAGTTTTGTGGTAGGGAATCGCTGAATGGGAGGAATGATGTTGTAGAGTGAGTGATGAAAAAATGTGAGTGATAGGAAGTGGGGGATAAATGAACACCCATGGTCTTTTGGTTCACTGCTGCCCGCCAGGCTGCCTAGTCAAGTCAATTCTAGTCTTTAAAGTTCAGAGCCTCAACTAGTCAAGTCTAGTCAAGTCAGCTGTATGTTTAAGTAACAATAGTCAAGTCTAGTCCTAGTCTTAATTCTGCAGCTGGTTCCCTGGTTAAGTCTAGTCAATTCACCTAGTCACACTGCATTTTTTCTAAATTGCGTTTATTTGAATTCTCAACTCGGTTCGAGATTCGTTGTGTTCAAAATTTTCTGATTTAAGCTAATACCTCTCACAAAAAACCAGCTCATGTTTATTTACATCAAACAACTTGAGAAACAACACATGTAGTTTACAACATCAAAACAAGAGTAATATTTAGTAAGATTTTTGAACAATCAACAACTGTCAGTAAATGAAGGAGTTGGTTCTTGCTTACAAACTTTAACAGTAAGTTCGGAATCATTTGTTTCCAAGAAAGTATGTTAATTATTTATAACAAATTATGGTTAAACCTTCTTGTCTGGTATATTATATTATAGGGATTATAATTGGGATATTATCTGGCATATTGTATGAAATTTCTACTGGGACGCACCAGGGGAAATACCCGGTACAAGTTGTGGAAATTGTAGTATGATGTAATTTGGGAACGGATGTTTGTACATCTCCCTGATAGATCATTTCTGAATTTCCCTGCTGAATACTGTCTTTTTAGGGAGGTCCTCAGCTATTTCGGAAACTGCTGCTACAAAGTTTAACGATTTTCAAAATACCTGTATGTTATTTACTTAGTATTAATACCGGGTGACATGTTTGGATCAATAAATAGACATTCAAATGTTGGAGGTGAATCACAATTTGTAGAAATGAAAACCTAAACCGTCGTTTCGAACGTTAAGGTTGGGTTATTTCGACTGGAAAGGAGTGTAAATGTCAATACGATGGCCCCTTCGAGGCCACGCTGTACTAACTGTATTCGGGGTTCAAGTTTCTGGTACTACGTAAGGCACCAGGTATTTTGCCTGGTATAAGAAAAGGAAGTTTGTGTGGTCAGAACCAGCATAATCACACCAGGTATATATTCAAGGACCTCTATCAAGAAGGAAAGCATTTCAAAAAATGGTTATAATTTTAGTTGCGATTTGACAAGTATCCATAGATAATTGTTTAATCAATAAAAATTGTAAAATCAATACTTTTAACTATAGAAAGTAATGTAGGAAATGTATCCTAGCTTTCATTTTGATCAATTGCATTGTAAACTAGATTTTTATAAACATTTCTACGTATCTAGTAAACAATTTCATGTTTTAGTCTTTCGAAACGAAACCATATGCGTAAGCATAGTAAACCGCATTGACGATGAGCATTTCGTGTACAATGGAATTTACTGCTGGCTTTAATTTTCAGCTACATGATAGAATCCAGTAATTACGACTTGACTACCTTTTTCCATGGAGCCAGCAAGTCAAGTCTAGTCAAGTCCCATGTTTTCGCAAGTTACCCTAGTCTATTCTAGTCAAGTCTCATAATTGTAACACCATGCGTCGTCAAGTCAAGTCTGTTCTTTTACGTCCATTTTGCTTCCTAGTCTAGTCAAGTCTAGACTTTCCTAGTCAAGTCTGACTAGACTAGGGCAGCAGTGTTTTGGTTAGTTACACGGTCTTTTGGAAACCACGGTTTTACCGTTTTCGCGGTCTTTTGGGAAAGTTCTTTTGGACTAGTAGAAAGCCCTGCTCAGCAGGGATAATTACTTATAGGTTTGGGATATTTTACATAGACGCTAGAATATGCATTGCAAAACTTGAACTATTATAATAATTCAAACAAAATATCATGATTGAGCGCACTTGGGAACTTCCCACCAAGGCCCTGCCCATGCACCATGTTTGACCCGTAGATCGCGACTGGGAGTTATAGTTCCGCTTTAACATACAAATGTTAATTTATACTTTGAAAATTTCCTTGAACACATTTGTAGTAAACATTTCATTTCTGCCATCAAACCTTTTCCCTTGACGATTGATTTTGAGTCCGTCTTGGTGGTGGTTGGCTGCCCGTGACAATTTCGCTACCCTTGTTACCGTATAATGCTTTAATAATTTATTTTTAAATAAAAAAAATTATCTCTTCTAATTTGAAAGAGTTTGCCGTCTTGATGGTGGATGGCTTCCAGTGCAGTGGTTGGATTTTTGTAAATCTCCCTGGAAGATTTTTTAAATTTTCTCTGCTGGTTATGATGTCCCTGTTCGAAGCAAGGGGCCATTCAAGTAATTCATAACGCAAAATTGGTCAAAATTTCGTCCCCACCCACATGGTGTAACGTTAGGGTAACGCTGACTAAACTACCACCTACCCGACATAACGCGTTACATGTTTTTTTAAATGCTGCCTTAGCAAATACATTAGATTAAATATATGTATGCCTGCTTAAAGACTACGATTCATCCGGTAAAACTAGGTTTATTCAATTTGTGACTTCAGCCTCGCATTCAACAAATGGACTTTTTAACTAGAGCATCTCGGGCGGTTAAAATTTGCGGGTAAGCCCGTAAAAAGCCCGGCCTGCCCGGGCTTCGGGCGGGTACGGGTAAATTTTATTACACTTGACGGGTTACGGGTGGGTTCGGTCTTTTCAATGCGGTTAAAAAAGACCGTGAAAGCCCGTAAAAGCCCGTGAAAAAATTCATGTGGGATGCATGCAGGATCAGGGGTTGTAAAAGTACATAACTTGAATACATGGAACAAGTTTCAAATGTTTGCAATTTTAACTTTAAAACAAAGCCTTGACATTCAATGTCAACGAATTAAATTACAGGAAATAATCGGAAGATTGCAAGTTTGAAAAACACTTAAACAGATACTAGTTGAACATAGGTGTTTATTAATTATGTGAAGTGAAATGAGTGCAGGGATATTTTAGCAGGCAATCGCGCCAAGGAGGGACATCAACTCTGGCCAAACATAATTGTAAGAATTCTGCAGTGGAAGCAACTCCAGCTCTTAACAATTTCACTCAAACAAAGGCGAAAATGAAAAATTGAATAAGAAAATTGTTCTGGGTCTATAGCTTTGAATTTACTAGCTGGACAGGTATAAGCGGGCGGGCTAGGTGCTTTTTAAAATGTTACGGGCCTGGCCGGGCTTTATTGTTGAACTTTAATTTCGGGATGGGCGGGCACGGGTAAACATTTACGGGCCGCGGGCGGTTACGGGTCTAAAAAATCCCACGGGATGATACTCTATTTTTAACCAGTCAGGAATACTTTCAATAACTTCAATGTCACTGTCTTTATCATCACTGTCTGCATACCCTTGTACAACACATTCAATAATGTCCTCTGGTTAAATTTTCAATTGAATGAAAACCTGAAGTCAGGCAGAATTTATGAAGTAAATGTCCACAGCTTAAAGCTATAGCGTGATATTCACTTCCTTGATCCCCCTCCGGGGAACCCCGAAGGGGTTCGAAACATACTCCACATGCAATAAATTGTGCCATTTACAATTTTCAAATAATTAAACAAAATTCAATAAATGATGCACAATACGTGAAATCTTTAAGGCGAATATGGTTTTTCCTTGCACAAATGTTTTCAAGAATATATGTGCAAAATCGTATATGTATGAAATTTACTTTACGCGTGTCTATAATAGAACCACCAACTCGTCGTAAATCGAAGCTTTAAAAACGAGTCATTTAATTTTCAGAGGTAAGAAGTATCATCAAAACATTGCGTTACGTACCAAGGTGATCTAACACCCCCCGTTGCACGTAACAAAGCATAACGTTACTTTGTAAGGCCACCCACTACCTCTGCGTTATGAATTACTTGAACGGCCCCCAAGTTTAAAACCCTGTTGACGAAATTCCGTAATAAAATTCAAAAATCCCTGCTGAAAAAAAGGTCAACAAATTTGAAAATCCCTACTGACTAAAAATGGTTTTCGTAAATCACCTAACAATTTCGAAAATCCCTGGTGATAAAATTTTGTTCAGAAAAACACGTTAACAATTTCAAAATTCCCTTCTTACAAAAATTGTTTCCTATAAAACACCTCAAGAATTTCGAAAATCCCTGCCCAAAAAAGGTCAACAGATTTGACAATACCTGTTTGTAATCCCATTTGAAAATTTTCCTGCTGAAAAAAGTTTTTCCCTGGGAAGATTCTTCCCGTCTTCCCACATAAATCCGACCCCTGATGGCTACCTGACAATGTCGCCGCCCTTGCTACTGTATAATGGTTTAATAATTTAAAAATAATTGTAATAATTTATTTAGCCCGCGTAAATTTGCCATCTCAAATCGATATTACACCAAGACGAAGACGGCCCACTCTTTCAAATTAGTAGAGACGATAATCCGATGGTATATACAGCAAGCCGAAGCTGTATATTAGAGTGCGATTGTAATGCATGATGCAGGAGATTGGTAATTTTTAAAGCTTAAAGCAGACAGCAAGACGATAGTGACACACTGGATATATTGTCAATAATAATAGAACCCGATACAAATTGAGCCAAGAGGCTCTTATACATCCCAAAACAATAGGAGTGCGGACCGAGGAGAGGCTCCTTCTACAATGCTAAATAATAGCCACAACTCCTCAAACAATAGATTTTGTAACGGTCAGCATTCCATTTCGGAGTAACTCGTGTGAAGTCGAGTAATGAGAACTGCAAAAATCTCAACTCACACACAACTACATATCTACATAGACTCCATTCTTAGATTCATTTCCAACATTGCATCATTGCTGCGCTCATTCCACTATATGTAGGATCCTATCTATGTAGTATACGACTCTACTCTATATCGAAGCAAGCCGGTGGTATATGCAGCAAACCGAGATGCCGAGAAGTGAGAAGCACAGCGAGCTGAAAAAGCTCTCCTCTGCGACACAGTTTCAGCTTTCAGCCCGCTGCTCGCTTTGCTTCTCAGCTTGATTGCTGCATATACCACCGGCTTTCTTGGCTATATAGTGAAATAGTATACTACATGGCGGCTTGCTTTATAGTGAAATGAGCACGAATAAATCCCAGTTGTGGACTTACTGTATGCCTAAATCTAGCGCGCGTACTTTAACAGTAGAGCGCGAAAGTTTAATATCCACATACAGAAAGTGGCGGTTATAATGTAGAGACTAGTAGAAAGCCCTGCTCAGCAGGGAGAATTGCTCAAGTGAAATGCCACATTCAAACTACAAAACGAACGTTTTTGAATATTGTGTGCTGCTTGATGAATTTTATTTACACATAAGAAAATAAAGCCTGCAAAATATCATGGTTGAGCGCACTTGGGAACTTCCCACCAAGGCCCTGCCCATGCCCCATGTTTGATCCGTAGATCGCGGCTGGGAGTTAGTCCCGCATTCATTTATAAATGTGTTAAGTTATCGATTAAAAACTTCCTTAAATACAACGTTTGTTGTAAATGTTTCATTTCTGCCAACAATTATCTTTCCTTGATGCTCAGTATCAACTATTTTTATTTTAACTTTTTTTCCTGATGTTGCTCTTGAAAATGTAACATATAATTGACCGTGTGTAAAAACGGGAGACGGCAAATATATTCCCAAGCGATCAAAAGTTTGTTCCTGACTTTTATTAATAGTCATTACAAAACTGACTCTTACAGGAAACTGTCGTCTTTTGAGTGTAAATGGAATGTCCGGGTCGGACGGAATCAAATCTATTCAAGGTATGAATCCTATATCGCCTTGAGCACTTCCTGTCAGAATTTGTGCATGAATGACATTATTGGCCAAGTTCTTAACTATTAGTCTTGTACCGTTACATAACCCTTTCCTCGTATTTAAATTTCTTAAAAGCATGTTAATTGCTCCAACTTTTAAAGTAAGTTTATGTGGAGGCATTCCTGTCGGTGTAAGGGAATGCAGAAACTCACCATTTAATCTACCTAATACATCTTCATTAAGCCTTATGGTATCATCATTCTTAGAACATAGAATTGCTCTTTTGGTGAATTCAGCTGCATCCAAGGCACTAAAACTTGCACCGAATATCTCTTCTACCAATGATCCTACTCAAATAAAATCGTGAGGTATTTCAACTTTATCATCGGGTAGACCGAAAGAATTTAAAAACTCGCCATTGCCCAGCTTCAAAAGCCAGTTTGAAAAGACAATCTGATCGGGTTCAGTCCTCATATTTTGTGTGAGCTTTATTTGTTTGAATAGTGGCTACATGCGGTTATTTATTAAACATGATTCTATTATAGAAACTCTATTTCCATGTTTAACGACATTTAAACATTGCCTCCAGTCATCCCAACCACTCTCCACCCTTGGTAAAACCAATGGGTCCCAACCACTCTCCACCCTTGGTAAACCCAATGGGTCTCCAAAATCTCCACCCTTGGTAAACCCAATGGGTCTCCAAAATCTCCACCCTTGGTAAACCCAATGGGTCTCCAAAATCTCCACCCTTGGTAAACCCAATGGGTCTCCAAAATCTCCACCCTTGGTAAAACCAATGGGTCCCAACCACTCTCTACCCTTGGTAAAACCAATGGGTCCCAACCACTCTCTACCCTTGGTAAAACCAATGGGT
Organism: Allacma fusca; assembly: GCA_947179485.1. Taxonomy (NCBI): domain Eukaryota; kingdom Metazoa; phylum Arthropoda; class Collembola; order Symphypleona; family Sminthuridae; genus Allacma; species Allacma fusca. The sequence continues at coordinate 47,691 of CAMXBY010000029.1, read as the reverse complement.
CCCAACCACTCTCTACCCTTGGTAAAACCAATGGGTCCCAACCACTCTCCACCCTTGGTAAAACCAATGGGTCCCAACCACTCTCTACCCTTGGTAAAACCAATGGGTCCCAACCACTCTCCACCCTTGTTAAAACCAATGGGTCCCAACCACTCTCCACCCTTGTTAAAACCAATGGGTCCCAACCACTCTCCACCCTTGTTAAAACCATTGGGTCCCAACCACTCTCCACCCTTGGTAAAACCAATGGGTCCCAACCACTCTCCACCCTTGGTAAAACCAATGGGTCCCAACCACTCTCCACCCTTGGTAAAACCAATGGGTCTCCAAAATCTCCACCTGTGGTAAAGTCAACAGGACAACACAACTCTCCTTCAAATGAACCACTGGATATGTGATTAAATGCCGTCGCTTGTACTCTGCAACATTAAAGACAAAAATAATTAGGAATAGCCATTACCAGCAATATTCATTCCAAAACTCCGAATACGTACGGTATCCGTCACAAAATATCAAACTCCGTCAATAGTACACCTGTTTAATAATTATGATTACTACCTTAAAGTTTCAAAGTTACAGCACAATTCGATACTGTGGGGCGAGCGGAATCTTAGGTAAATGTAATGTGACGGGTCAAACATAGGGCTTGGGCAGGGCCTTGAGGGGAAGTTCCCAAGTGCGCTCAATCATGATATTTTGTTTGAATTATTCTAATATTTCAAGTCTTAAATCTCACTATAGTAATGCATATTCTAGCGTCTATATATGTAGGATTATCCCAAACCTATAAGTAATTATCCCTGCTGAGCAGGGGTTTCTACTAAGGAGTTGAGAGTAGCTAATGTGGTGAGCATAATAATATTTGTAATAATTTTTTATTGTAAATGTATTTTATTTACATATATTTATAGTCGCATGCAAATGTCAAAATAGTAACAACAAAAATTACCTACCTGAAAAGGTTGAAGCCGTGGGAATGATGAATTCTTCAGTGAAAGTTTGATTTGAATGGTGTGATTCGGTGAGCTCGTTAGTCGTTATGAGAATGGCTTGCGTCCTAGAGATAGGCAGGAGTGGAGTTCCGATCCAAGTTAACAATTATACGATGCACGATGAGGAGAGAATTACTTATGGGATATACAGATATGTACTCTTGCCATCTATTGGTGTTTGTGGAAAGTAAATGAAGCAGAAGAGCGCGTACGATGCTTGTGGAAAGTAAATGAAGCAGAAGAGCGCGTACGATGCTTGTGGAAAGTAAATGAAGCAGAAGAGCGCGTACGATTAGGGGAGGATTGCTTATGGTATGGTATATATGTACTCTTGGCATCTATTGGTGCTTGAAGCAGAAGAGCGCGCAATTTGAAAAGCCACAGACTCCATCAAGTGGCCGTTATAATGTAGAGACTAGTAGAAAGCCCTGCTCAGCAGGGATAATTACTTATAGGTTTGGGATATTTTACATAGACGCTAGAATATGCATTGCAAAACTTGAACTATTATAATAATTCAAACAAAATATCATGATTGAGCGCACTTGGGAACTTCCCACCAAGGCCCTGCCCATGCACCATGTTTGACCCGTAGATCGCGACTGGGAGTTATAGTTCCGCTTTAACATACAAATGTTAATTTATACTTTGAAAATTTCCTTGAACACATTTGTAGTAAACATTTCATTTCTGCCATCAAACCTTTTCCCTTGACGATTGATTTTGAGTCCGTCTTGGTGGTGGTTGGCTGCCCGTGACAATTTCGCTACCCTTGTTACCGTATAATGCTTTAATAATTTATTTTTAAATAAAAAAAATTATCTCTTCTAATTTGAAAGAGTTTGCCGTCTTGATGGTGGATGGCTTCCAGTGCAGTGGTTGGATTTTTGTAAATCTCCCTGGAAGATTTTTTAAATTTTCTCTGCTGGTTATGATGTCCCTGTTCGAAGCAAGTTTAAAACCCTGTTGACGAAATTCCGTAATAAAATTCAAAAATCCCTGCTGAAAAAAAGGTCAACAAATTTGAAAATCCCTACTGACTAAAAATGGTTTTCGTAAATCACCTAACAATTTCGAAAATCCCTGGTGATAAAATTTTGTTCAGAAAAACACGTTAACAATTTCAAAATTCCCTTCTTACAAAAATTGTTTCCTATAAAACACCTCAAGAATTTCGAAAATCCCTGCCCAAAAAAGGTCAACAGATTTGACAATACCTGTTTGTAATCCCATTTGAAAATTTTCCTGCTGAAAAAAGTTTTTCCCTGGGAAGATTCTTCCCGTCTTCCCACATAAATCCGACCCCTGATGGCTACCTGACAATGTCGCCGCCCTTGCTACTGTATAATGGTTTAATAATTTAAAAATAATTGTAATAATTTATTTAGCCCGCGTAAATTTGCCATCTCAAATCGATATTACACCAAGACGAAGACGGCCCACTCTTTCAAATTAGTAGAGACGATAATCCGATGGTATATACAGCAAGCCGAAGCTGTATATTAGAGTGCGATTGTAATGCATGATGCAGGAGATTGGTAATTTTTAAAGCTTAAAGCAGACAGCAAGACGATAGTGACACACTGGATATATTGTCAATAATAATAGAACCCGATACAAATTGAGCCAAGAGGCTCTTATACATCCCAAAACAATAGGAGTGCGGACCGAGGAGAGGCTCCTTCTACAATGCTAAATAATAGCCACAACTCCTCAAACAATAGATTTTGTAACGGTCAGCATTCCATTTCGGAGTAACTCGTGTGAAGTCGAGTAATGAGAACTGCAAAAATCTCAACTCACACACAACTACATATCTACATAGACTCCATTCTTAGATTCATTTCCAACATTGCATCATTGCTGCGCTCATTCCACTATATGTAGGATCCTATCTATGTAGTATACGACTCTACTCTATATCGAAGCAAGCCGGTGGTATATGCAGCAAACCGAGATGCCGAGAAGTGAGAAGCACAGCGAGCTGAAAAAGCTCTCCTCTGCGACACAGTTTCAGCTTTCAGCCCGCTGCTCGCTTTGCTTCTCAGCAAGGCTATGCAGTCTTGGACTCACACGAAAGACTGAGTGGGTAAACCATAGGACTGACTGAAGACTGTGACTGACTGGGACTGATAGAAAACTGTATTTTAAAGACTGAGACTGACTGGGACTGATAGGAATTCGAGCAGAGACTGACTGAGACTGACATGACCGCTAGTAGCTGAGACATGTATGAATATGTACAAAGAATGCTTGATTGGTAGAGGAGGAGTAACAATCAAAGTGTATGTACTTACGCATAAACAATTCGTCTTTCGTTTCATTGGACATACAAAACGCTACCAAAAATAAACCCGAAGACTTGTAACTTGGAAGTATAGTGTAACGCTTTTGCGAACAAAAACAATATTCGATAAAGACCAAAGTTGTCTTGTTTTGTTCATATTACTAAATAGGAATGATATACCTCTATGCAGGAAATCTTGATTTGTGTTTTATGGAGCTTCTAATAGGGTTACAAATTCAATCCCGATGATCTCCGGAAACAATTTTGTTGTCCCCGGTGGACGCTCCTGTTCCCTTTTCAAGCACTTTTACGGCAATTACTGGCATTTGCCTGACTATATTTCCATCAGTGGCTAGTATTATGTATATTTGATTTTCTTAGACCAATCTTGTCAAGATTTTCTAAAATTTACTTCATTGAATTAGGGAAATGTTTGGGGTACTCTGAGCCACAAAAAATGTACAAATAATTATGGATTTATCTAAACTCAAAATTGCCATACGTTTGCTGTGAATCTTATAGGATTTCCAGTGAGATATTTTAAATTCTTTAATAATTGTGATCGTGACAGGCTAGTGAGAAATATTGAGCATCAAGAACGAAGGTAATCGTTCAATTTAAAACATACGTTACATTTTGAGCTCCTGTGATCCCAATGAGTCATCTAATAATCAGAGCTGTCCAAAATACATGCTCACCAAATACAAATTACAAAATACAAAATACATTCTTCCGTCGTCGAAAATACAAACCACAAAATACAAAATACATTCTTCCGGCGTCGAAAATACAAACTACAAAATACAAAATACATACTCAAAACGTAGAAAATACAAACTACAAAATACTAAATACATTCTTCAGGCGACGAAAATACAAACTACAAAATACAAAATACATACCTAGCCACGAAAATACAAAATACAAAATACAAAAATGTATTTGAAAAACGTATTTGAAGTACATGTATTTAAAATACCATGTATTTTGGACAGCTCTGCTAATAATATAGGGATAATATCAATATAGGGAAGATCCTTATAGGTAACTACATTCTCACAGCTTACAATTAAAATAGGTGTATTTTGTAGAAGAACAAAAACAAGTTTTTCAAAATACATTTTGATCTTGGTTTTAAAAAATTCCCTGATTGTTTGCACAGCTATTAGACGATCATTGCAATGGTATTTTCTGTAGAGACAACATCAGAAATATAGCTCCTCACGAGTACGAGTAGATACTCGAGTTCGAGTACGAGTACTGGTCGAGTACGGTATAACTTGTATTATTGCTTGAACTCGTCGGTCGAGTATTCGTTTTCGTACTCGAACTTGAGTATATTTCTAACGAGTATCAGAGCGAGTACAAGTACGTTCATAGTACTTGAACCAAAGCACGTGTACGAGTTCGGGACATGACTTCAAAACTTGAACCCGTACTTGGATTTACATTTGATACTCGAGTAATTTTCTCCAGCACAAAGTTCACATCTATATTTCCTTGATTACAAAAAAGTTGCTGTTATTCCGAAGCAGAAAGGAAAAGCGGTTAAATTCAAAATTACTACGAACAGCATGAAACGTTACACCTACAGCGTAAGTTATTGTTACAGCTCCGAATTGAGTACTACTGTAGTTACTATTTGTAAGTATTTACCTATCGCCGTAAAATGTAATGGAACAGGAGAATAGGGCAGAATTAATGGAGGTTAGAATGAGATTGACCTGACTGAAGAGAATCCAGTCAATATGACTGGCAGAAGCAAATCTTGATCTATGTATTGTTCATCGGTATTTTAATCTCGTTGGAGAAAATTTTCATTGCAAAAACTGTTCGTAAGTTGGAGTTACAAATTTTTGTTATTTGAATCTACTATTTCTTTTCTATGTTAATCTCTCTTTAACAAAATATAACGTCTAAAATGTTTTTTTCGGTGTACTTGATACTCCAGTACGGCTCGAGTACTAGTTCAAGTACAGGTCGGTCGGTATAAACGTTTTATACTCGAAAACACGGTCCAAGTTCGGTAAAAAATTATGTACAGGATTTTTTACTCGTACTTGAAGACACAAGTCCGGGTCAAGGGGGAATTTGGGCCGACAATTCGAGTACGGTTCCAAGTACGAGTACGGTATGGATAACTACTCGACCCGTGAGGAGCTATAATCAGGAATATAATGCAAAGTTAAAGAGCTGAAATCTGAAAATCTCTCTCAGGCGCCAAATTAAAAGAAATGCTGTAATGGAGAAAGGTTTGGAGAAATTAAGATTGTAGGATGCGACATGTTTGGTAACGTGATAAATTGTTGGTCCTTCGACCATTCTCCTATTCAATTATTTTTAAATTTAGCTAACATGGTTCAAACTGGAGAACAAATTCTTTTCCATGATTATTTATCAAGATACTAGCACACAGAAGAAAAAATATTACTTTAAAAGGAGAGTTCGAAAATTAATTCAATAGTCGATATTGAGACCATTAAAATGCGTATTCTCAACCCTCCTGTGCTCCTGTGGTTTTATATGCATATGGAATACATTAAGGACTGACTGAGACTTTTGCTAAGGACTTTTACCAGGACTGAGACTGATAGGGACTGATACACTGATACTATAAGACTGAGTGGACTGACTGATAGAATGCTACTTGGGACTGTTAAAGGACTGTGACTGATAAAACCAAAGACTGCATAGCCTTGCTTCTCAGCTTGATTGCTGCATATACCACCGGCTTTCTTGGCTATATAGTGAAATAGTATACTACATGGCGGCTTGCTTTATAGTGAAATGAGCACGAATAAATCCCAGTTGTGGACTTACTGTATGCCTAAATCTAGCGCGCGTACTTTAACAGTAGAGCGCGAAAGTTTAATAGCCACATACAGAAAGTGGCGGTTATAATGTAGAGATAAGGTGTTTTGTCGAAGGTGTAATGTTTGCCGTTCTTCTATCGTGATACCCCAGCACGGGAGGCGTGGAGGCGCGAAGCGAAACGAATCTCATTGGCTAGCTCGCAGCTCCCATTGTGACGTTTCTTCTTGAACCTTGACTCCCCTAGGTATGCGGAAATTTCTACACACTTTCGCTTGGCTGTACTTCAGTGAGTATCAACGGTACAGACATAAGCTCGTCAACATATTTCCTCCAGTATTAAGTAATTGTCGAAATCTGAGAATGTCTCCAATTAACCAAACTTGTGTGGAAGCTGGGAGTGAAGGAGTGGAGGCTAAGAAGCAGAAGATAAGTGAGGTCCAGCAAAACGGGCTACGGGACAGTACCAAATTGTACTTTGTGAGGTTGGGGGAAACGGCTCAAGTCCCTACAAGGGGATCTAAATTGGCTGCTGGTTATGACTTAAAAAGGTATGGAGTAATTAATCTCTTCATGGTGTCATTATGCTTGTTTTTGACCCGTGCTATATGTTATTGAAATTTTTCCAAAAATGATGTGTTTTGGAGGTTACTCTAATAATGCTTCTGGACCTTTATACAGTGCGTACAAAGTGACGGTGCCGGCGAGAGGCTGACCCGTGCTATATGTTATTGAAATTTTTCCAAAAATGATGTGTTTTGGAGGTTACTCTAATAATGCTTCTGGACCTTTATACAGTGCGTACAAAGTGACGGTGCCGGCGAGAGGCTCTGCACTTGTAAAAACCGATATTCAGATTCAACTTCCGTCTGGCACTTATGGAAGGGTAGCACCACGCTCCGGCTTGGCTCTCAAAAATAAGATTGATGTCGGTGGTGAGTTATAATTCCTGTCCTATTAATATCCTGGTGTTATAATTAACGTGCATTGAATGTTGTCGTTTATTTTCAGCGGGAGTGATTGACCAGGACTACCGTGGGAATGTTGGAGTGATTTTATTTAATCATGGGGATGTAGACTTTGAGGTGGAAGTTGGTGATCGCATTGCGCAGTTGATCTGTGAGAAAATTGCTTATCCTGATGCTGTTGAAGTTGAGGTAGGATGTTATTTTTAATTAAAGTGTTCTTCATGTATGTGTGCTATCGTTTATAGCTTTTGTACTACAGATTCTGTTTAACTAAATGTATTATTATTTGATATGATTTTGCAGAATCTTGATGATAGTGAACGAGGAGCTGGAGGCTTTGGTTCTACCGGATTGAAGAATTGAATGTTTCAATGTTACGCATTATTGCTGGTAGTTTATGCATTTTTAATCATACAATTTTAATTTTAGAATTACACGAAAAGTACGGTAAGGGTAGGAATCACTTTCATCTTTCTTGGTCAATTTGTGAATTAAGGTACTGAACAAACATGTCTCCCAAAACTTCCTTTTTCACAGTCGTTGTATTCTTAGTTAGGGTGATGAATTGCCTTTTTAATTTCGTTAATTGAGTTATTGATAAGGAAGTGTTGTATTTTATTTTCGCTGTCGCGTACGGTACTTCTATTTCTTCCACATCAGAATCGGAATTATGCACAGCTGCAATTGCCTGTGAAATTTCGAAAATTATTTACCTCAAAGCTCCATGTATACTGCAGTCAGTTTTTAAGTTCTGAGTTTGTAATATCAAATAGTCAATCTAATTCTCCAGCTAATTTAGGGTAGACATTGGTTATCTAATTTCAATATTTTGTGTCTAAATTATGTTGCGTGATTTACGCTTACAAGGTATTCGTATATATTTCCCATACAGCAGCAGGTCTCGAACGAAACACAGCACATGTTTTAGTACTCCCTAATAACTTTGATAACGCCAGTAACTCGGGCGCATTTTGTCTTGTTCCCACAGGAAGGGCTTTGAAAGTTTCAAAATAGTACCTGGTGGACCCATCTGCCTTGAAATTTCACATGTAGATTCCATAAAAATTTTGAATTTTTCAAAGTCGGCAACTTCGAACATTTGGGATACAATATAGTAACCCAAATATCTCCTTAAAAAATGGTAAAAATCATCGACTTCGAAAAATTTCAAATCTTTATCGGATTTATTCCAATGCAGGCAGGTCCCTGTGACTTTGAAACTTTCGAGGCCCCTCCTGAGGAAACTTATCAAAATGCACTCGGGTTACTAGAGTTCTAAAACTTACCAGGGAAGTACTACAACGTGTGCTAAGTTTCGTTTGAATCCCCTTGTTACATGGGAAATATATATCGGGAAAATATACTTTTTCTATAGTTGGCAGGAAATTAATTTCGGAGACGGGTTTCTAGAATAATGTAGATTAAGATTAATTTATACCATATTTTAATTTCATTATTGCTCTGCAAGCGGACTTTTAACGTTATAAGTGTAATAGTTTGTTTACTAATTGTAAGTTTTCACTACTATTAAATTGTTTTCCATACATTTACTGTTGATTGATTTGGCTTCGGTTGTTTACTTGCAAACAATAAAGCACAAACTGCTTTCAAGTCTAACTCCTCATCAGCAAGCACGGAAAAGTATGGACTATCCCACCTGTTCTGGGAATCGGGCAGTTCAAAGCGGTCAATCAAATGGTCGAACACGGTCCTACAAAACAAATTAACATAAACATTTCCCAAACTCTAGTGTTAATGAAACATATATATACACAAGTATATACAGCAATTTGTTCAAACTTTGTATACTGTTGGTCTACATCACGATTTTCATTCCATGCCCACGCTTGTTGGGGTGAGATTTCACACTGAACTGTTAACTGTCTCGTTGGTACAGCTTTTGACATGCAGAAAATTTCATAGCGGTATCCTAAAATAAAAGTCATTTTTCTTCATTACTATTAGCCATCACACCTTTGCCTGCATCTGCATACTACTGTATGTATGTGCCACATAAATCATCAGAATAATGGCCCAACGGTTAAAATCATGTCATCAGTCTGAGTAGTTCATAAAAACAGTTTTGCTAAAATTTTGCTGACAATTATTCCACAGGTACCAATAATAAATATCACAATCAATTAACTTTAATATAATTCAGTGCATCTATAATTACCACTGTATCTTTGTTCAGCACTCTGAAATTCAATAAAAATAAAAATTCTACGTGATTTTCGTCTTAGTCCACTGATAATTTGCAATGAGCAGTGATTGGCAGCTACAGGAGGGTTACGTTTGTTGTCATTCCAAATCAAGTATAATAGTTACCTCTGCGCCTCCGATTTTACTTTAACTCTCAACTCCTTTTCCTTTCTGGAGTCTGAAAAAAATTCCCATTCAATTCATCGAAAAATATTATAAACTGTATACACAGAAATATATGTTTTTATAAATATTTATTTATAATATTATAAACTATATACACAGAAATATATGTTTTTATAAATATTTATAAAAACATATATTTCTGTGTATATAGTTTATAATATTATAAACTATATACACAGAAATATATGTTTTTATAAATATTTATTTATAATATTATAAACTATATACACAGAAATATATGTTTTTATAAATATTTATTTATAATATTATAAACTATATACACAGAAATATATGTTTTTATAAATATTTATTTATAATATTATAAACTATATACACAGAAATATATGTTTTTATAAATATTTATTTATAATATTATAAACTATATACACAGAAATATATGTTTTTATAAATATTTATTTATAATATTATAAACTATATACACAGAAATATATGTTTTTATAAATATTTATTTATAATATTATAAACTATATACACAGAAATATATGTTTTTATAAATATTTATTTATAATATTATAAACTATATACACAGAAATATATGTTTTTATAAATATTTATTTATAATATTATAAACTATATACACAGAAATATATGTTTTTATAAATATTTATTTATAATATTATAAACTATATACACAGAAATATATGTTTTTATAAATATTTATTTATAATATTATAAACTATATACACAGAAATATATGTTTTTATAAATATTTATTTATAATATTATAAACTATATACACAGAAATATATGTTTTTATAAATATTTATTTATAATATTATAAACTATATACACAGAAATATATGTTTTTATAAATATTTTTATAATATTATAAACTATATACACAGAAATATATGTTTTTATAAATATTTATTTATAATATTATAAACTATATACACAGAAATTACTGTTTCTAATTTACTGCATTTTAAATTATGCATACACCCTTTACATAAGTATAATTAATTTGATATTTTCAATAATCATTAACCAAGCGTCAACAAGTATTTGAACAAATATTTTGTGTTGAAATAAACATTACTCAATTCAAAATCCGCTAAAAATTCCGATTTTGGTTCAGATCCGTGACACAAAAGCTAGAATCTAGGAAGTTCAAAGACAATCAAACTGTAAATGATCAACTATTATTTCAATAACCTAGAGTGGAAACATTTAACCTGACATTAAATAATAAAATTTCAATTCAAAAATTTAATTACATAAATAGATTAACTAATCAATCACTGCATTTTGCATTTAACGACCTATACTTTGATCTCAACAATTATTTTTGACATTAATCACATTAATACTGGGTGGCACGCACTAGGATATATCTATTATATAGTGACGTAACCTGGTTTTAATTGATTACATTTATCTGTTGCAGTAACTAACTTGACTTGGAGTCACCTAACAGGACTTGCAATAATCTAACATTAGACTCAATTGTGATTCAATAATTATAAGGACTGTATCAGGGTCTCTCAACAGCTGCTCCAATTCAGCCCGGTGTTAATTACTTACATAATCATTAACCATAAGTGACCTCATAGTATACCATAGACGACAGTAAATAACTACAACACAATCAAAATCGTGGTAGCCTCTGTTGGAAGAAACAAAATTTTTAAGGTTAAAGGACGTTACCACAAAAATAGCTGCAACATGAGAGATTAATACTGGATATATACGAATAATACTGGGAGGGATTATCTCCATTTTGTGAGGGGTAATCCTATGTGGGATTATGTCGGAGGGATATATCCGACACCGACCATGGTCATGCCTTGGTTTCATCCAAAGGTGGGCAAAGTTTTCGCATACCTTAAAGCCTACATATTTTTAGGTTCTTACGTACAACCTACATTTTAGCCTACATAAATCCCACCCGAGAGTTGACCCTACCTACAACCTACATACATCCCTCCCGAGAGTTGACCCTACCTACAACCTACATACATTACTCCCGAGAATTGTCCCTACCTACAACTAACATACCTCTTTGTCGTAATTGATTCATACCTGCATAACTAAAATGAAATTATTCAATCATTCATTGTAATTGCTGAAAACGAATTAAAATCGTTTTTACTCCAGCACGTAAACAAAAGTAACATAACATATGTATATATGTGAACCAAAGTGTAGATGGGGCTTTTATTCAGCGCTTTGGAATACGAAAGGTTCAAACAAACATACATACATTTTCATGCTTAAGTACCTACCTTTTTTTATGTAGGTACGTACTGATTATTCCCAGCATACATACATTGCATACATTTTACCCTCGAAATATACAGCCTACATACAAATGCCTACAAAATATGCGAAAATTTGAGCATAGCCTACATTTTTGCCTACTTGTAGGCATACATGTAGGGTATGCGCCCACCTTTGGTTTCATCACCAGTATGGGCGGTTTGTCTCAATAAAATCCAGGCTGACGACTCATCACTCAGTCAATAAAATGCTGGTTATGTTCAATCAATGTAATGTGGGCTGGTGGACTCAATCAGCACAATGAGAGCTGGAGGGACGGAATAACTTGAGGGGACAGAATTACTAATAAGCATCAAGAAAGCGTCTTACACAAAATCATATTAGTTATTCCAAGGGTGATACTAAACTAATGAACAGGTCAGTCAATTAGTCAATTCCATCACTACACTAATCGACGGGGCAGGGCAACCGAACATTAATGTACAGGACAAAGATGCTAAACTGATTTTGCCTATCCTACATCCTACCTATACATTCAGTTTAGGAGGGGCCTTCCTTCTTCCCTATTTGTGCAATTGTTAGGCCTATATCCTTGCCTACAAGTAGGCATTTGCCGCTGCCTACATTTCTGCCTATATAGGGTAACGGAAAGTGTTAGCCCCTTCCTACATGGGACCCTATACTGTAGAATTAAATTATATTTTGATTAAAATTCATAATTACATTTTGCTGTCTTTATTTTAGCAAATTTATTATGGACATATAGCATTAGTTTAAAAAACAATTAGGCTATCCCTCATATGCAACAAAATCATCATTCTTATGTATCATATTTTTAAACAAACTGATTGTGAGTACTTCTTCAAAATTAATGTTACTCATGCATTATGTGGAAACTCCTATTGATTGGTCGTATTGCACGTTACAGTAAGTACATAAGCATCGAGCAATCACATATAATATATGTATATATATACTTAGTTATGTATGGATATTATTTTGAATGGGAAATCTCACATGTCCCTACAGTAGCCTGATATTCCAACGTAGCCAACGTTCAAAAATCGTTTTGGTTAGCATTGAAATTAGTGTTGTCCAGTCTTGAGTGAGAGTTTGAGACTGAGTGGCAAATCGAAAAGACTGACTCTTAAAAGACTGAGACTGACTTTAAAAGAAGGCGTTTTTTGAGACTGAGACTGAGTGAAACTGTTACATTTTGTAAAGAGACTGACTTAGACTGATAGAAAGACGCATGTATACAACGCGCGTATACAATATTAAGCAATTTTAAATTTTCGCGCCATTATTAAAGCCCAAGGATGGAAATTAGCGCCATTTTGTATCCTTGGGGACTGAGTGGGAGTTTGAACCAAGACTTTCCTTGGTACTGAGACTGAGTTAGACTGATATGCTTAGCATAAAGACTGACTGTAAGTAATACTGACTGTAAGTAAAAGACTTTAAAAAACTGAGACTGATAAACTTCAAGACTGGACAGCACTAATTGAAATAACTTATTCCATAATGAGAAAATAGTTATGTATATATGTACATCCTACATATTTGCCTTCATACAAGCGCGTTTTCGTGCTGCCTACATATATGCCTATATGACTGCGTGTATGCAGGCGTGCATTCCTATTTTATAGGCATTTTTTCTGCGAAAACCATTGCACCCTATTTTGCCTATAATTTTTTCTGCAAATAGCTCGCACCCTATAAATAGGCCTACATGTAGGCCTACATGTAGGATAGGCTAGCATCTTTGGTACAGGACAAAATGTCCTGGAATGGGTACAGGGACAACCTCTCAAAGTTTACTGGACGATCTAGGCACACTATAGTCCTCACCAGATCAATTGACCAGGTCCGCCAGCCCGAACTTGATTTACTGTGTCCAACATCCCACAATTGATGACTTCATTGCCTGGGTCCGAATTTTATTCACTGAGTCCCCCAACCCATATTTGTGACTCGTTTTTCTGGGAACAAAGCTCAAAGAGATCAAATAATTTATTAAATATTGTATGTCGTCGCTGAAGAGGCAAAATGATCTACATGCTATGGTTTTTGTACAGCATGTAGATCATTTTGCCTCTTCAACGACGATGTGTAAATGATTATGGGGCTTCAATAAGATGCGGGATGGTGGGATGGCGGGACGACTCAATAAAATGCGGGATTGCGGGATGGGATGCGGGATCACTCAATGTAACACTGCGGGATGGGATGCGGTATCACTCAATAAAATGCGGGATGGGATGCAGGATCACTAGGGATGTGACAAACGATATAACGAGACGAGATATTATCGTCTATATCGAACATTTTGGAGCAAAAATATCGTACGATATTTCTCGTAATTTTTAAACGATATATCGTATGGTTAAGAACATCATTTTTATAGTTTTTTATTCCAGAAATGTCATACTGCAGACCTCTAACGTTTTTTGTTGAAAATAATTGGCTGCAAATGGCGGAAATTTTGTCCCCAAACTAAAAGTCGACAAAACTAAGCGTCATGGTTGTGTTCAATTTCAACTTGCGAGCAAGCCAACATTTAAAATAGTGGTGTATTCGAATGGCATACAGTATCGTTATATCGTTTTCGTGCATATCGTTATCGTGTATTTTAAAGTCAAATATCGGTAATATCAGTATTGCTCAAAAATGAACGATACGCACATCCCTAAGGATCACTCAATAAAAATGGGGTTTTAAAAAAACCGAAACGAAGATGCTTTCACGGCTCTAAAATGTGAAAAACTAGCACTTGATATGAGAAAAATTAGAGCAATAATGAACGAAACAAAGCATCTCGGGTGCAAACACATACATCCTTCTTACTAAATGCTTCATCGTAGTAGTAGTGATGGTTGTCGTCCTTATGTACATGCCATGTTGAATCATAGCCGCTCATTTTTTTTCTTTCATTTATGAAAAAAAATGCTTTAAAATAAAAATGAAAGCAATTTTTTTATTTTTAACATTTTTTGTTGACTTGGGCAGGCTTTAGGTAAAGTAACGAAGTTTTCAGCTTAATTCTGTCCAAGTCAACAAAAAATAATGCCATTTCAGAACACAAAATAAAAATAATGTAAAAAAGAGATAACAGAAATACCGCAATGCTAACAAGTTACCCGCATGATTATATCTTATATCACGGAATTTGTATGGTTTAGAATTAACTATCACTTACTTATTATGTACGCCTTTGAATATTTAGTACAGTGTCGCATATATGATCAGTCATCATCTTTTAACCAACACTATTAAACTCGCCACTCGATTTTAAAAATAATTCGTCACCGGTGCTCGACTTTATCGAGTGTCGCTGTCATGAATATATTGAAGTTACATTGCAGTACTGAAAATAGTTACAGCCTTTTTTGCAACAATATTAGCGAAATAATGTTGAAACGCATTTTTTCCTAGAATCAAAGCGGTCATTCAAAAATTCTGTGACCAGGTCTAACAATTTTAGTATAGCTGTCTAGCATGATGCATATTAGCTAATATAATTTCAAAACAAGGTTGACGGAGAAACATTTGGTTTGCTTAAATAGTTTCAGTTTCCGTTTTAAAAGCTCCATATCGTTGGCTAAATTCTAAAAAGTACCATTTTCATTGGAGACAGTGCTCGGACTGGGTACGGGTAATACTCGGGTAAATGGGTACGGGTACGGGTACTACCCGGGTACAGAAGTTTGCGTACTCGCAAGTACACGGAAACTATCCGCGTACTCTGGATTTTAGACAATAAAGTGTGTACGGGTATGGGTACACACTCATTGACAATCGGGTAGTACCCAATAGGTATGGGTATCACTATGTAAAATATCTACCCTTGGGTGCTGTACCCGAGTATTTTTGGGTACTTCAAGGATTCCTGCTGGGATGGATTACTATGGCTAACAATAAGACCTGCCAACCGTGGAGTTGCTTATTTCTTTGTATACAGATACTTGCGTTAGTGACAGTGCCAAGTGGCTTCTCCTCATTTATGATTACGTGGTAGTTGCAATCTAACGCTTTTAATAATTCTTCCCAGGAATCTAATAAAGAAATAGAGCGTAGAGTCAGTAAAATCGCCTGTTTATCGACTTAAACAGTGAAGCTCATCAAAGAAGAATTTCAAGGGGCAGGTTCTTGAGATTCAATTTAATTAGCTTCCATGGGAGCGTAACATGACAATTATTTAAAGACGTGTTACGAGATAAGTTCGGAATAAATATACATTTATTAGCAGATCCGTTTCTTAATGCTACAAGTACCCAGGGTTGCCCATTTAAAAACGCCATCGTATTTTGTGCAGGCAATTTGAACATTTTCAATCCTGGGCATTTATGACACCTTGAGTATTTATTGCAGTGAATCTTTATAAAAGTTTAGATTAGAAAATATCATTCCTTGCAGGCACTATTTATATTTCAGTCCCTTTGATTACTGTTGATAATTTTGATGTTAAAAGAGATCAAAACTTTCATAGGGCGGCATTTGAGTCTTATTCGCCTGCATTGTTCGAAAATTTGCGTCTCGGGGTCCATAAATGTCAGAGACAGTTTACGAATGTTTGTTTTATAAAGCTGCAATATAAAATGAATATTCAATCTTGCCTCCCACATTTATTTCCTGAAACCGCAATATTCGACTTGAAAAAATTATAATCAACTCAAATTTTTCCGTATAACATTTTCTATGTTCAATTCTATGTCAATGTTCAAAATACATGGTTTTGTGAATACCTACGTTATATCGTTGATGGAAAACTGGCATGATCAGGAAATTCTACTTTTATCCTATACTTTACTACCTTGCGTCCTATTTGTAAGGTAATGCCAACAGTTCTTAACGTCGGACCAAGTGTGAAAGAATTCGTCCCAATTGTTTATCCTTGCACCATAGAAGAATTGTTCAATAACAAATTCGCGAGAACACATTTCATTTCATTCCGCAAGTTATTATTTTGACATAGTAGCATTTGAATTTCTTCAGTAATTATTATTAAAAATAAATGACAAAAAGCCTTAAATGATGTTTAAAAAATTGAAATATACCCTTAACACCTAGGAAAAATTCTCAAAATTTTAATGGAGGTCAAAAAATTGACAAAATAAAAATGTTCAACTGGGCAGGAAAATGCCGTCGGGGATTTTAAATCGGCCAAACTTCCAGTACCCGAGTAATACCCGGGTACAAACAATAGGTACTCGGGTACGGGTACAGATTTTTGGTACATTACGGGTACGGGTAAATTGTGGGTACAGGTACTACATTGTAGTTTCAGGTATGGGTACGGGTACGGGTACTGAAATAATTTACCCGGGTACACGGGTATGGGTACGGGTATACGTACAGCATTTCGTCGTACCCTATATATGGGTACGGGGACGGGTACACGGTTTCTGTACCCATTCCGAGCACTGATTGGAGATCCCATTTAGAAAGCATTAATTAAAGCATTTAATTAGTTTAAAATACGTTTATATCCCACAACGTCAGATAAAACAATTCTGAAATTTATTTTTTGTCAACCGAGCTACGGGCATCCTAACCTAATTTAAAAATCAGCTGATCCGATATTGACCCACAATTGTGCTAACAATGCTAACATAAATTGGATGAGCCTATTTTTATTGATGGGTTATAAAACTCCATGTCAGTATCCGTACGGTTTTTGTTTACTGTCACTACAGATAAAGCCACTCTAGCAATGAACTTACTACAAATAGATATTTACGAAGTGTTGTAACAGTTATTATTTCATATTAGAAAATTTCTGAAATAGGCTACAGATGCGGGTCAAATTGGATAGTTAAACCATTCATGTTAAGATTATCTAGCTGTTTTGATATTTTATATAATAATTCTGTGCAATTACTACAGAAATAGAACTTCTAGGTTGTTTGTGTAAAATATTATCGTTGCATTCAAATTATTATTACAATTAAAATTCATTGCTGCCAGACATCCCATCCGCCTCGGCGGATGGCTTGATTCCTAGTAAACATAATATATTACTCGGTAGCACCCGAGATGCTTTGTTTCGTTCATTATTGCTCTAATTTTTCTCATATCAAATGCTAGTTTTTCACATTTTAGAGCCGTGAAAGCATCTTCGTTTCGGTTTTTTTAAAACCCCATTTATTTTGTATTCAATTGTTTTCAAAACTTTCTTGATAATAATATTATGAGACCATTGCATTATAATAGTAATAAATTATTAAAATTTTCATGAAGTTCAAATAATTTAATTAGTTGTTAATATTGGAAAAACTTAAAGTCACGTCTAGAATATTGAAGGTTAAGATTATGACAACCATATTTTCAATTTTTAATCTATTAATTTTTAAGGGCCCAAGCCCTTGTGATCACATCATAAGATTTTGCACACTAGCTTATAATAATCAGGCAGACATGTGTGCAAATTTTTATCAAAATCGTTGGGGGGGGAAGGCCTTTAAAAAAATTGCAATGTATTAGCATAGGCAATTCCGTAGATTCAAGGGAAAACTTATTGTTAGGTATAAACAGCTTCAGATCTCGTAAAGTATACATGCTGAAGAGCAGGATCCACCAGTCCCTACCTTTTTCAGTCCAAGTCAAAATCAGTCTTAAGTTCCTGATCAGTCAGTCAGTCCGCAAGTCTGTTTGCCGTTTCCTATGAGTCTCAGTCAGTCACAGTCATTATCAGAGTCACTGGAATAAGTCACAGTCTCAGAGGGCAGCGTGAAAGTTTCAAAAATACCTATTCTTTGTAATTTACTTGTGCTGCATTTTAATACGATTGATGACCTGGAATCTGCTTTTGTAAAATACTATGAAAATCTCCAATATTTTCAATGTAGATTTTTGCTCCGCTAGATACGCTTTACGATTTTCTTGATTCCTACATTGGTTTAAGCGTTCGTCTCAGTCTCAGTCAGTCCCGCTGAACCCGAAATAAGTCTAAGTCAGTCAAAGTCTTCAGCTGTAGTTAGATTTATCAGTCGCAGTCTCAGTCAGTCATCAGTCAGTCACTCAATGTTGCAGTCAGTCCTTCAGCATCAGTCTAAGACTGGTCTATCCTGCTGAAGAGGTGAGTTAAACCCTATACCACCCAACCTATTACCACCGTGTCCAAAACAGCTAAAATATTTAATTTTCAATCTAAATTAGCAGGGAATTCTTGACTGACATAAATGATTATTTTTGTATTTGTTCCTTGATATTTGACCTACAAGATGACCAAATTTCAGCTCTTTGAGTGCAGCATGACGCCCGAAACAAATTCCGGAAGAGGTCAAGTCCGAGTCATTTCCGCCATTTACAATGCTAAGTAAATGGCCCTATACTGACAACAGGGGCTCGAAACATATTTCATACAACACAAAAAAATAGAATGGTGTGAACCCCCCCCCCGTCTCACTACAGTTTCACATACCAACGGCGGTCATCTTCATGGGCTCACCCCCCAATGGAAACAAAAATTCGACCCCCGCCCCCACATTCCAGCTAATCTTTCTGGCCGGCACCAAAACATGGAGTCGACCCGACTTGTTTTCCCGCACCGAAAAAAATCTCATTTCTGTGAGAGTCCGGGACATGTTTGCCTTCCCGGAACCCTTCCGTAAAATAATATTATTTCCCAAACCGGCAGAAAATGTATAGGATTCATTTTTATGGAAGTCAAAATTGTGTCGCTGTCTGTTCCAATCATTTTCATCTGTGATGTAGATTTAACCCTGAATGTGTGTCAACTAATGACTTGTATAACCTGGTATTGCAACCGGGTAATATAAAACCCGGTATCACAAAAAATTTTAAATCCTTTATAATGCACTGATGTTTGGTAAGTAAAGTATACTATCCGGCATCGAATATAATTACTTATACCCGGTTTCAGTTCCCCGTCGTGTAAGGAACGGTTCAATTCTGTTCAGTTTTTTTCCAATTCAGTTAAATTCACATGCTGAACGGAATTGAAGTTAGATATATTTTCAATTCAATTCAGTAAAAAATTATTCAACACAGTTCTGTTCAAAGTTTTAAACTGAATCGAAAATCAACGGTTCCCGTAGATACACTGACAAAATGCGCTTTCTAAAAACTTCGGCAGTGTTTTTCAAGCGCACAACAGAAGGAAGCTAAAGTAAGGGTACAATTCACTACTTCAAGCATCTGGAAACTTTGTAAATGGCGGATTTTGGATTGAATTGTTTGGAACAGAATGAATTGTTTCAACTTCAATTCAAGGAAACCGATTTAGCCATCTTGAATTGGACTGAACTGAATCAAAATTTCTAATTCAGAGTTGAATAGGTTCCCGCACAAGTTCCAAAACTATAAGGGAATACATTTGTATTATTTCTCACATTATTTAAATGCGGTACGCAAACTTATTGTACATTGTGTACATATCTCAAAAAACTTAATACAACGGATACAAGGATACATGTTTACCGCGTGTCGCTATTTAAAATATCATTTCCCTAAACAGCCTGTGAACATTTCAAGAACTGCTGTCGGCTAATGCGGTCTGCTAATAACATTCCCGAACTGCATAAGCTTATCATATTTATAATTATTAGTGCTAATTTATTCCTACATAGTACAACAAATTCATGACGTATTTATACAAACTATTATGACAAAAATCCGGAAAAAACAATTATGCTCGACAACAAAGAAACAAAAAACAGAATTCATTAAATTCCTCGAGCAGATTCAATCAATGCTTGGAGGGTGGCAAAAATCGCATATCTTTTTCCTTTGACTATGCGAGTCACAAACAAAATTTTCACACCCATCACATTTCACTCTCGTTCTGGAACTTCGGGTGCTTTCTTAATCCGGTTTACTTGGATCCTGAGACAACTGCACACAAACGTGGCAGTAACCTCGCTGAGTTCCAGGTGGTGGTTTTTGAGGAATTGGCAGTTGGACTCCCATGACAGCCATAGAATTCAAGATATGCCTGCAAAATTGTAAATTTTGTCACCCGTATTCTAGTAGTACAATATTACACTATTCTTGAACAAATCATATGTGTGCTATAAATTATCTTTCACCTGTGCAAACAGTTCATATTGCGCCTTTTGATTTGAGGCAAAAATATTTTCTCGGCCATTTGTTCCAAGAAAAGCTGCCGCCTGGAACGTCGACCTTTCATCCAGGTTGAGTTTTTTTCATCCCAGAGAATTAAGGAATTGATTCCCACAAAATCTAGACATTCCATAAACACTTTTACTGGCCATCTGTTGGAACGTCTTTGAGTGGAATATTCGCCTTTCATTTGGTCGATCGTGTCAACTGCTCCTAAAAAAGAGATTATAATGTTTCTGTTGTAACTTATGATTTATATTTAGTTACAGTTGTATGTGTATATGCATGTGTATGTACTACCTCATGTATTTTGCTATAGGTTAGTTTCCATGTCTCAGGGGTCGGATTTTTGGTGGGAAGACGGGAAGATTCTTCTTTAAGGGATACCTTTTCTAAACATGGATGGTTAAATTCGTTGATCTTTTTTTGCACGGATTTTCTAATTTGTTGACGTGCTTTTGGGAAATTTGTTAGGCAAACGGGTTTTTAGATTGGTTGACTTTATTTGGAAGCGATGTGACGTCGTATTGGGTAATTATTTTTGCGGAGGATTTTGAAAATTGTTGGCCTTTTTCTTAGCAGGGATTTTTGAAATTGTTGAGGACCTTCCTGCAAGAATATTACAATCAGCAAAAAATTTCAGAAATAATCTTTCAGGGAGATTTACAAAAATCCGACCCCTGACATGTCTGTGTATTTGCACGTTAGCTTAGATGTATAAACTATTGGGTATATGCGTATGTGTGTGTGCAAAGTTTTGCTAGATTTTACTAATTTTTTCTGCATTTACCTTTAGTAGCATTATAATGATGAATCAGTTCAGGTTTATGTGGTTCCGTGGTATGAACTAGAGGTGACTGATGCTGTGCTGACAAAAGCAAAACGCTTTTGTTATGCTTGGCTTTGTACCAGGCCAACATACTATTGTCATTCCAAAAGAATTTGGATGTGTACAACGGAATGCCTCTGCAGTTGCCCTTGTCGGAAAGTTCTTTTGGGACCTCTTTTCTGGTGGGACGTATGGTAAAGACAGAGGTTATTTTCTGTACAATGAGTTCCTCCGCTGCCAGCCGGGATCCAAAAAAGTTATCCGCGGTCACCCCTCGTCCAGATCCGTAGAAGTTATGAAGCATGTCATGTAGAACTCGCTTACCTTGGTTGACTTCCACAGTTGTACCTTCCTTGCCAAGATACACCTGCAATATCGCAGATTTGTACATATACCGGGCATAAGTCAATAGTTACCAGGGCTTCTGTTTGAGACGCTTGGAGGTTTTACGGACGGGTTCTTTATCGTGACAGTTTCGGGACAAAATGCTTGTCTTATATTATTTCAGGTCGGAATCGGGGCGAGCTTGTTGTTCCGAAGATTTCGGGTCGGGACGTAATAATCAGAGCTATACAGTATTTTTAAATAACGTTTCAAAATACGTATTTTCAGACCACGAAGTATTTTGTATCTTAAAGTCAGCATTCGATGGACAAATATTTTGTATTTTAAAGTCTTGCAAGTACAAAAGAACTAAAATTCTCTTAGATCATGTCGCCTCCTAACCGACGAAATTGTACAGTTACTACAGTCGTTGAGACAACCCGCTGAATATTTGGTACATTAGTTTTTAGAGGGTAATGACTTATTTTGACGCATTTGCTGGAATTTTGCGCTCAAACTGCCAGTTACAATTACATTGATAAGTATTTTTTAAATTGTAACTTTTTGCAGTGCAAGCACTTGTAATTGAATTTCTATCAATTTCAATTGGGCTTAACCGGTAATTGCAATTATTTTATGCTTGTGTAGTTGCAATTTAAGTACAGAGAAATGGCACTTGCATCAACAATTGCAATTCCCCGGTGTAAAATAACCGTAATTAAACCGAACTTGCAAGTGCAATTAGTAATTGCGGTTAACCTGCAATTGACAAGAAACGCTAGCTGAGGTCAAGGCACGTAATTTCAACACTTAACCATGAAACGTAAGTGGAAAGTAATTTTTAGGGTACAACCTTAAATTGATAACTCGTGTGAGTGTAAGTACTTGACTTGTACAGTTCAAGTATCAAGTCAATTGGATAAGACTCGAACTTGACCAAGTAGTGTCAGTTCCTAACTTGATTTGACCATGACTTGAATTGAACTTGACCCTAATCATTCAAGTAAAACAAATTGGCCTGCTAAACTTGACCTGACCTTGAACTTGAAAACTCACCTCTTACTTCAACTTGCCCACAGCAGTGGCAAACACATGCAGTAAAGACAAAAGTATAGTACAGGCTGTGAAAAAGGTAGGAAAAAGATAGATGATGAAAATCTACCTGATAATTGCAGACGAACTTAGTTTTGACGTCAACTAAAGCCCACACCTTAATGCCATACCTTCCGGGTTTACTTTTCATATAAACCCGGAAGGGACAGCGCCCTCGGAATTTAATCAACATTTCGTCGACACAGAGCAATTCTTGTGGCTCATTAATGTCAAACAGATTATTCTGAAGAGAATCTGAGAATTCCCGAATGGCAGCGAGTTTGTCCGTCTGTCTTCTTACTGCCCGTGTGGCGACGTCATCAAAACGAAGGTTCTTCATTATGGTAACAAATCGTTCCCTGGACATGGTAGCCGTGAATGGATGCCGTTTATACCTGGGGTCACTACGCCAC
The DNA here is from genome assembly GCA_947179485.1 of Allacma fusca. Classification (NCBI taxonomy): domain Eukaryota; kingdom Metazoa; phylum Arthropoda; class Collembola; order Symphypleona; family Sminthuridae; genus Allacma; species Allacma fusca. The sequence continues at coordinate 24,262 of CAMXBY010000029.1, read as the reverse complement.
AATTTATGAGTACTCTCCCATTTGAGCCAGTGAGCTCCAGCTAGATAGAGCAAGCCTACAAACGCTACAAGCTCAGTACGATCAATGTGTACCCATTCCCTATGTTCTTCACCCGCATGTCCTGAATTCCAAGCAGCATTAGCAGTTTCAGCTTTGAGATTAGTGTAGGCAACAATAGCATCAAGCATTTCATTTGTAATCATTAACTTAAATAGATTCAATTTTGATGGCGGGCTGCCATCAACATTCGGTGTTATGACTTAACTTTACAAGGAAAGTAAGGAAACAAAATTATGTATAAAGGTATTAATAAGCGACGAAGTTGGTTTCTGTCACAGATTTTACCCAATCGAAGCTGATTAGAGTTTTAAAGGATCCGTTGCATTTATTTAAACGGAGAACAGCCTTATATGTAAAAATGGCGTAATTATATATTAAGTTTAATATTTTAAATGATTTACAAACATATGCTATCCCATTTTTCCCATCCACCTTGGTGGATGGCTTGCATGCTAGTCCTTTATACTAATCTGAAAGTGATTGTCTTGATGATGATGATGGTGCCAGTCGTCACTTATGTACATGACATGTTGAAGCATAGCGGTTCATTTTTTTCTTTCATTCATGAAAAAAATGCTTTAATTTTGATATTAAAAACTTGATTACAATATTTTTATTTTTAAAAGAAAAAAATACTTTCATTTTTTTATTCACTTTTTTTGTACGAATGAAAAAAAATGAATTTGTATTCTTTTTTAACATTTATTTTTTGTTTACTTGGTCAGACTTAAGTTATAGTAACCATGCGTTACTACAACTTAACCCTGTTCAAGACAACAAAACAATGCCATTTTAGATTACAAAGAAAAAATTAAAAAAGAGAGAAAAAAATAACGCCATGCTAAAAAGTTACCAACAGGTTAGTTACTATTTTGCATCCTGGAATTGGTTATGGATAATTCGAATCAACCACCACTTGCTTATTGTGCTCGCCTTTGAAGATTTAGTACAGTTTGGCTAATATGATCATTAACCATGTTTTAACTACCACGATTAAATTCTAACTTTGGATATGAGAGTAAGTAGAGTATAAGAGTAACTTTGGGGTCCATCAACACAGGTCAGATAAAATTAATTCAAATGATATAGATATCATACATTGACAGCGTTCTGGATGACGAAACAAAATTGGCACTTTCGTGGTCAAAAATTAGGGACTTTGATAGGCAACATTTTGTGGCCAATTCTTATAATTTAATAATGGGTTTCAGAAAAAATGAATATAAACAAGGGCAATTTCAAATTGCAAATATATGCGTTCAGCTTAAATTATTTAACTACCATTTTATAAGTACCGTGTACAGCACCTATTTACTAAACAGCATTTAAATATTTTCAAAAACAAATTTATGCCACGGAAAAGTTTGAGAACAATTCTAAAACTTATTCTTTGAGCAACGACTTCACGTATATAGTAACAGGACAGGCAGCAGTTTCTAAAAATCAGCTAATCCTATTTTGACCAAAGTCTGTGTCAATGTTGCTAACATAAATAGGATGCTTATAGTTTTCCTAAGAGTATGTTTATATCTAGCTACTATCAGTTCCACTCGATGTTTAATTGTGACTACGGATAAACTCAATACAACAGTAAAGTTGCTTTAAAAACCTATATACGAAATGCAGGTAAAACATTGAATATTATGACATTGGTAATGTAGGTCAGTGACGGGGAACTTTGAATAAAATAAGTAGTCGAATAAATACTTTCTGCCTTTCTGCATGGAGTCTGAGGGCATTTGTTATTTTTTTGTACTCTGGTCGGACTAGAGTTAAATTAATATAAGTTAAAAAAAATTAATTTAACTTACCTTATTTGCAAGGAAAGTAATGTCAAAATTGATATATAAAGCCATTAATAAGTGACGAAGTTAATTTCTGTCACAGATTTTACCCAATCAAAACGGCTTAGAGGTTTAAAGGATCCATTCCATTTGTTTAAACGAAGAACAGCCTTATATGTAAAAACACACTAATTGTTAAGTTTAATATTTGTAATGATTTACAAACCGTTGCAATCCCAGTTTTCCCATCCACCTTGGTGGATGGCTTGCATGCTAGTACTAATCTGAAAGTGATTGTCTTGATGATGATGATGATGGTGCCAGTCGTCACTTGTGTACATGACATGTTGAAGCATAGCGGTTCATTTTTTTTCTTTCATTCATGAAAAAAATGCTTTAATTTTTATTTTAAAGCATTTATTTGCTCGAATGAAAGGAAAAAACTAAACTTCTTTTTCTTTATTTTTTAGCATTTCTTTTTTGTTTACTTGGACAGGCTTAAATTATAGTAACCAAATGTTACTACAACTTAATTCGGTTCAAGACATCAAAAATAATGCCATTTTAGATTACAAACCAGAAAAAATTAAAAAAGAGAGAAAAGAACAACCGCAATGCTAAACAAGTTACTAACAAAAGTTACTATCTTGCATCTTGGAATTTGTATGGTTAATTCGAATCAACTACTACTTGCTTATTGTGTACGCCTTTGAATATTTAGTACAGTTTGGCTAATATTGATTGGCCATCATATTTTAACTACCACGATTAATTCTAACTTTGGATATGAGAGTAATTTAGAGTATAAGAGTAACTTTGGGGTACAGCAACACATGTCAGACATAAAATTAATTAAAATGATAGCTATTATACATTGACAGCGTCCTGGATTATTACAAAAATTGACACTTGCATGGTCAAAAATTAGGGTTTTATTGATTTATTAAATTAGGGATAGCTAATATTTTGTGGTCAATTCATATAATTTTAATAATGGGTTCTAGCAAAAAGCATAAAACAAAGACAATTTAAAATTTAAAATATTTTCTCGGCTAAAATAATTTAATTGCCATTTTATAAGTAACCAGTAGAGCACCTATTTACTAAACAGCATTGAAATATTTTCAAAACAATATTTATGCCACGCAAAAGTTTGAGAACAATAATTATAAAAATTATTCTTTGAGTACGGACTTCACGTAGTAAAAGAGAGGCATCAGTTTTTAAAAATCAGCTAATTCTATTTTGACTAAAATCTGTGGCAATGTTGCTAACATAAGTAGGAAGCGTTTAGTTTTCTTAAGAGTGTGTTTTATATCTAGCTACGATGCCAGTTCCATTCAATGTTTATTTGTGACTATACAGATAAAGTCAAAAGATACTTCAAAAACCTACGAAATGTAGGTAAAACTGAATATTAAGCCATTGCTTATGTAGGTCAGTGACGGGGCACTTTGACTTTGATTAACATATTTATATATAGTCAAATAAATAGAAAGGCTGTTCTGCATGGAATCTGAGGGTCTTTATTATTATTTTTTACCCTGACCGGTCCAGAGTTGACCTCCCTTAAATTCATATGTCTTTAAAATTTAACGACGAAGTAAGTTTCTGTTACAGATTTTACCCAATCGAAACGGATTGTAGGTTTAAAGAATCCGTTATATTTATTTAAACGAAGAACAGCCTATGTAAAAACGGCCTAATTATACAATGTTAAGTTTAAGTTTTTTACAAATTGCAAATCCTTGCAATCCCAGTTTTGTCATCCACCTAGGTGGACGGCTTGAATGCTAGTCCTTTATACTAATCTGAAAGTGATTGTCTTGATGATGATGATGATGATGATAGTGCCAGTCGTCACTTATGTACATGACATGTTGAAGCATATAGCGGTTCATTTTTTTCTTTTATTCTTGCAAAAAATTGCTTTAATTTTTATATTAAAAACTTAACAAAAATATTTTATATCCTTTTAATACGTGAAGTCGATACTCAAAGAATAAATTTTATAATTGCTCTCAAACTTTTCCTTGGCATACATTTTTGAAAATATTTAAATGATGTTTAGTAAATAGGTGCTGTACAGGGTACTTATAAAATGGTAGTTAAATTATTTAACCTGAACGAATGTTTGCAAATTGAAATTGCACTTGTTTATATTCATTTTTGCTGGAACCCATTATTAAAATTATTAGAATTTACCACAAATTATTAGCTATTAAAGGCCCTAACCTTTGACCACGAAAGTGGCAATGTTTTTAGTAATCCAGAACCCTGTCAATGCATGATAGTAATTCTTTTTAATTAATTTTATGTCTCACATGTATTGATGGACCCCAAAGTTACTCTTATACTCTACTTACTCTCATATTCAAAGTTAGAATTTAATTGTGGCAGTTGAAAGATTGTGAATGATCATATTACCCAAAATGTACTTAATATTCAAAGCAAGGATGGGAATCGGAATCGGTATTGGAATCGGAATCGGAATTATATTCGAAAATTTGAGTATTTTAATTCATATTAGAATTCCAAATAATTCCCAGAAAGTATTTTAATTCAAAATCGCATTCAAAAAGATTTTTGGAATCCGAATTGGTATTCAAATATTTTTTAATGAATTCCGATTAAAATAAAGTATTGTTTTCAATGATATATTTCATCAAAGGTGCATACTTAAATATAAATTTAAAATTGTCGCAATGTTTTACTTACAACGTAAAGGTAATCAAAGAGCAATGGCGAACGTTTTCTTCGTCCGAATTGAACATGCTTCCGCATTCTACGCAAAATAGAGTCCAATTATTATCACTTGTTAGAGGCTTTTAACGGTTGTGCTCAAAACTATTGTTTGTCGTACAAGTTAATTACTCAAGTAATTTAAATCGTTGATACTAAAATTTTTGTAGGTAACTAAAAATGGGCCGAAAGAAAATTAGTAATGTTGGAGTTCAAATAACGTGTTTTTTCAGCTCTTAAATTTATACCTAGTGACCTGCGGGGGAAACTACCTTCCCAAAACATTGATGATATCATGTTTCTAAGGTTGAACTTTTACCATAATTAAATTCTTTGTATTTTCAGTATACTAGGAGTTTTCAAATAAATATTCAAATCGGAATTCATAATGAACGAATACTCGAAAATATTTAAATCCGTATTAGAATTCATATTTTTCAGTATTGCTATAAGTATTTTAAATCGGAATTCTTCGCTTTGAATACTTTAATTCGAATTAGAATTCATATTTTTCCGATTTCCCATCCTTGATTCAAAGGCGTGCACAATAAGCAAGTGGTAGTCGATTCGAATTAACCATTCACAATTATTCCAAGATGCAAGAAAGTAACTTTGTTGGAAACGGTTTTAGCATTGCATTATTTCTTTTCTCTTTTTTGATTTTTTCTAGTTTGTAATCTTAAATAATGGCATTATGTTTTGCTGAGTTGAACAGGATTAAGTTGTAGTAACACTTGGTTACTATAACTTAAGTCTGTCCAAGTAAACACAAAAGAAATGTTTAAAAAGAATAGAAGTTCATTTTTTTCATTCGTAAAAAAAAGTGAATAAAACTAAAAAATCAAAGTTTAGTATTTTTTTCTTTTAAAAATACAAATATTTTTATTAAGCTTTTAATATAAAAATTAAAGCATTATTTCCATGAATGAAAAAAAAATTAACCGCTATGCTTCAACATGTCATGTACATAAGTGACGACTGGCACTATCATCATCAAGACAATCACTTTCAAATTAGTATCTTATATTATATGGAGTATGTTCATTTGAATTTCATTTTGAATTTTCGCGCCAACTCTACGAGCCAATAAGAAAGCTGCGTCTAATTTAAAAATTAGTACAAAAAATAAAAGAGCATATTGTTAAAAAAAAGCAAAAAATTTAAAAACATCAGCGTAAATAAGAACAAAAAGTAAAAAAGCATTAGTAAAAAAGCGCAAAAAATAAAAAAGCATCTGCGTAAATAAGAACAAAAAGTAAAAAAGCATTTGTAAAAAAGCACAAAAAATAAAAAAGCATCCTCTCTACTAAATTCAAAGAGTGGACAGTCTTCGTCTTTATAATATTATTAAAATGAATTTCTAAAAAAAATTTAAATAAATTATTAAAGCATTATACAGTAACAATGGCGGCGACATTGTGACGGGCAGCCATTTACCACCAAGACGTCCCACTCTTTCAAATTAGAAGAAAGGATTTTTTTTAAAATTACAAAATGAATTATTAAAGCCGGATACAGTATCAACTGGCCATGCAGCCATTCAGTACCAAGACGGCCCACTCATTCAAATTAGTATTTCTAAACAAAAAAAAATAAACTATTAAAGCATTATACAGTAGCTAGGGCGGCGACAGGGGGCCGTCCCACGGTCTTGCGACGTGAGACCTTTGGGCTTTCTTAATAATTACTATAATTTAACGTAAGCTTCGTTGTGACGATGAAAAATTCTCAAGGAAAAGTTTGGATGCAGTTGAAATTTGTGTATCGAAGCCAATGATTTTACATGGTCAATTGTATGTTGCATTTTCGACAAATCAAAAATAAAGATTAAGATCATTGTAAATGACACTGCAGAAAGGTGAAGGAACCTACACAAGTAATTGTGTATTTAAAGAAGTTGTGTAATAGATTATAGTCATACGAAATTATATTTCAGAATCAAACATGATTATTTAAAAAATATTCGATAAAAAAATCACTTCAGCAATAGAACTTTAATACTAGCGGATCAAGTAGTTATACATTATACTGTTGGTGTCTTTATTGGGAAGTGGAGGTTATCTACCGACGTAGGTGGTGCCTTGATCCGCTCAAAGAGAATCTTATATTCGCTAGGGTTTTAACAGGAAGGGCGGAATGGGGCACCATGTTTCTTTCCCAAGTTACACTAATTTCAAATGAGGGTGATTCCCGTTTGTTTTATAGGAAAGTAGACATTTGGTTATCAAAACCGTTTACTCATGGTCAGCTCTATGTAGAATTTTTTAGAGCGACTTCTCAAAACAGTGGAAAAGTATATGTCGACAAAACTGAGGATCAGGCGAACTACAGGGTGAATGGGATGGTACTTATAGAGATTAGACTTATAGAGCCCAAAATATTATAAACTTTGCAGAACTACATTTAGAAGGAAAGTTGAAGAAAAAATTGTCAACATTTAGCATCAAGGCAAAATACTTGATGACAGAAATGAAACGTTTACAATAAATATTGTTTTAAGGAAGTTTTTAATCGTTAAATTTACTGATTTGTAAAAATGTATGCGGGACCGACTCCCAGCCGCGGTCTAGGGATCAAACAAAGGCCTTAGTGTGAAGTTCAACAGTGCGCTCAACCATGATTTTTTCACGTGTTTATCGATTTTTTGCATTTTAATTGGCTTTTATTCTGCTATCTGTCTAGACTATTATCACATAATTATTAATTATTAATTACAACAAACCAAGACGTCAAGCAAATCTCCCTGCGGAGCAGGGCTTTTACTAGTAAAGGATAAAGGATTGCCATTTTGGATTACAAACCAGAAAAAATTAAAAAACAGAAACGAAATAATGTAATGCTTTTATGCGTTTATGTTAAAAATTTACCAAGAAGTTACTATCTTCGATCATGGAATTGTATATGGTTAATTCAAATCAACTACCACTTGCTTATTGTGCACGCCTTTGAATATTTAGTACAGTTTGGCTAATATTCACCATCTTTTAACTACCACGATTAAATTCAAACTTTGAATTTGAGTAAATAGAGTATAAGAGTAACTTTGGGGTTCATCAACACATGTCAGACATAAAATTAATTAAAATATAGCTATCATGAATTGACAGCGTTCTGGTTTACGAAAACAAATTACACTTTCGTGGTCAAAAAATAGTCTTGAATAGATAACATTTGGTGGTCAATTCTTATAATTTTAATAATGGGTTCCAGCAAAAATGAATATAAACAAGAGCAATTTCAAATTGCAAACATTCGTTCAGTTAAATTATTGAACTACCATTTTATGAGTACCATGTACAGCACATATTTACTAAGTAGCATTTAAATATTTTCAAAAAACCATTTATGCCACGGAAAAGTTTGAGAACAATGATTCTAAAAATTATTCATTAAGTACGGTCTTCACGTAATAAAAGAGATGGTTCAGTTTTTAAAACTCAGTTAATTCTATTTTGACCAAAGTCTGTGGCAATGTTGCTAACATAAATAGGATGCTTTTAGTTTTCCTAAAAGTCGTTTTTATATCTAGCTACTATGCCAATTACATTCGACATTTAATTGTGACTACAGATAAAGTCAATACAACAGTGAAGTTACTTCAAAAGCCTATATACGAAATGTAGGTAAAACAGTGAATATTAAGCAATTGTTTATAGGTCAGTGACGGGGAACTTTGAATAACATAAATAGTCAAACAATTAGGCCTTTCCGCATGGAATCTGAGGGCCAGACCAGAGTTGACCCCCCCTTAAATTCACATTACTTACCTTTGCAAGGAAAGTAATGAAAAAAATTGATGCATAAAGCTATTAATAAGCAACGAATTTTGGTGTATGTTACACAATACCGCAATGCTAAACAAGTTACCAAGAAGTTACTATCTTGCATCCTGGAAGTTGTATGGTTAATTCGAATCAATTACCACTGAAGATAATGAGAACAAGTCATAATGTATGAGAGGCATAATTGACATTGGATATGTAATGTACGATGCAAATGATCAGGTGACAATGTAAACTATTCTATTTAGATGTAATGAACTGAGGTAAAACTATGTAAACTAACTTCCTTATCACTTGGTGAAGTTTTCCTTTGTAGCTCTCTACAAAGTATAAACCAGTCTGTGATTGACTCTCCTCTGAATAGGAATAAAACTAAACCTAAAGAAGTCAATGCTGAGAACACTATGCTCATTCATTCAATGCATATCCTAACTCTACTGAGAGGGCATTAAAGAATTAAGTAACATACACTACACCACTTGCTTATTGTGTACGCCTTTGAATATTTAGTACAGTGTGGCTAATATGATCAGTCATAATCTTTTAATCAACACTATTAAGTTTAAACTTTGGGTAAATAGTCCAACGCATGTCAGATATTAAATGAATTAAAATGAAGTATGTTTACATCTTTGTAAATAATCAATTTTTGTAAGCCAAGTTTGAATGTTTCACGTTCACGTGAACAAAATCTCCAACAAATAGCCCACACTTTTGTTCATATTGTTGACTGGCTTATTTAACTATATTAATAATTAACCTACTCGATTTTAAAAATAATTCGTCACTGGTGCTCGACTTTAGCGAGAGAGTTACTGGTGCTCGACTTTAGCGAGAGAGTTACTGTCATGAATATATTGAAATTACACTGGAAGACTGAAAATAGTTGCCGCCTTTCTTGCAACAATACTAGCGACATAATGTTGAAACGCGTCTTTTCCTGGAATCAAAGCGTTCATTCAAAAATTGTGTGACCAGTTCTAATAATTGTAGCAAAGTTGTCCAGCAAAATGCATAATAACTAAGAGAATTTCAAGACAAGGCTGGCCAACACGCATTTGGTCTATTTAAATAGTTTAATTCACAATTTTAAAAGCACCATATCGTTGGCTAAATTATTAAACGTACCATCTTTATTGGAGATCAAAATTAAAAAGCAAAAGTTACGAAATGAATATGGTACCTTTTAAAATTTATCCAGCGATATATAGACTTTATTTATCACAAAATTTAGTTATTTTAAAAAACATTTACACCCCGCAACATCTGATTAATTTAAAACAAATTAAACAATTCTGAAATGTATTTTCTGTCAACCGACCTACAGTCATCCTAACATTATTTTAAAACAGCTGATCCGATATTGACCCGGAATTGTGCTAACGATGCTAACATAAATTGGATTAGCTTATTTTTGTGGATGGGTTATAAACCTCCATGTCAGTTTCCATATGATTTTTGTTTATTGTCAGTACAGATAAAGCCACTCCAGCATTGAGGTTACTAGAGTTAGATATTTACGAAATGTTGTAACAGTAATAATGTAATATTAGGAACTTTCTGAAATAGGCTACAGATGGGGCAAATTGGACAGTTAAATTAATCATTTCATGTTAAGATTTCTTAGCTGTTTGGGTATTGTATGTAATAATTCTGTAATTACTGTAAAAAATATAACTTCTAGGGTATCTGTATATAAAATATTATTGTTGTACTCAAATTATTGTTACAATTAAAATTCATTGCTACCAGACATCCCATCCGCCTCGGCGGATGGCTTGATTGCTAGTATATATTATGTATACATGACATGTTGAAGCATAGCGGTTCATGTTTTTCTTTCGTTCATGAAAAGAATCATTTAATTTTTATTTTGAAGCATTTTATTTGAACGAATGAAAAAAATGAACCTCAATTTCTTTTTTAACATCTCTTTTTTGTTTACTTCGACAGGCTTAAGTTATAGTGGCCAAGTGTTACAACTTAATCCTGTTCAAGCCAACAAAAAATAATGACATTTTAGATTACAAACCAGAAAAAAATTGAAAAAGAGAAAAGCAATTCCGCAATGCTAAACAAGTTACCATTAATATCTTGCATCTTGGAATTTTTTATGGGTAATTCGAAGCAACTACCACAGTACAGGTTGGCTAATATGATGTCATCATCTTTTTAGTACCAGGATTAAATTCTAACTTTGGATATGAGAGTAAGTAGAGTACAAGAATAACATTGGGGTCCACCACTACATGTCAGACATAAAATTAATAAAAATGATGTAGCCATCATGCGTTGACAGCGTTCTGGGTTACTAAAAAAATATAAACTTTCGTGGTCAAGAATTAGGGTCTTTGATACTTTAAGGTAAATTCTTATAATGGGTTCCAGCAAAATGAATGTAAACAAGGACAATTTCAAATTGCAAACATTTGCTCACCTTATCATTTAATTACAATTTTATAAGTACGCTGTACAGCACCTATTTAGTAAACAGCATTTAAATGTTTTCAAAAAACATTTATACCACGGAAAAGTTTGAGAACAATTCTAAAAATTGTTCTTTGAGGACTTCACGTAATAAAAGGAGACGCTCCAGTTTTAAAAAATCAGCTGATCCTATTTTGACAAAAGTCTGGCAATATTGCTAACATAAATAGGAAGCTTTGTTTTCCTAAGAGTAGGTTTTATATCTAGCTACTATGTATGTCAGTTCCATTCGAAATTTAATTGTGACTACAGATGACGTGGATACAACAGTGAATTTACTTCAAAAACCTATATACGAAATGTAGGTAAAACAGTGAATATTAAGCCGTTGCTTGTGTAGGTCAGTGACGGGGGACTTTGAATAACACAAATAGTCAAATAAATAGAAATGACTTTCCGCATGGAATCTGAGGGCCTTTGTTATTTGTTTGTACCCTGGCAGGACCAGAGTTGACACCCTTAAATTCACATATGTTTAAAAAAATTTGAATTTAACTTACCGATGCAAAGAAAGTAATGAAACAAATTTATGTATGAAGGCACTAATAAGCGACGAAGTTGGTTTCTGTCACAGATTTTACCCAATCGAAGCGGATTAAAGGTTTAAAAGATCCGTTGCATTTATTTAAGCGAAGAACAGTCTTATATGTAAAAGACGTCTAATTATATATTAAGTTTAATACTTTTTATGATTTAAAAACCTATGCTAACCCAGTTTTCCAAACCACCTTGGTGGATGGCTTGCATGCTAGTGAATAATAATAATTTGAAACTACTGCGGAAAAGTCCATATTATTATTTTGTAAATTTTTGAATATTTTTATCGGCTTATGTTTTGAAGGAATCAGGGAACCTAAATATAGTAGCCACCCCACCACGCCATAACATATACATTCCGCAAGTACAATATAATGAACAATATTAATCAACGACACAACTGCTGATGGCACCAGGGTATTTGTAGACGGGGACAGAAAGGGGTTTATAAATATCAAAAAGGTTGTGTCCAAATAATCTAGTCCTGGACAACGAATTATTACAGATGTACCCGCAACTGTACATGTGTTCTGGACGAGGATCAACGGAATTCTTCTGTATGAAATGGGTGGAACCTGGTCGGGAAATATACCGGGCACCGTTCAGATCTTTGTTTTCGGATCTCAGTGTGCACTGACACCATCTGCTGTCAAATATTAAATAAACCGCACTTATTTACCATTTATAAGCAGAATTTCCTGTATGCGGATGTCATGGTGTTTGATTGTTTCAAACAACTTGTATGTGCTTATGTGATCATAATTCCACTGCGATACCAATAGCTAGAGACGAGGCAATGTATGGTCACCCCGTGCATATGTAACTCCAGTGTAAGACCTGCATGTATACTACACTTATGTCGATGGAAAACTTTCAGCTGAAAGAAGATTTATTTTGCAAGAATTTTTACCATATGTTTACACCTTGTGGTTAGCGTCCACCAAGGTGGATGGGAAAACTGGGATTGCAGTGATTTGTAAACCATAAAAAGCATTAAACTTAACAATAATATTTAATTAGACCGTTTTTGCATATAAGGCTGTTCTTCGTTTAAATAAATGTCACGGATCCTTTTAACCTCCAACCCGTTTCAATTGGGTAAAATCTGTGCCAGAAACCAATTTTGTCGCTTAGTAATTACTTTATAAGTTTTATTTCAATAATGTCCTTGTGATGCGATGAGCAAAATAAAGAAGTTGAGGAGAAGTTTGTTCAAACAATATTATTTATTTGAACTGATCAAATCCCAAAATTGTACTGATTTTGCATAGTAAAGATGTACGCTATTTATACTAAAGGTAGAAGGATAAAGACGTGGACAAAAACATCTTCAAGGAAATTACGCAGTAAAATCTAATTAATCTTACAATAGTTACAATAAGAATTGGAGGAAAAAGAAGTTGTTTTTACAATGAGTTTTTTCCTATCTAATTACTATATACGTAACTGGTCTCTCTTCCGTGGTTTCGTGTTACCACAGAAGTGAGAGGCAAGCAATGGTTTAAAGCTAGCGTAACGCGTAGGTAAGTCCTCACGCTTGACCACACATGAATGGGGAATCCTGTGTGTGAGAGTAAATTCCTACGTGGATGGGAAGTACGAAGGCCGTCTCATCCACGCTTACAATAAGAGTGTGAGAACAAGCATCGTAACCTTGATCTTCACACATGGGGAATTTTATTTATAAGGAAATGGTACATACGTAACACAAGGTTGTTTTATTTATTCCTTGCTTTGCGTAGCACAACATTCTGCCAGCCTTGATTTATCTAATCAAAATTAATTCTACAAATGTTAACTAATTCTAATATCGGGTCAATAAGGGTTTTTACAAGAGTTTCTTAATCATAGTTTGGGATCCTAACCATAATGTCAGAATAATAACAGCTATGATTACAAGAGTAGTAACACCTCTGATAAACCAGTTGTACCAACCTAATCCTGTAAGGGAAAGTAGGCTGAATCCGGTATGAGTATCGAGTGGTTCATATGCAACTGTCATGTGACTGTTCCTAACATCCACATTACTCAAGTATTGAAGGTGTCCCTTTATATCTATAGTTTGATAGTATTTTTTGAACATTTAAATTCACATTTCATATCCACTTCTGGTGTATCTAACTTAATAATTAAATGATGAGCTTCTGAGTCCGTCTTCAATGGTACTGGAATAAAGAATCCAGCATCGGCGCATTCTAGACTGGCTACAGTTTCTCCATGTTCAACCTTAGCTTCTAGAGTTAAAGTTGCTCCTTGAAGACAGCTGTAACATCCTTCTAGTTTGATGAATTCGGCGAAGCATTTTGATTCTTCCACCTCCTTGGTGAGGTGATAGTTTTCGGTGACGATTTGAAGTTCCAACAACGTGTTAGTTGATGATTCGAATATGATATCGTCTTCATGTCCTAATAGAATTCCGTTTGCTATCTTCAATGGCATCGTATTGATGGCCATTAACTTCTCTGGGTCCAATAGTTCCGAGATACATCTGACTCCATCTAGATCTGCGATGGCTCGTATGAGGTGCATACTTCCAAAACAGTTCTGATTCAATGCCTTGGCGTCTTGAAGTGTGTTGCACTGAATTTCCCCAAGTTCGTTGAGGGTTGTTACTTCCCTGGAGTTACACGGAGCCAGAGCTGATTGTTTTCCCTTGGTTAATATACAATCATTTAGTAGAGGCATGGGAGGTGTAGATACCGATACTAATGTAAAGGTTATTCCATCAATGTCTTGATTTAATCCAGCGTAGAAATCTGGTTTCGTTCCGGATTATTTTGTCTCCCATGTTCAGAGTGATGACTAAATTGCTTGAAAAGGTCCATTCAGGGCAATTGTAGACAGCGTAGGCTTCATTAGTAGGGTTTTCCAACCAAAGTCGGTAGTAATTACAGTCTTCAGTTAGAATCCATGGGCATTTCGGGTGTCGAAGACCCTTGCAATAGGACCATCCGAGGTGTCCCTTAGAGTCCTTGAATCCTTTGACGGTATCGTTGGTTTTAAAGTCTCGGCATTTATATCCGTGACATTCAGCGTCAGAGTAAAGATTATAACATAGGAATGAGCTATGACAGTTGGACACTGCCTTCGGTACGTAGTACAACAATTGCTTTTTACATTTTAAGGCTACAGATTTAGTTTCCACCGTAATTGTTCCAAGTAATTTGTTGTGGTTATCTTCAATTCTGAGGCACGATTGTTGTCCTAAAGGCTAAGAGCTAGTCGAGTATTAATACTTACTGAACAAGCTATTTTATTTTCTGAGTTTACAGTACATTCTCTGGATGATGTCGTCATTGCTGCAAAGTTAGAACATGAGTATGCTCTGGCGATAAGTGCAGCGAGGATTATCGAGATTCCTAGATAAGCACCAGGAAAATAACGATTTGGCCTATTTCGTCCTCGAGGTCCGGTAGTCCGCACTTCATCTACGGATGCCAATGTTGTTGGCTGATAAGGGTTGGAGGACTGATCCAAGAGGGAATGTTCATCATCGTCGTTTCTTCTATGTACTCCACGTACATTTCGTTGTCGTTGTTTTCTTTGCCGTTATATGCGTAAACATACTCTTGCAGGGCAGCAAGCGTACCATGATATCCACATCAGTGCTCGAGTTACATACATTACAAGTATAATGATGATAGCCAGGGTGATTCCAAGGGTTGATAATATAATCCACTGGTAAATATTGTAACAGGACACATTTCCCCAGCGGTCCATGCATAGGTGGCATGTTATAAGTTCACACACTGGTATTCGTGGGCAGTTTCTTTCGAGCATTGTGGGAGAATCGTAGTTGGGAAACCACAATTCAATAGTTAATTTTCCAGTTGCGGTCAGCATATTATTTGTTAAATGAAATTCTGTTGATTCTGAAGTTGGAATAGTTGAAACAAATCCTGGATTCTTCTGGGCTTTAATGTATCTTGCCACCTTTCCTGGTGTGGTGACCTTTAAGCCATAGCGGGTGCATTCTGCTTCACAGTCGTCACATTCGTAGTGATCTTGAGTTTGGCTTCGATCTTCCTTTCGGGTTAAGGTGTAAAGATGTCCCCAGCAAGTTGGAGTAACGTCTCCTTGATCCGTTTTGATTTTGTAGACAACAGTTTTAGGGTCATATGTGCAGACACAGTTAACATTTTCTGGATTACACATAAAGTATTTGCAGAATACTGCGTCACCTCTACATTGTCCCATTACACAGAACATTTTCACAATTTCCAGAACAATTATATGATGCGAAACGTTGTAGTTGAGGCTCTTGTCGTAAATGTAAAGATGAGAGGGGGTACACTTTATCCTTAATAGTTGCTACTGGTACATATTTCACTTCTTCGATAAAATGTCGACAATGTCTAAGTACGTAGTCACCAACAGCACATAAGTTACTTTGAGTGCCGGGTAATTCCAGTAAAGATCCATCGGTTGATAATTCGTCTGTTTGACAATCCAATTGGTCTAGTTCCAATTTGTTCCATTTAGGGCAGGCGTCTTCTGGTTGGATGCAACCCTTTGCTTCCGTATTAACTGCTTGTTTCGATGCACAGGCGTGAGTTCGATAACAAATATTTCCATCCGGGAGTATTTTTAACCATTGGACACTTCGGGTACACATGGGAATCTCTTGATGAGTATTCCATTGATATTTGCACACCGAAAAGATTGAGGTCATTTTATTCTTAGTTTCTGCTTCAGCTCCGGTATGGGTTATCGCAAGAAATAGAATTAGCAGTGTCGTAAGACATGATAAATTGCATGAGATGGAAAATCGTCTTCCTTCCGGTGGCCAAAGTAGTTTACAATATGCCTTGCGGTATTGTTGGTTCATAATTGTATAGATCAATAAGTTCAAACAGGGTAGAGTCCAAGTAAGAGCGTCGCAAAACAACATGATGTTTTGATGGACTGTTTCCTTGGAGATTATTGTGTTTATAGTCAATGCAGGCATATAACACATTAAGAAACAACCAAATATTATGATTATTGACCTAGTCAGTTGTTTTTCTGCGGTAGTAGCAAGGTCCAAAGTTTCACTGTTTTCGATGTTTCCTCTGGATTGACAACGTCTTAAGGCTTTCCGGGCTTTTACCACATAGTAGAGTATAGCGATGTAACACATAATCGTGGTTATAACTGGTACAATTATCTGTAGCAAGATCATCATTGTCCGAGGGGATCGTCCAGATTTATCTGCTCGTAGATAGCAACTTTTATATGAGGTGATATATGCAAATTTTCCCCATATGCCCAATAGTGCTGGTATCATGAATCCGTAGCTTAAGATCCAGATTCCGATTATAACGAGCGTAGTTTTCCGATAAGTAAAAACGCGATGGTATAAATGGAAATGAACTATCCGTATATACCGATTGATAGTGATCGTTGTAATAGTTATTATAGAGCAGGTCACGCTTCCATAATATATGAACGATCCAAGTTGACACCAACTGCTGTCCTTAACCCATGTTAGACCGGCATGTCGAAAAGCCGTGAACGGTAGGGCTATTACGCTGAATAGGAAATCCGAAATACTTAGGCTGAGGGTAAACCAGGTGGTTGTTTGTCTTCGTAAACATGATGAATTGCAGAGAGCCGTTACGGTCAAAATATTTCCAAGTGATCCAATCACGGGTAAAAATATGGCGTAGTACATCAATGCTGGTTTATGTAGTTCTTTTGTTCCAGGTTTAATAGGTTCCGTATACTGGTAGGTTCCATTGTCCGTGGGGTTAGTCGTGAAGTCCTCCGTAAACTTTATCAACGGTTGTTCTTCACACATAGTGGTGTGCAGTAGACACATACATATAAATGTACTAATCCATTTTCCGGTGGTAGAACTTTTTCTTATTCCCTTGCGAGTTAGCAAGGTTGCTGTCAATATTTTGTTCTCGTCAATATCTTCAGATGGAATGTCGTCATCCATGGGTAGTTTTGTGATGGGTCTCACAAATTCTTTCGTAACCTTTTCGGTTTGTCCCTTTTTGCTGCGATACGAACCTTCGGTTTCTACTGTAGTTACTCTGACCAAACCATCCTTGCCGGGATGAGTTTCCTTGATTCGACCCAACTTCCATTCCTTGGGAGGTAAGTTATCTTCCATTACCAGCACCATGTCTCCAATGTTTAGATTTGGTTGGGTACTTAGCCATTGACCTCTGCGTTGTAGGGTCGTTAGGTATTCTAATTGCCAACGTTTCCACAGTTCAGTGGATCTTCGTTGAATGCGTTGAAACTGATCCAGTCGGTTGACGTTCAGATTGGTTAAGTCGTGTTCAGGCGTCCACATCAAAGATGTTCCCACCAGAAAGTGGGCTGGAGTTAGAGCCTCCAGATCATGAGGGTCAGTAGACATTGGCGTAAGCGGTCTGGAGTTTACCAATGCTTCCGTAAAAATGAGTATGGTTTCGAATTCTTCAAAGTTGTAGGTATCTTGATCCACAATTTTCTTCAAGTAAGTCTTCACGAGCTTTACGCAAGCTTCCCATACTCCACCTTGGTGTGGTGCTCTTGGAGGATTGAAGTGCCAGTTGATTTTTTCTAACTGAATGTCAGGTAGAATTTTGTCCTGGGCTTGCCTTAGTTCCATGAGTGACTCAACTGTCGTACTCATATAATTGTTCGCACCAACAAAGTTTAGACCGTTGTCGGAATATATATATATATGATGGTCTGCCTCTTCTAGCCATAAATCGGCGTAGGGCTAGGAGAAATTCTTCGTAGGTCATTGAACTGACCAGTTCCAAATGTATCGCTCGAGATACAAGGCATGTAAATAGGCAGATCCATACTTTAAATTTAGTGGATCGATTTCCACAGAAGTTCTTCAGTTCGTATGGTCCAGCGTAGTCTACTCCCACGAGTAGAAACGGGCGAGTTGGATTTAAGCGGTATGATGGCAAAGGTGCCATTAATTGCTCCATGGGCTTTGCTCGTAAACGAAAGCAGAGTACACATCTGTTGATGATACTCTTCACTGTGCGATTTCCTCCATGGATCCAGTAACGCTGACGGATGTGGTTATAAGTTGTTCTGAAACCGGCGTGTGCCAATAACTGATGATAGTGAAGAATCATGCTGCTTACTATAGCATCATTGCCGGGAAGTAGAGCGGGGTGTTTGATGTGGTAGGATAGATTGGCATTTCGATCTTCGGGTTGACCACTGCTGGTTCTGAGAGTCTTGAGTTTTGTGCCGATGTCTTCTTCGTCGGTCTCTTCTGTTTCCGCGGTTGAGGAAACTGGATTGTCGTCGGAGTCGACACTGACGTAATAACCTGCCTGAATGAGGCTACCTAATCCACTGTCTAGGATTTCTTGTTGAAGTTGAACTTCCGATCTTCGGAATCGGGCTTCTTCCTTAGCTTGTTGCTGGCTAGCAACTTCTTCTGCCTTTGCTTCTGGACTTGGGGGTTCTTCAGGGAGAATGGAGTGAAATTCAGTAAAGGAAATAGATGGATTGTCGATTTGGTCGACTATATAGAGTTTTAATATGTCCACAAACTCTTGATAAAATTCTTCGTTAAGTTCAACGGCTAGTTTCTTGGCTACTGCCTTTTGACATTTTCGAAATATAACAACAAAATCGTCGTCTGTGGGCAAATTTCCAGCGTTAAAATGGCGTGGAAGTTCGACAGTGAAATTGGTAGGCGATACAATGTGGAATTTGAAATTCTGTCTTCGGCGTAGAGTTTCGTCTACGGGAAATGCGAGGACCTTGGGTGATCCGGTATCACCTTCCTTGGCGGCTTGTAATCTTTCGGCTAAGTAGTTATACTTTCTTGTGGCTTTCGGTGTTTCACTTGCGGGAATTGTGGCAGCTGCAGCTGCGGTTGCACTGAGTACCTTTGCGGTTGGGGGAGGTTGTCTCTTTCGGATCTCTTGAAATACCCACTGATCGATATCCGGGTAATTTTGTTTCAGAAAGTAGAGATTCAGACGGATCTTCGTACGTATTAATTCGTCGACCTTTGTTTGATTACCGGCCTCTTCGTATAACTCGATGCCCCACTGGCAAAGATAGTACTGGTACTTCCAGTAATCTATATCGAAATGAATTTGACGAATTCTTCCGGTTTTTTCACTTTTGGTACCGGGAATTCTCGTGTCCGGGTCAGTATAGTTTTGTAGATCTTCCCACTGAAACATTGGCTGACACTGGGGGGTTGTAGGTCATTTGTGCCCCTCGCGGAGGGGAAATGTGCTAGACCGACAATACCTTAAGTAACAGTTAGAATTATAAAAAGCGGTTGCCGTTTTTCTAAGGATGCAAGCCTTGGTCTTATAAGTCCTGTTCCCAGTCGAATACTAATTGTTCGTATGTAAATAACAGATCAAAAATCGTCTGGAATTTTTGATTCAATAATCTATCAGGGATTGTGGGAAGTCTTTCTATTATTTGATGGAAACTATCCTGTATGGACTTTATTTTATCACGCCTATCTCGTATGATTTGAAAATGTATACCGATATCTGTAAATTTACTAACTGGCGATGGATTATGCTTATAACCTTCTACTTGATCATGAAGTGCAATTACCACGTTGTTAGTTAATTTCAATACTTGACCATAAAATTCACTGGTAGTGAGGTTGGGAGGAGAGGTATTAGATGAGGAAATAAATGGGGAAATTAGGTTAAGCAATACTGTAGTATGGTTTATAAACCCAGAGGAATATCAAAAAACTAGAAGAAGTGCCCAGGGTGCTTCACCCACATTAAGTTTCAAAGCATAGTCAGTGGCTTCTAGACACACAAGGTTGCCGGAGTCTAGTTTTTGTTCGCAGCAATTCCTGCTCTCGATGGGTCTATGTTATACTATAGAATGCTTGGTTAAAGTTTTTTAAAGGATCCTGTAGATGGCAGGGTATAAGAAATAAATTGTAGGAATACCAAGGAAATAGGATTACCAGAAATATGATCAATGATATACGTTGACAAAAGTTTTAAATATTATTAGTTTTTAATACCAAGATTCATTAAAGTCAATGAGATTTTCATGTGTAATTACTGGAGATGCTTCGTCAATAATATAATTGATTTCTTTACAAATAGAAAAACAACTGTTCAATACTCTTCTACTATAATGTTTAACAGAGCTGATTGAATTCTGAATATGTTGTGAGTAAAATTCGTCGAGTAGGTGATAGGTATGGAAGAATTCGCTACTTTCTTGACGAGCTTGCTGAATTACTTGGTGATGGCCTAAGTCCCTACGTTGAAAATGGCGGAGGAATTTTTCTAAACGGAGATGAAAGGTTGTTACGTGATCCAAAAATTGTTCTGGAGTCGCGGTATGCACCATGGATGCGGTAAGCCCTAACGGTGAAAAACCTGTCGGAGCACAGCCCTCGGGGGCACAAAGTTTGTAGCTGACCTGGTAGTCCTCCGGGACTACGTAGTTGAATAACGGATGGAAGGCCCGTGACGGGGCGGGTCGGCGGCAAAAAATGGCGTCGAGATGGCGGCAAAATAACGGCGGCGGGTCGGCGGCAAAATTTGGCGTCGAGACGGCGGCAAAATAACGGCATCGGGTCGGCGTCAAAATTCCAGACTGATTGGAGACGAGGAAGAAATCCGGGTACCGGCGGGTATCGTGGCAGCGAGCGATGATCCGGGTAGCGGAAGATGCGGGCCAGAAGTTGGAGCGTGGCGGAAGAGCCAGGAGACGACACAAACGGCAGTTGGCGGGGCTCGGCGGGGGGCAGGACCTTTCCGGCGGCAGCAACTGGCGTCCTTCTGCTCGGAGCACAAAAATGAAATGATATCCGGGCGGGTGCCTGGAGGAGACCGTAGTCGATTGAGTCGGGGAACCAAATGTTTCCGGACTAGAGCCTGAAGGAGACCGGGTATCGATAAAGTCGGGGAACCAAATGATGCGATGAGCAAAATAAAGAAGTTGAGGAGAAGTTTGTTCAGACAATATTATTTATTTGAACTGATCAAATCCCAAAATTGTACTGATTTTACATAGTAAAGATGTACGCTATTTATACTAAAGGTAGAAGGATAAAGATGTGGACAAAAACATCTTCAAGGAAATTACGCAGTAAAATCTAATTAATCTTACAATAGTTACAATAAGAATTGGAGGAAAAAGAAGTTGTTTTTACAATGAGTTTTTCCTATCTAATTACTATATACGTAACTGGTCTCTCTTCCGTGGTTTCGTGTTACCACAGAAGTGAGAGGCAAGCAATGGTTTAAAGCTAGCGTAACGCGTAGGTAAGTCCTCACGCTTGACCACACATGAATGGGGAATCCTGTGTGTGAGAGTAAATTCCTACGTGGATGGGAAGTACGAAGGCCGTCTCATCCACGCTTACAATAAGAGTGTGAGAACAAGCATCGTAACCTTGATCTTCACACATGGGGAATTTTATTTATAAGGAAATGGTACATACGTACACATTACCTTACGTAACACAAGGTTGTTTTATTTATTCCTTGCTTTGCGTAGCACAACACCTTGCAAAAATCTTTTAAAAATTTAAAAGACCAAACATCCTTTAAGGGGTAACTCTGGGCCGGTCAGGGTAAAAAAATAACAGGCCCTCAGATTCCACGCAGAATTGCCTTTCTACTTATATGTTATTCAAAGTTCCCCGTCACTGACCTACATAAGCAATGGCTTAATATTCACTGTTTTACCTACATTTCGTAGATTTTTGCAGTAACTTCACTGTTGTATTGACTTTATCTGCAGTCACAATGAAACATCAAATGGAATTTCCTACCAATTTTTTGTTTTACGAATTCCTTAATTGGAACCCCTGCACCATGCTACTCGACAAGCTTACAATGCTGGAAACTAAACATTTTGATCCTCTACACTTAATAAACCAGATCAAAATAAAGAACTTGGCCATTCTGGTGCGTTTTGGATTTTTCGGTTTTGCTTTTACGTTCTGAGTGTCTCATTAATTGAATTACTTCAGTTTAGTTGCTTATTTATATGATACTATTATAGCGTTTTTGATTTTTCCATCCGTCTTAATTTGGTGGCTACAGAAATAGAAACTAGTTCGTTGACTTTACATTTCCTTATTTAGGGTGGTATCCTAATTTGACAACCGATTTGACGTTTCGATTTTATATTAAATAAAGTGAACTTGCAAAGCATGTTCTCATTGTTCACATGTCACAGACTTTTGTCTCATCCTTTCCATGGCATTTCCAATATAAATATTTATATTATGCTAATTAACTACGGGGTTTCAAATTGAAGGAACTACTTTATTTACGTTTATTTCCCCCATTCTTAAATAAAAAAATGTTCACGTATGACATTACGAAAATAACAACTATTTCATACTAAACATTCATTAAGCTTTTTCGTAACCTACTACTCAAAATTCAGAAGTTTAATGAACGATACGAAAATTATTTTATTATTTTTTACTTTGAAACAATGGTATAAATGATTAAAGTATAAATTTATGGAGTAAAACTAAACCAACGAATGCTTCAAAAAATTCATTTTGTTAGCTTTGTCGAAACATTATTTTTTCGTCCTATATTTCATAAGTGGCACGTTTTTCAGCACCCGTTTCATCGTTTCTGCGATCTTCACCTTCATTTTCTTCGTGTTGTCCTTGCTCGGTATCTACCAACACTTACATTCCTATTATTCTCACATTCATCAAGTGCAGCAGATAGTTTACTGTCGTTTTCGGAATTAAAAACTGAAGGATATATTAAAACGCGGTGTATATTAACTAATAATATAATACTCCAAAGAATGGCATTACCCTTGTACAAAATGCGCAAAATCGATCCATGTAAACATATGTCGCTAAAATTTCTTTCTTCAACTCCACCCGATGAAACATATTTAGTCTTGTTTCGAACAGTGGACGGTTCATTCTAAATGCTCCAGCTCTCAATGCCAAAAAGCATCTAATAATAAAAACTAGTTTTATTTTGTAGTACAATCATGGATGACAAATCCGGCTCTACACAACAAAAATTACTGTGCATAATAGCGAAATATTGCCAGTAGCGGAAGAGCCCATCAAGTCTAGGGGCAACAATCCACATATAAAACACTTGTCGGAAATTTTATTTTATTATATATTAAATTACTAACTCAATAATATTGTGTGGTGACCATTTCAAAATACTGTACAGTCATTCACCAAGCTATCCATGAGGAGCTGGAGGCTTTGGTTCTACCGGAAAGGAAGAATTGAATATTTTGATGGTACGCGTTATTGCTGCTAGTTTAATGCATCAGAAATGAAAAGAATGTTAGCAATTAGGTTAACGGTACAGCATTTATTTGTCATGGAGTTCTATTGGAACATTTTTCACGGAACATCAAGTTCAATATAATTTTATGATTTCATTCTCAAATACATTCGAGATCTCATTATTCTGAAACGGTTAATTGAATTGTCGTCAAAATTGGTTATTTCTCTTATTAGTATTCCAGAGTACGCTTTTTTTTCAATGAATAATAATACTAAGCACCAATTAGATTCATTTCTCTTAAATTCAATTGTTGATATAATCAATTATTGTGGTAACCGCAACAGATGCCTTTGAATATATTTAATTTCTACAACAATAATAATTTTCATGCTACAGCAGTAATGGCACAGTCAATTCATTCATTGTTGTTTGTGATTTTGGTGGTAATTAGTACAACAATGCATTCTGTGGCCAGACCTGAGTATGATTTGAATACAACAGCAATATAACACAAAAATTCAACAACGAACAACTATGTCAATACAATGTCTAAATTCTGACCCCGACCAAAGCAATACTCACAAGCAAAGTCTTCCGATGTAAACTCCAGAACTAAATGACAATTGGTGGAATTGTAGACACTACTAATAGTGTTCACACAAACCACAAACTTTGTGCCACC
>CAMXBY010000028.1:0-15468 GCA_947179485.1 Allacma fusca | reverse complement strand
ACAGACATTTATGTCAGTAGTTAGGTTTGGATACCTTTTTTTAGGACGTGTCGGTGGATAGGATTTTTTTACCCGTGAGTCGGATAGGAATTTTTGGCATGGTCCTATCCTTTAACACACCGGTCCTATCCTTTAACATGGGTGTGTGTGTTAGAGGATAGGAAGAAGGATGCTTGAGCTTGGCCCGAACACTGGAAAAACAGGAGGTAGTACAATAAATTTGTGCTGCTTCCTTCAGCGTTCGGGTCCTTTAGGGGCGGAGATGCAGTAAATCACTGCAAAAGGGTCTTAGCGTTGAGTACTCTGCAGGGATGACATTTATTGCACAGAAGTGCAGCTGCATGAGTACTCAACGACAAATTTTTAATTAAGCATGAACTTTTGAGTGTGGGAAAGATGCAACGGATAATTTTATGAAAATCACTTGGGGAGAGGAAAATTTCTTATGTGAATGATATGTATAAATTTAGTTTAACTTTGTGATTGGAGTGGAGCGGGTCCAGAAAAATATTTAGATTGTTGTGAAAAAATATTGTAGTTGTTTGAAAACATATTAATTGCTCAGATATCTGGTGATATTTATATGTCAACTTGGTTACTGTGAGCAGATTAAAAATCTGCGTTTAAGTAAGCTAGCGAACTTGAAAGAAATAACTTAGGTAAAAAACTGAGTTTGAAAACTGCAATATTAAAGTTCTTTTCGGAAAGAGAAACAAAGAACATTTGTTTATTTACTTCGTAGGTAAAAAACGGAGTCTGAAAACTGCAATATTAAAGTTCTTTTCGGAAAGAGAAACAAAGAACATTTGTTTATTTACTTCGTGTGTCCTGTGGTATTTATATATGTGTTTGGTTATTGTGAACAGAGTAAAATCTGGGGCCAAAAAAAAATTCCAAACTTGAAAGAACTGTAGGACAATTAACAAACTTGAAAGAAAGAACTTAAGGAAAAAGACGGAATTCGAAAACTGCAATATTTAAGTTCTTTTCGGAAAGACAATATTAGCCTATAGTTTATTTACTTAGATGTGCGGTGGTATTTATATATGTGTTCGGTTATTGTGAACAGAGTAAAATCTGCGGCCCAAAAAAACTTCTGAACTTGAAAGAACTGTGGGAAAATTAACGAACTTGAAAGAAAGAACTTAAGGAAATGACTGAATTTGAAAAGTGCAATTAAAGTTCTTTTTGGAGACAATAATGAACTTTAGTTTATTTACTTAGATGTCCTGTGGTATACATGTGTTTGGTTATTGTGAGCAGAGTAAAATCTGGGTTAAAAAAAACTTTCGAACTTGAAAAGAACGGAGGAAAAATTGTGACTTCAGTGAAAATAAATTCCTGCTCAGGGAGATAAAATATGGGATCCTATTCAAAGGTTTGGCATTGTAGTATTTATTTTTAGCACGAAAATGTGCATTTTATTTTTAGCACGAAAATGTGCACTCTAATTTTTAGCACGACAATGAGTCTTGAACAATAATGTCCGAGTAAATAGAAGTAGTCTCTGTTGAGAAATTTCAATTTTGAGAAGTTGCAATACTTTAGCAGCGGTGACGGGAGAGAGATTGGCAGGATTTCAAGCTGTAGCTTGTACACATGGATCTAATGGCTTACTTATAAACTTTTTGTAATTCGGTCTATGTGTAAGTAATTTACAAATGTAGATATTGCATAACAAAATGTAGACATGGAACTGCTTTCCTCGGACTTTCGCAAATAGCAATTGTTTCCAAAATTCTCTAATCATAGGTTCAATAGTAGTAAAAGCTTTATACACTTTTATGCATTTTCATTTGTTCATGTAAACCGGAGGGAAATAATATCTGCATTTGTGAGAATGTTTTTGAATCCCTGAAGTTGCTCCCTACTCATTTCGAGAACAATTGGAATAAATGCTTCCCAAACACAACAAAGCATAGATTTATGGAAAAACAGTCTCTGATGCTTTTGTATTTTAGAGAGGTATCTTAATTGTATCTTCAGTGTGTTCGAATATTTAGAAATTTACATTTTTCAAGTTGGCACACTATAGTGCTGGAATAGCGGAATATATGTATGTATTTACAACTACTGTCATTAGAGGATCGTTTAAATAAGAATTAACTTTCAACACAAAAATTTCGTATGTGATGGGGACACACATGTATATGCACTGATGAATCCGGGTTTGGGTTTGGTTTATTAGTTTTTATTATTCAGTGCTATGTAGAAAGGCTCGACATTTAGTTTTAGTGTTTTTATCCTTCCACATAGCTCTGACTAGTGCGATAAATTACAGACTCGAGAAACATTAGGCCACACTAGTTGCATAAAAATGCATATTCAAAACAGCAATTTCAGTTCATCTGTTTGTTTTTCTCATGCCAATACTTTGGTAACGATACGTGTATTGCTATACCAGTGGGATGGTGGTTAATCTCTCGTTACGTACTAACAAATGGTTACAGAGGTTTTAAGGTAGTGAAAACCTCACTTGCCATTTTCAAAGACAAAGGAATCACATTTTAAAGACGGGAATTTCCATCTTGGGTGAAATTTGAGATCACAAAATTGAAGCTTTCTAGCTGAGGGAATAAGAACGAACAAGTTTCTTACATTTCACTCCCTCATATAATTTCATCAGTGGATCAATTTACCTGTACGGTGTACTTAAACCAGCTCAGGCCGGCAATAACAAACTTATCCTCTTTTGGAGAGCCCGCTGACATAGTCTGCTATGTAAAGGAGGCTTCAAGAAATTTTTAATATCATTTAGACGAAATTATCCGGAACTTTTTCAAATGACCTCATCAATACAGAAAAGTTTCACTAAACAAAAATATACTTATTTTCAGATAAGTACTCCGGATTTATGTTAAGAAAATAATGCATTGAGATTCCAGACTGTCCTTTTTAATAGGGCCTATTTCCAATGTACTCATTCTAGTCTCCAGAAAACCGATATGCATGCGTGGAGCCGTAAACAAGCTCCATAATGTTGTCTGCAGTAATTAAATTAATACTGGTGACCAAGCATTGGGCCAAATTATTTTCTTACCCAAACGTTGTTTAGGCGTACATTCATTCGACTACTGGCTATTTATATATTTGAGTTTGTTTGTTCCATTACTTCTTCCCATTATGGGGTACTTTGAGGAAGGCCCGCAAAATGGTCAAGTTTTATGTTATAATCTTATAACGTTTGAGCTGATCTACTATCGTAGTGATTTTACTTGACCAGCGTGTAGCCGGTAAGGAGTAGATGCTGTTGCTATGCAATTTCAGTAAGATTACCTAAACACCTCAAAAGTTATGCTAATCTGAAGTCAAGGAATGACCGTAAATTACTCATTTTCTCATCATTTGTATAAACGTTATGCTAATTTGAAGATTGTGTGTTTACTAGTAATATAACCCATACGCCCGCACATCGACACATTTTTAATTAAGCATGAACTTTTGAATGCAACGGATAATTTTATGAAAATCACTTGGGGAGAGGAAAATTTCTTATGTGAATGATATGTATAAATTTAGTTTAACTTTGTGATTGGAGTGGAGCGGGTCCAGAAAAATATTTAGATAGTTGTGAAAAAATATTGTAGTTGTTTAAAACATTAATTGCTCAGATATGTGGTGATATTATATGTCAAATTGGTTACTGTGAGCAGATTAAAAATCTGCGTTTAAGTAAGCTAACGAACTTGAAAGAAATAACTTAGGTAACAAACTGAGTTTGAAAACTGCAATATTGAAGTTCTTTTCGGAAAGAAACAAAGAACTTTTGTTTATTTACTTGGGTGTCCGGTGGTATTTATATATGTGTTTGGTTATTGTGAACCGAGTAAAATCTGGGGCCAAAAACACTTCAGAACTTGAAAGAACTGGGAAAATTAACGAACTTGAAAGAAAGAACTTAAGGAAAAGACTGAATTTGAAAAGTGCAATTAAAGTTCTTTTTGGAAAGACAATAATGAACTTTAGTTTATTTACTTAGATGTCCTGAGGTATTTATGTGTTTGGTTATTGTGAGCAGAGCAAACTCTGGGTTAAAAAAACTTTCGAACTTGAAAAGAACGGAGGAAAAATTGTGAATTCAGTGAAAATAAAATCCTGCTCAGGAAGATAAAATAGGGATCCTATTCAAAGGTTGGGCATTGTAGTATTTATTTTTTAACACGAAAATGTGCACTTTAATTTTTAGCACGAAAATGTGTCCTGAACAATAATGACCGAGTAAATAGAAGTAGTCTCTGTTGAGAATTTTCAATTTTGAGAAGTTGCAATACTTTAGCAGCGGTGAAGGGAAAGAGATTGGCAGGATTTTTAGCATAAGCTGTAGCTCGTATACAGGGATCTAATGGTTTACTTATATTTTTTTTTGTAATCCGGTCTATATGTAAGTAATTTACAGATGTGGATATTGCATAACAAAATGTAGACATGCAGCATGGAACTCCTTTCAACTTACTTTCGCAAATAGCGTATGTAAATAATAAATATGTATGTATGTATGTGCGAAGTAATTATTTCTATTGCCACATGTTTCAGGCATCCGTGGCAGGAGGTCTTCTTGGAAGAAGGGTTTCAAAGTTTTCCTCAGCATTTTCTCATGTAAAAATATATCTGGTTGATGTTTTTTGCAACATTACATACATACGTACTTCTGATCGTTTCTGATAATTATAAAAAATCTCCTAAACTTATTTCTGTGAACATTGCATCATAGTACGCAAAAAATGCAAAACCTTATTGTGCATAGAAAGCCGAAACATAATAATTATATACTCATAAAAAAATGGGTTTTATGAATGCACTCACCGACAAAAATTACAACCTCTTGCAAAGTCAGTTTATGTTTTGCTTCAAATCAACTTTAATAATCTCTATTTTGACCGGTTTTGAAAAATCTGCTAAAACTGCTTTTTCGCCTGTTTTGAAAGCTCCACCAGATGTTTTTTTATGATACATGGTTTTTTGCAATTCATTTTTTACTAAGATACTTACTTTACTCATTAAACATCTTCACCTGCCGTGAAATCATCACCCATGTAAAATTATACGCGTCTTGAATATTTTTATTCTTCCTCTTTACTTTCCTCTCACATTGAACAAAGCAGCTCCAAATGATGCTCTCAATGTTTGCAATAATTCTTTGATTTTGAAAATATATGCATCTGTAGGTCGTTATTTTTTTCAAATGCAAATCAATGCTAGGTCTCTCTGTTATGCTAATTGTTTTACTTCTGTATGAATTCTGTGGTATCCCTGAACAAACTAGGATTACATAGTGGATTTTTGTTCACAAATTTGGCAAGATTTTTCTAAATGACCTACTGAGCAAAAAATTGATTAGAGGTCAGAAGGACGGTCCCAATGAGGTATTACATTTGATTCTATGTTCAATAGTTCTACAGCTGCAGGGGCGTTTATCTCAATTCTCCAAATTATGTATTAGTAGAGGAAATAAGTAACTTTAGCAATTCTAAATACTTACATGTTTTTCCCCTGAACTTGTTTTTATAATCACGAAGAACCGATAATGTTTGTTCGTAAAATAATGCATTGGAAGAGTGGGTCACAGTCAGTACACAATGAATTAAAAATGATGGAAGGTTGTATTTTAATTCAATGGTAAGGCATATATGACAAATTAGTTTATTGTTTATTCTCACAGCAAAAAGGAAAAATGCAGGAGACAATTTGCAATTGAGAGCCTTGGCTTGAAGAAAATGGGTTGAAGATTTTAAGAATTGCATCATTTCTACAGTTTAATGCTCAATCGTTATGACAGTTACACATTTAATGAGAGCTGCAGCTTTTATCTTTAACTTTTTTTATCTATTTTGACCATTTTGAATTTCATCAACTCTCACAATCAGTCAGTGACTTATTTGTGTACTTGCAAATGTTACATAATGTGTCGACTGCATATAGTATGTAGCCAAGTTTATAATAGCATATTTGAGTATGTATATAGTCCTAATGTTTATAAATTCTTGTAGGAATTCTCAAAGTACCTTTTTCTCACAAGCCCTGTCAATTTTTTAAGTGAAACAATCAACATACTGCTAGAGAAGTTATGCTGATGCAACCAATCGAATATGTCATTTGGGTCTAAGGGTGGGTAATATGTATATAGGTTGGGGTTAAGGATCTGCTACCATTTTTGAAACTAATTGCATGAAGGGGTGAACGTCTCCTATACAACCTATAATTACATGACAAGCTTTAAATCAGGAATCTCTCCTGTCACATATCCTTCCCGTCAGGATACAGTAGACTCTGGTTATGACAGGCAACCGTAAATTGTAATAACATTACTGTACAAGAGCAAAAAATATTTTTAGACACATGGCCATTTATCTACCAGATTTCTATGAAATTTCCCCCTTACAAGAGCAGGCTATAAAGTTGTATTAAAATTTTGTTTGTATAGGAGCACTGCCATATTTACGGAAAATATAAGTTCAAAAACTCAAAGATTTACTTGCTATTTCCGTAAAATTCGATAGTATTTTATCCCTTCAAAAACTTTTAATCGCTGGTTGCACAGACATTTATGTCAGTAGTTAGGTTTGGATACCTTTTTTTAGGACGTGTCGGTGGATAGGATTTTTTTACCCGTGAGTCGGATAGGAATTTTTGGCATGGTCCTATCCTTTAACACACCGGTCCTATCCTTTAACATGGGTGTGTGTGTTAGAGGATAGGAAGAAGGATGCTTGAGCTTGGCCCGAACACTGGAAAAACAGGAGGTAGTACAATAAATTTGTGCTGCTTCCTTCAGCGTTCGGGTCCTTTAGGGGCGGAGATGCAGTAAATCACTGCAAAAGGGTCTTAGCGTTGAGTACTCTGCAGGGATGACATTTATTGCACAGAAGTGCAGCTGCATGAGTACTCAACGACAAATTTTTAATTAAGCATGAACTTTTGAGTGTGGGAAAGATGCAACGGATAATTTTATGAAAATCACTTGGGGAGAGGAAAATTTCTTATGTGAATGATATGTATAAATTTAGTTTAACTTTGTGATTGGAGTGGAGCGGGTCCAGAAAAATATTTAGATTGTTGTGAAAAAATATTGTAGTTGTTTGAAAACATATTAATTGCTCAGATATCTGGTGATATTTATATGTCAACTTGGTTACTGTGAGCAGATTAAAAATCTGCGTTTAAGTAAGCTAGCGAACTTGAAAGAAATAACTTAGGTAAAAAACTGAGTTTGAAAACTGCAATATTAAAGTTCTTTTCGGAAAGAGAAACAAAGAACATTTGTTTATTTACTTCGTAGGTAAAAAACGGAGTCTGAAAACTGCAATATTAAAGTTCTTTTCGGAAAGAGAAACAAAGAACATTTGTTTATTTACTTCGTGTGTCCTGTGGTATTTATATATGTGTTTGGTTATTGTGAACAGAGTAAAATCTGGGGCCAAAAAAAAATTCCAAACTTGAAAGAACTGTAGGACAATTAACAAACTTGAAAGAAAGAACTTAAGGAAAAAGACGGAATTCGAAAACTGCAATATTTAAGTTCTTTTCGGAAAGACAATATTAGCCTATAGTTTATTTACTTAGATGTGCGGTGGTATTTATATATGTGTTCGGTTATTGTGAACAGAGTAAAATCTGCGGCCCAAAAAAACTTCTGAACTTGAAAGAACTGTGGGAAAATTAACGAACTTGAAAGAAAGAACTTAAGGAAATGACTGAATTTGAAAAGTGCAATTAAAGTTCTTTTTGGAGACAATAATGAACTTTAGTTTATTTACTTAGATGTCCTGTGGTATACATGTGTTTGGTTATTGTGAGCAGAGTAAAATCTGGGTTAAAAAAAACTTTCGAACTTGAAAAGAACGGAGGAAAAATTGTGACTTCAGTGAAAATAAATTCCTGCTCAGGGAGATAAAATATGGGATCCTATTCAAAGGTTTGGCATTGTAGTATTTATTTTTAGCACGAAAATGTGCATTTTATTTTTAGCACGAAAATGTGCACTCTAATTTTTAGCACGACAATGAGTCTTGAACAATAATGTCCGAGTAAATAGAAGTAGTCTCTGTTGAGAAATTTCAATTTTGAGAAGTTGCAATACTTTAGCAGCGGTGACGGGAGAGAGATTGGCAGGATTTCAAGCTGTAGCTTGTACACATGGATCTAATGGCTTACTTATAAACTTTTTGTAATTCGGTCTATGTGTAAGTAATTTACAAATGTAGATATTGCATAACAAAATGTAGACATGGAACTGCTTTCCTCGGACTTTCGCAAATAGCAATTGTTTCCAAAATTCTCTAATCATAGGTTCAATAGTAGTAAAAGCTTTATACACTTTTATGCATTTTCATTTGTTCATGTAAACCGGAGGGAAATAATATCTGCATTTGTGAGAATGTTTTTGAATCCCTGAAGTTGCTCCCTACTCATTTCGAGAACAATTGGAATAAATGCTTCCCAAACACAACAAAGCATAGATTTATGGAAAAACAGTCTCTGATGCTTTTGTATTTTAGAGAGGTATCTTAATTGTATCTTCAGTGTGTTCGAATATTTAGAAATTTACATTTTTCAAGTTGGCACACTATAGTGCTGGAATAGCGGAATATATGTATGTATTTACAACTACTGTCATTAGAGGATCGTTTAAATAAGAATTAACTTTCAACACAAAAATTTCGTATGTGATGGGGACACACATGTATATGCACTGATGAATCCGGGTTTGGGTTTGGTTTATTAGTTTTTATTATTCAGTGCTATGTAGAAAGGCTCGACATTTAGTTTTAGTGTTTTTATCCTTCCACATAGCTCTGACTAGTGCGATAAATTACAGACTCGAGAAACATTAGGCCACACTAGTTGCATAAAAATGCATATTCAAAACAGCAATTTCAGTTCATCTGTTTGTTTTTCTCATGCCAATACTTTGGTAACGATACGTGTATTGCTATACCAGTGGGATGGTGGTTAATCTCTCGTTACGTACTAACAAATGGTTACAGAGGTTTTAAGGTAGTGAAAACCTCACTTGCCATTTTCAAAGACAAAGGAATCACATTTTAAAGACGGGAATTTCCATCTTGGGTGAAATTTGAGATCACAAAATTGAAGCTTTCTAGCTGAGGGAATAAGAACGAACAAGTTTCTTACATTTCACTCCCTCATATAATTTCATCAGTGGATCAATTTACCTGTACGGTGTACTTAAACCAGCTCAGGCCGGCAATAACAAACTTATCCTCTTTTGGAGAGCCCGCTGACATAGTCTGCTATGTAAAGGAGGCTTCAAGAAATTTTTAATATCATTTAGACGAAATTATCCGGAACTTTTTCAAATGACCTCATCAATACAGAAAAGTTTCACTAAACAAAAATATACTTATTTTCAGATAAGTACTCCGGATTTATGTTAAGAAAATAATGCATTGAGATTCCAGACTGTCCTTTTTAATAGGGCCTATTTCCAATGTACTCATTCTAGTCTCCAGAAAACCGATATGCATGCGTGGAGCCGTAAACAAGCTCCATAATGTTGTCTGCAGTAATTAAATTAATACTGGTGACCAAGCATTGGGCCAAATTATTTTCTTACCCAAACGTTGTTTAGGCGTACATTCATTCGACTACTGGCTATTTATATATTTGAGTTTGTTTGTTCCATTACTTCTTCCCATTATGGGGTACTTTGAGGAAGGCCCGCAAAATGGTCAAGTTTTATGTTATAATCTTATAACGTTTGAGCTGATCTACTATCGTAGTGATTTTACTTGACCAGCGTGTAGCCGGTAAGGAGTAGATGCTGTTGCTATGCAATTTCAGTAAGATTACCTAAACACCTCAAAAGTTATGCTAATCTGAAGTCAAGGAATGACCGTAAATTACTCATTTTCTCATCATTTGTATAAACGTTATGCTAATTTGAAGATTGTGTGTTTACTAGTAATATAACCCATACGCCCGCACATCGACACATTTTTAATTAAGCATGAACTTTTGAATGCAACGGATAATTTTATGAAAATCACTTGGGGAGAGGAAAATTTCTTATGTGAATGATATGTATAAATTTAGTTTAACTTTGTGATTGGAGTGGAGCGGGTCCAGAAAAATATTTAGATAGTTGTGAAAAAATATTGTAGTTGTTTAAAACATTAATTGCTCA
The DNA here is from genome assembly GCA_947179485.1 of Allacma fusca. Classification (NCBI taxonomy): domain Eukaryota; kingdom Metazoa; phylum Arthropoda; class Collembola; order Symphypleona; family Sminthuridae; genus Allacma; species Allacma fusca. The sequence goes on along the minus strand of CAMXBY010000028.1, from coordinate 5,324 downwards.
GATATGTGGTGATATTATATGTCAAATTGGTTACTGTGAGCAGATTAAAAATCTGCGTTTAAGTAAGCTAACGAACTTGAAAGAAATAACTTAGGTAACAAACTGAGTTTGAAAACTGCAATATTGAAGTTCTTTTCGGAAAGAAACAAAGAACTTTTGTTTATTTACTTGGGTGTCCGGTGGTATTTATATATGTGTTTGGTTATTGTGAACCGAGTAAAATCTGGGGCCAAAAACACTTCAGAACTTGAAAGAACTGGGAAAATTAACGAACTTGAAAGAAAGAACTTAAGGAAAAGACTGAATTTGAAAAGTGCAATTAAAGTTCTTTTTGGAAAGACAATAATGAACTTTAGTTTATTTACTTAGATGTCCTGAGGTATTTATGTGTTTGGTTATTGTGAGCAGAGCAAACTCTGGGTTAAAAAAACTTTCGAACTTGAAAAGAACGGAGGAAAAATTGTGAATTCAGTGAAAATAAAATCCTGCTCAGGAAGATAAAATAGGGATCCTATTCAAAGGTTGGGCATTGTAGTATTTATTTTTTAACACGAAAATGTGCACTTTAATTTTTAGCACGAAAATGTGTCCTGAACAATAATGACCGAGTAAATAGAAGTAGTCTCTGTTGAGAATTTTCAATTTTGAGAAGTTGCAATACTTTAGCAGCGGTGAAGGGAAAGAGATTGGCAGGATTTTTAGCATAAGCTGTAGCTCGTATACAGGGATCTAATGGTTTACTTATATTTTTTTTTGTAATCCGGTCTATATGTAAGTAATTTACAGATGTGGATATTGCATAACAAAATGTAGACATGCAGCATGGAACTCCTTTCAACTTACTTTCGCAAATAGCAATTTTCTCCAAAATTTTCGGGAATTAAATTATGTTGATGATTAATATTACACAACGGGTGCTATCGTATTTTCATTAAGAGAGGATGGCAGCTTTTGTTTTGGTGTCGTAACTTCAGTATCAAATGTATCGATAGTAGATCCGAAGGTTTCACCCCATTAAAAATTGCTTACTTTATGATAATTAAATTCAATCTCCCCCGTGCTGTAGAATTTCCTCCCGTTAACTGTCTTATTTCATACATTTCCCTATTCCTGCATTGCTGGGGGGACCGTGCATAGGTTCACTAGAAGTAAAAGCTTTTTACATTTTTTCATTTGATCATGCAAACCGGGTGTAAATAATATCTGAATTTGTGAGAATTGTTTTAAATCCCTTAAGTTGCTCCCTACTCATTTCGTGAACAATTGGAATAAATGCTTCCCAAACACAAACAAAGCATAGATTTATGAAACAATAGTCTATGGTGCTTTCGTATTTTAGAGAGGTATCTTAAGTGTACTTTCAGTGTGTTTGAATATTTAGCAGTTTACATTTTTCAAGTTTCCGCACTATAGTGCTGGAATAGTGGTACATATGTATGTATTTATAATTACTGACATTAGAGGATCGTTTAAATAAGAATTAACTTTCAACACGATAATTTCTTATGTGATGGTGACACACATGTATGCACTGATGAATCCGGGTTTGAGCTTGACTTATTAGTTTTTATTATTCAGTGCCATGTAGAAAGGCTCGGCATTTAGTTTAAGTGTTTTTATCCTTCCACTTAGCTATGACTAGTGCGATAAGTTACAGACCCAAGAAACATTGGGCTACGCCAGTTGCATAAAAATGCATATTCAATACAACAATTACAGTTCATGTTTGTTTTCGTTCTCAGGTCAATACTTTGGTCTAACGATACGTATATTCCTATACCAGTGGGATGCTGGTTAAGCCCTCGGGACGTACTAACGAATGGTTACAGAGTACTGAAAACCTATTCACTTGCCATTTTCAATGAGAAAGGAATCACATTTAACGACGGAAATTTCCTTCTTTAGTGAAATTTGAGAGCACAAAATTGACGCGTTCTTGCTGAGAGAATAAGATCAAACAAGTTTCTTAAATTTCACTCCCTCATATAATTTCATCAGTGGATCAATATACCTGTACGGTGTACTTAAACCAGCTCAAGCCGGCAATAACGAACTTACCCTCTTTTGGGGAGCCCGCTGACATAGTCTGCTATGTAAAGAAGGCTTCAAGAAATATGTAGACACACTTATCCGGAACCTTTTCAAATGACCTCATCTCAATACAGAAAAGTTTCACTAAACAAAAATATATTTATTTTCAGATATGTATTCCCGATCCGGATTTATGTTAAGAAAATAACGCATTGAGATTCTAGACTCTGCCCTGTTTATTAGGGTCTATTTCCAATGTACTCATTCTAGTCTCCATAAAACCGATATGCATGCGTGGAGCCGTAAACAAGCTCCAGAATGTTGTCTGCAGTAATTAAATTAATACTGGTGACCAAGCATTGGGCCAAATTATTTTCTTACCCAGGTGTTGTTTAGGCGTACATTAATCCGACTACAGGCTATTTATATATTTGAGTTTGTATTTTCCATTACTTCTTCCCATTATGGGGTACTTTGTGGAAGGTCCGCAAAATGGTCATGTTTTATGTTATAATCTTATAACGTTTGAGCTGATCTACTATCGTAGTGATTTTACTTGACCAGCGTGTAGCCGGTAAGGAGTAGATGCTGTTGCTATGCAATTTTAGTAAGAACCTAAACACCTCAAAAGTAATGCTAATCTGAAGTCATGGAATGACCGTAAATTACTCATTTTCTCATCATTTGCATATAACGTTTGAACCAATCTACTGTCGTTAAGGTTTGTCATTACCAGCGTGTAACCGGTAAGGAGTAGATGCTGTTGCTAAGTAATTTCAGTAAGATTGGCTAAACACCTCAAAAGTTATGCTAATCTGAAGTCATGGAATGACCGTAAATTATACATTTTCTCATCATTTGGTGATAACTTTGGAACCAATCTACTATCGTTAAGGTTTGTCATTATCAGCGTGTAGCCGGTAATGAGTAGATGACGTTGTGATGTAAAATTGGTGAATTTGGGCGAATAGCCTAAACGTTATGCTAATTTGAAGATTGTTTTTACATGACTATTACTCGTAATGTATAATTAGGACTGTGCTAGTACGGATTTGAGCAAGCTGTTATTCTACTTGATTTTGCTCTTGTCAATACCTGAACCAGTGCTATTTTATTCCTTATATTAGATCTGTCATTGTTAATATTAACTACATTCTTGACGTAATTAAATACTAATTCGCTTAGCATTTGCAGAGAGAAAATCTGGCTTACCAGCTAATGCTTTATTCCTATTGTTACCATCTGCCCATAAGTAAAACCAAAAATCAAATTCAATTAGGCTACTAGTAATATAACCCATACGTCGGCACATTTAGGTGTTGCGAACTTTCGGATTTTATCGATCTATTTAATAATTATTACAGTAAGCATTGAGATGTCTTAAACATAGCGATTGCAGTATGTTGTAGCAATAAGTAGTTTTAGACTTCATAATGATTTTCTATCAAGGAAAATTGAATTATTGTAGTTCATAGAAGGTTCATCTCTCATAGAACATATCTACAAGTATACATGAATGATATGCAAAAAAGTTAGGTACGGCTTCTAGTCATTAGCCCATTTTGTTGACGTGTTTTTTTCTATGCATCATGTTATGACAAAGGTTGACCCAACTTAAATGTACAAATATAAAATTCTGTCCTAGTGCATGAATTAGAAACAAAGAGTGTTAAAGCATATTAATACGCGAATTCGCAATCAATAGCCATGAATAGAAAAATATATAGAACAAAGTGTCCAAGTATAAAAATGCATACAAAATTCCATACGATCATGAGAATGTGCGAACAAAGTACGAACACGGGATATTATGGTTAATATTGGTATTTACGTGTTTTACTGGTAATAAATTAAATATGATCATTTGATTTCCTAAATAAAATACATGCACGAAGAATGTGTAAAAGGAGCACAATCACGAAAATGTGGACACAAAGTGCAATTTTTGGTTCGAATTACTGTATATTAGGACGAAATCTCTCTGCCTCACTAGATACTTGCCCACTTTCACTTTTTGTGAAACGCTGAGAAAGATTAAACTTTTTCATATTTGAAATATTTCACTTGTAAGGTGAATAAGAGCAAATAGTTTGACAACGAGTAGACTTCCATATATTTTTTCGAGTTTATATACCACTCGAATGAGTCACCAGCTTTCTAGGTTCAGCTTGTCTTCTGGATTTTCTGTATGAGAGATATTCACCAAATGTAGAAATTCGTCCGAGGTAAAACAAGAAAATCAGTATGCGATATTTGTATGAATAAATTATTTTCTTTTCTTCCATCCCTCCTTCAATAAGGAGCAGTGTGTGAAAATATTTTAGTGAACCAAAATGAGTAACGTTGTGCTCAATAAAAATATTTTTGTCATGTGGAAGTTGGGATGGGACAAGAATGTAAGACAATTCTAGGTGTATCCCTTACGTTTATGCTATGGGATACCGATTTATAAAATGGTGGGTCTCAATGTCAGTTCAATTGCAATTTTCCGGGGTTCGAGGCAAATCTCGCCTGGTATGGACTATGTTGCTTTGAGCCGAGTGTATGACCCTGATCAATTAATGATCCTGGACGAAATAATTAGAGATGATAGATTTACATATGATGGTAGAAGGTCCCGGCTCGTTCGATTCGAAGAGAAGCGGCTTATAGCTCTAGAAAATAAGGGTAATCACTCCAACATAGCATCGTTTCTTGCTAAAAAACGTATTATGTGAAAATCGTATTGAATAAATATATGTGTACATTTTGTAAAATGCGAATGAATTACTGCAATATTTTCACCACCACCACCACAAAACTCTGTATTATCATGGACATATTTTCTTTACATTATAATGGTAATATTTTTGTTTACAATACCCTGGCAATATTTTTATTTACAATACCCTGGCAATATTTTTATTTACAATACCCTGGCAATATTTTTATTTACATTATTACGGCAATTTTTATTTACATCTCATAATTAGCTGTAATATAAAATGGCTTTAAACTTTGCATCTCAAAGATTGTTTGATTTCAATTTGAAAAGAGGAAAGCAGCACTGAACTTTATGTTCGTCATTGTAAAGTCCATTTTCCTTGAAATTAGGAATGTTGCGAACAAAGTTCTTCACAAAATTTTCGTTGTTCGAAAAATTAGATTGAAACAGGCGTAGAAATTTTTCGTACGAAATTCCTATAGATCTCAGGTAGGAAAGTATAGGCAGAAATGTCCACACACATCAGTATATGGGCCTTGCAGTGGCAAGCAATTTTCCTTCAGAAGTTTCCCAGAAGGCCGTTGTAGGT
>CAMXBY010000027.1:0-251035 GCA_947179485.1 Allacma fusca | reverse complement strand
CTATAAACTGGACTATTGAGATTTGACCTATGATGTACATATGTAGAACGTTAATAATTAGCCCTCCCAAGCAAATATTGTCACATTTGATTGAAAAGTAATCCCTCCAACATGTGCACTAATGATTTCCTCCTCAATGAATCCCTCCAGCATAATTCGCTTCTCCGATGTTCATATGTACAGCCTGTATAGATAGCCCCCACACACAAATATCGTCAAATTTTCTCGACAGGTAATCTTTCCAAATTTATATTTGTTTCAATCCCCAATGAATTATTGATGGGATTAAATTTGGAGAAAATTTGATGATATTATATGGGGGCAAATTATGGAGGTTGTACATATGTACGCTAGAGACATTAAAAATGCCTTAGAAGTTTTGGCTTTATCCCTGTCCAAACTACCATTTCGGCATTTTCATTTGATGGTATTTTGGGCATCTAGGGCACGTTGGGTAGTTGGGTGTATGCAGCCTAAGGCAGGCATTTTTGCTATGTTCGCGAGAATTGTTTCAATATGTAGCTTTAGCTATGGATCTACTAACTTTGCATACTAAATCACAAAGCAGTATGTTACAAGTTGAAATAGACAACTTTATGGAAAATATAATAATTACTTTTTATTTATTTTGGTGTAAGAATTCCTTGTGCACCTAGTCATTTAGCGTGCAAACACATTTTTGCAAAAATGTAACAAACAAAGATTAAATAACTGTTATCTATACGCAATAATTTTTGCATTGTCACATTTTTGACTCCTAGGTTTACTTACTTGGGCTGTTAAAATTCCATTTTCAAAGTCGACCCAAAAATTGCTACATAAGCTCCAAGTTTTAAATTGTTTATAAGATTTATGTATTTTTGTTAAAAATATTTAAATATAGTCGTCATCAAAATTCGGAACTTATACAGGCACTACGCTAATTACAATTTCAAATCCCAACTCTTTTAAAATCCTTAAAAAAAATTTTAAACCACTATGTAATTAATTATACCTATTGATTTTTCGTAAACTTAACAATAAAATTTTCTAAAACTGTATGGGTTCGATCATATCAAAATACTCCGGAAAAAACGCTGATCGACCAACAACAGTGGACATGTTTCTGCTAACATCACCAATACGCTAAAATGCCCAAAATATCCGGGCACTGCCTGACTAGAGCATTTTAAGTGCAATTTCAGGTAGGTAGGCATTCACAAAACCCATGACATTTTCATTTGAGTAACCCTGGTTATACTTATGTACATCATAGGTCAAATCTCAATAGTCCAGTTTATGCGTATGTATAAGTGATTAAATATGGAGTGAATATATCATATCGACAACATATATACAGATGCGCTATGATGGAGGGATTACTTTTTGGGGAATTTTGTTGAAGGATATAAACTATGTACGTAAAAACTTGAATTTCATTGAAATAGCGAAAATCAAAATTTCATCGACTTTCAAAAACTCAAAATCCTTATGGGATTTAACATTAACTTTTTTTGAAAAGACAGGTCCCCCACCTGTGGTATCGTTTTAAATTTTGAAACTTTGGTGACGTGTCCTAGGAGAACGGGGCAAAATGCACTCGAGTTACATGAGTTTTGAAACATACTAGGTGAGCACTAAAACATGTGCTATGCTTTGTTTGAATCGGCTTGTACCATCCCAAAATGTTACCTTGTTAGTACCGAAGATTTTCTAGAATCCGTTTATCGATTATGACGTTCAAGTCGTATGTCGTCACAAGAACCATGGAGAAAATATCCCTTAAATAACGAAAGATTTTTAAAAAATGTGTTTTGAGCAGTAGTGTTTAGCAAAGTCGATTTTGGGAACATTTTTCACATTTTAAAAAGTACATTTTACCGAAGACGTTCTAGAATCCGTTGTTCGATTTTCACGTTCAGTATGCCGTCACAAAAACATGGAGAAAATCTCCGTTAAAAAGTAAGAAAGCTTTCAAAAAAAGATCTGTCTAGCACTGTCTTGAAAGGAGTTGCAGTTTTTGCTTATTTTCTGCATTTTGACTAAACGACTAGTACCGAGGATGTTTCAGATCCGTTTGTTTGATTTTGACGTTCATTATGCTGTCACAACAACCATTGAGAAAATCTGCGTTTGAAAAATTGCGAAGGATTTTAAAAGATTATGTTTTGAACAATGGTGTTCACAAAAGAGACAGTTCGGGTATATTTTCTAAATTTTTAGGAAGAAGAATGAACATACTACCATGTTCCTCTAGAATCGTTTGTCCGATTTTGACGTTCATCATGCTGTTACAAAAACGATGCAGAAAATACCCTTTGAAAAATTACCAAAGAATTTAAAAAATTTGTTTTGACCATTAGTGTTTAGAAAAATTAAAATTGTGGCATATTTTTTACATTTTTAGAAAGTACTTAGTACCGAAGATGTTCTAGAACCGTTTGTCCGATTATGACGTCCATCATGCCGTCACAAGAACCAAGGGGAAAGTATCCCTTTAAAAAAATACGAAAGATTTTTAAACAATATATGTTTTGAGCAGTAGTGTTTTGAAAAGTTAAACTTTTGGCACATTTGTTTTATTTTTAGAAAGTACTAAGTACCGAAGATGTTCTAGAAGCCGTTGTTTGATTTTGACGTTCTTAATGCCGTCACAAGAACCATGGAGAAAATCTCCGTTAAAAATTAAGAAAGCTTCAAAAAATGATCTGTCTAGCACTGTCTGGAAAAGTGTTACAGTTTTTGCCTATTTTCTGCAATTTGACTAAACGACTAGTACCGATGTTGTTCTATAACCGTTTGTTTGATTTTGACGTTTATCTTGCTGTTTCAACAACCATGGAGAATACAACCCTTTGAAAAATAACGAAACATTATAAAAAAATATGTTTTGAGCAGTAGTGTTCAGAAACCTTTAAGTTTTGGCACAATTTTTACATTTTTAGAAAGTACTTGGTACCGAAGTTTCTCTAGAACCCGTCGTTCGATTTTGACGTTCCTTATGCCGTCACAAGAACCATGGAGAAAATCTCCGTTTGAAAAAAGATCTATCCACCAGTGTCTGGAAAGGAGTTGAAGTTATGGCTTTTTTTTTCATTTTGACAAAACGACTAGTACCGATATAGTTCTAGAACCGTTTGTTCGATTTTGATGTTTATCAAGAAGTGAAAAGAACCTTGGATAAATCTGCGTTTGAAAAATTACGAAAGATTTTAAAAGATTTTGTTTTGAGCAGTAGTGTTCAAAAAAGAGATAGTTCGGGCATATTTTCTATATTTTTAGAAAGAACAAAGTGCCGATGTTGTTCTTGAACCGTTTGTTCGATTTTGACGTTTATCATGCTGTCGCAAGAACCATGGAGAAAATCTGCGTTTGAAAAAGTCAGATAGATTTAAACAAAAGCTCTGTCCTGCACTGTCTGGAAAGGAGTTGCAGTTTTTGCCTATTTCCTGTATTTTGACTAAACGACTAGTACTGATGTTGTTCTATAGTTTCAATAACAAACAGCAGTAGTATGGGTGATTACATTTATTTTTATCATTCTTTTTTTTTATCACATTGATACGAAATTAATGTTTTTTGTTTACAAGGTGTTAGGTTTATAGTAATTGTAATGTTATGGTAACCATGTGTTACCAAATGTTTTTGAGTGTGAGTACCTGAAAAAATAACTTTTTTCATATATTCCTATACAGTTTGTTCTCTTCTACACGAAAACTTACATTTTGCTTTCTATGTACATGTAGGTTTTTCGTCCTGACGAGAAATGTTCTCGTTTAAAAATCCACTGACTGCTTCAATTACTTGTAATATATGTTCCTTGAAGATGGATTTTTCCTAAGCTTGTCTATAAAAGCAATTTATTTTGTTATTCATGCAAATAATTACCTACACGTGCACATAGGCACTCCTGGCATAAATGAATGACTTTGAGGCATGATCAATTGAGGTATTTACTGACAAACATTTCGATGAAACTGTGATGCAGACTCATTCTCTAGCTCTAGCATGTAGTAACACATATTTAGTCGGACTGTTTCATTACAAAATAATTAATTTTATCACGAATTTATATGTGCACTAGCCAAGCGTATTGGTTGGAAATACATTTTGTTAGTTTTTTCCCTACAGGAAATGACATTGACGAGGATGACTTTCGCTGTGAATTAAAATTGAGTTCAAAGTATGATTACGCAATTTGCATATGAACTTATTGCTCCATCCTCACACCCCGATGGGAAACACTTCGTTAATATAACGTCAGAAATTGGTCACTGACGTTAGCGGACGTTATCTGACGTTGACAGAATTTACAACGTCAAATATTTACAATGTTTGACCGTCGAAGTGACGTCAGTTCTTTAACGTCAATTAATGATCATCCTAAGAACGTCGGCCAGACGTTCATAAATAACGCCAAATTCTAACGTTCGTGCAACGTCAAATTTTGGTGAGCACGGTCAAGATGTTACACATGCGCATTCAGAATTGTGATTCACGAGCGCCATGGGAGCATTGTAAGTACTTGCTCAACTTAAACTAGAAACATTTCCACAATTTGCAGCCACTCTGCCCAACGCCATTTCGCGCTCCTTGGGCTGAAACATTAAGGTAAGTTAAATCGTCTAATTTGTATGAATTATCTGGTACTCTCTGAGCTTGAAAATTATATTCAAAATTAATAAGTGAATTAAGTGTAATTAAAATGTCTGGCAAAAAAGTGGGTGCAAGGCAATTACGAAGGAGAGCTGAACGGGAAGTTAATAAATTCTTAGCTTCTTTCAGCGAAACTAAAAATAAGTATAGTGTCCCAAAAGTTACTGAGAACATCTCTACTTCACCAAATGCCCTTTCATTGACCAGCAATCTGACGGAAATTGTTTTACAAGAACATCAAGGGCTACAACAATACTCGGAGCATGAAATTGACGAAGACCCAGAAAAAAAAACATTTGTATACACGGACGTCAATTTTTCAAATGAATCAGATTTTAGTGGTAGTTGAAGTGATGGGAACTGCGACGAATACAGTTTAAATGGTCATACCGTCACAGAGAAATTGAAATCCCAGCTACTAAAGTGGCGTTTGAAGAAAAATATAACGCACACGGCTCTGGGAAAACTGCTTGCAATTTTAAATGAGTACTTTCCTCAACTTCCAAAAGCAGTAAAGACTCTTTTAAAAACTGAGAAATCAACCCCAATGGACAAAATTCATTCTGGAAGTATGTATTATCGTGGAATAAGAAACGGGCTCTCTCGTAGAATATCAGCAGGTGTACAATCATCAACAAATCAGTCAATGTCAGTAAAATTTCACATTGATGGAATTCCTCTATACAACAGCTCTAATCAATGGCCCATTTTAGCAGTACTGCGAGAGTGTATAGATCAGACGCCGTTTATTGTTGGAGCGTTCGTGGGTTAATCCAAACCCAAAAGTGTTTCCGACTACCTTCAAAAATTTATAACAGACCTAAGAGATTTAGTATCAAATGGTATTACTGTTGAAGGGATTTTGTTTTCAATTAATTTAAGTAAGTGTATTTTTATCGCCGAAAGCCCAGCTAGGGCTTTCATTAAAGCTATTGTTGGACATACAGGATATCACGCCTGCGAACGTTGCAGTACTAAGGGTAAATGGAATGGAAAAATAACCTTCCCCAATTTTGATTCAGAACTTCGGACAGATCAAAATTTCGACAATCGCCAGTTCGAGGAACATCATTCGTATCCATTCGATACAGAAAAGACGCCTTTGGAGATATTGGGAATCGGCATGATCTCCCAAATACCGCTAGACCCAATGCATTTAGTGTACATCGGGGGTACCAAGAGACTATTGAAGTTATGGCTAAAAGGTCCCATTAAAACCAGAATACCGTCAACAGCAGTAGCCCTTATTTCTAAAAAACTGTCCGAATGTGTTCCTTCTGAATTCCAGCGAACTCAACGAGATATTCAAATGGACGGAATATGGAAAGCTTCAGAACTGAGGCAGTTCCTGTTGTACACGGGTCCCGTCATTTTGAAAGTAATTTTTAAAAAACCTGTCTACGATAATTTCGTGCTCCTCAGTGTTGGAATTCGAATTTTGAATGGCTTTGACAGCTCCAAGTATGTTTTTGCAAATAATATTTTACAGTGTTGGGTCAGACATTATTGCCAATTATACGGTGAGAACGAAATGGTGTTCAATGTGCACAATATTTTTCATCTGGCAGACGATTGTAAACGATATGGACCCCTAGAAAGCTTCAGTTCCTTTCCTTTCGAATCACATTTGGGGTACATCAAAAGAAATATCCGTGAAAACCACCATCCGATTCAGCAGTTGCGTCGTCGCATCGAAGAAAAGGAAATGATACCGCAAGAACAACTGTTGTTTGATGAACCTGTGTTTAAGTTCGAGCATAAACTTGGTCCATGTTCACCGAAATATAAAGAAGCTCGTCAGTTCAGACACGTTTCTTGCTCTGCCGGAGTATTTTCACTCAGCAAAAGAAACTGTTATTGTGAAAGTGGTGGTGTAAAATATAAAATAAGAAATATTTTACAAATAAAAGAAAATACAATATTTGCTGTTCAAACAATTTGTAAAACCTCCGACGTTTTCACATACCCGATTGAATCCTCTAAACGTGGAATTGTAACAGTTGAAAAAATTAATTCTGCTATTGAATATATTCCAATACAATCAGACGTTATTAAAGTGATGCCCGTGCCCAACAAAAAACTAACTTTATTGCCACTATGTCATACCAAAAATGATTACAAAGCAAGTTTTTAATCTATTTTCAGATGTTCGCATTAGTTGAATTTTTTGCAAATAAATCCAAAGACGGGACAACTCCCTGCGAAATTATTCACTTTTCGTGGCTAAATACGGAGCAGACTCAATGTGACTGGCCGGGAAATACCCGATACTTTTCGGCTTTCAAAAATACTGCTTAGCCCGGACCTAAATGGGAAAAGTACGCTGTAATTGTAAAGTTTATCTATAGTAAGTATCTATTATTTCCAAATTCAAAAATAAAGTTAATTAATATAGTGCAAATAAATATAGTAAATACTCATTCGATTTTGCATTGCAATTTTACGCCAAATACAATAAGATATAAAAATCACTGGAGAACCCTGCATTGAATAATAATTATGTATTCTACAGATGACCTTCAGGAGGTTCGCAGGAAACGGGATTTATTCATTTGTCAGTCGGAAATCGAATCCTCAGTTGATGAAGGCAAACGTACTGAAACATATAAACCTATAAATACACTGGAAAACAGTGCCGAAGATTCAAGTAGCTCCGAAATCGTATCAAGTCCTGAAGTATGCCGTACAAATAAAACAGCAACCGGGAATTTACCATCTGCTCCAAGTATTGCCATCCCTTCCACATCTGCTTCTATCAGTACGATTCCACATTTCGAATATATAAATTCTGAAACTCTTCATTTACGGGATATTCAAAATGAAAGTCAGGCAAGATCATCAGAGGGTGGATTAGGTACACCGGAAACGCAAAATATCACTTTAGGTATTAAATGTTGGATTTATTTTGTAAATAAATTTTGAATTTTTACGTTTTATCAATAATATGGGTGCTTATTTGTTGCTAATTTTTCACGTTACTTGAACAATAAGAAAGATTTGCGTTTTCAGAAATTCAAAAGGAAATTCTGGAAAAAGTCAGGATATTAATTTCGAAAGTTGATCAGTTGGCATTGTAAGTAAGAAGTCTTAAAGCCACATCATCAGTCGATGTTACAGAAGGAATTGCGGACTGCCCCGAATTGCCAATTGAATCGGAAGACCAGCTAAACAAATTTGAACTGTTCTTAATTCAAGATGGATCGCTTGTACATTTGGTAAGTAGCGGTACATATGTGGTTACTCAGACAAGTTTGAAACTGGAATTAGGTTAATTATTTAGTTTAAACACAATGTTGCTTTAGTTGTACGACATAATTATGCGGTTATGTAATTAATTAAAACTCGTCTGTAACCCACGCACTAATACGTTCTAGGAAATTGCTAATAATTGTCATTTGAGCTTTTAATTTAATTTAAAGTTTGGTAAATGCTTAATCATTATTTCAGCCCACTATACTTTCAAACGTTGGAGGTACGTCAATAAAGGAAACAACAGAGAGGATCCTGGCCCGTATAATTACTGACTGCTTTGCAAGTTTGTACAATTGGAAAGGTACTCAATATAAAAACCGCCCAACAAAATTGCCTTTCATATCTACAAGAGAATTATTAATCTCGTCATTTGTAAGTGCATATATAATTTGAACAATAAGAATTAAAACCCTACTATATATTCTCATCAGCAATTACCTACTACTACAAAATTTTAAGTGAGACCTTTCTACTTGTCTTGAAAAATTTAATTATTTTATAGGTTCGGTTGGAAAGACTAGTAGTGGCAAGGGTACTGACAAGGAGATCGAAGAGGCAATTAAATATTGGCTTAAGCATGGCAAGGGAAGAATTCGTGGGGAAACTAATTTAGATTTGATGCTGGACGTGCATGAGGGGGATTGAAATGTGCTATCACGTGTATTTTTCCCCCTTAAATAGTACTTATTGCTATCTCCGGGTATTTTGATACTCTGAATACAAATTCAATAAATTATAATTTTTAATAATAATTTGTAATTATATTAATAAATTAATACTAGTCCATGCGTTGACATTTTGAATTGTTCAATTAAAAAATTCTTGAATTCTCTTCTTGTAAAATCTATGTAAATTGTTTATATTTCGCATGCACTTATTTAGTCATCAAACAGTCATGTCACATAGTCTTCAGGACGTAATTACTTAACGTTACACCATCGTTACAACCTCACGTCCACTCAACGAAGTTGAACGTCGTTGAATGGACGTCTCCACCGCGGACATTTTTACGTGACACAAACGTCCAAACATGACGTTGCTGTGACCTTATAACGTAATTATTTAACGGTAGCGCAACGTCTCTATGACAATTTGTTCCCATCGGGACTGTCAACCTTCTTACGCGCTACCGGTGCCAGCAATTGTTTAGGGAAATGTTGATTTTTAAATTACGCAACAAGAAAAAACTCTTGCGTTAGGCAAAACGTTAAAGTGCTTCAATGTTTGTAATTTTTGAAAAATGGGTTAACGGGCCTTCCCGCATGCCTTTGTTAATTTTGTTTACTCCGGCCCTAAATTTTTACCCTGGCAGGGAGGAATCGAAAGACAACTAAAATTGTACATGTTGATTTAAAGTAAGAAAGGTAATAAGCTAAATGCATAAATAATCCTGAAAGGTTCTCACAGAATGGAAATTATTATCAGGAAATACACGCTGTTATTGGTAATAATAAAAATATTTTTGTAGGACGAGACGTATAGTTATATCAAAATTGATATAACCATTACAAAATCTTAAGTACTGCCAAGACATGCGGCTCAAATCTGCACATGCCCTATTCTCATTCAAAATTAATTGAGCACAATGAAGCGTGTTAAAATAATGTTATTTTGAGTTAAACAAAAGGAAAATATCCGTACGTGTTGACAATTTTGACAGTAGAATCCAGTCATGAAAATCTCAAGGGGTACTAAAAACAGCATTGACCCTGATGTGAAGCTTATGAATGGCACGTGTATTAAACACAATATTATATGACACACATTATTATTATGAAAATTGTGAGCACGGGAAAAATCACCGGGATTGTTATACCCTGTTATATCCGTTGTTCGTCATAAAAAGTTTCAACAGTAATATTAATTACGATAGTATCAGTGCCCACGAGTTATACTGTCTACCAAAGGTGTCCAAATGACTCAGCCTATCCTATATCCTTCCAATTTATAAAATTCGAACCGAGCCTACATATATGCCTACATTTTAACCGCCAAATAGATCAACCTATCCTACATTCTTCTTATATGGGGACCACCAAGCCTACATATTAGCCTACATTTCACTTACAAATTGGCTCAACGAATTTTACACCCTTCCTAAATCTCATGTGCTTTTCGTAAATGACAAACTATTTAAGAGCATTCTACTCTAATAATTTAAAAATCCTTTTTCAAGTAAATGTGGTTGAAATAAAATGTTTAAGTTTAGTCACCTTGGCCAAAGCCCTAAGAGCAAAATAATATGGATATTGGTTTTGTTTACGCCGGAAATAGTTCCAAAATTTTAACATTGGTCAAAAGGGATGTCGCACTTAAGATTTCCTTAAATTCCCACTTCCCCCTTCCAATATTTAGAAGTTTTAATTTCACTGAGGTTTCAGCACCGTGGTCGGATATATTCCCTCGGGAGATATTCCCTCCGGGGACAACCCCTCTGACATAATCCCTCGGTAGATAATCCCTCCAAAAATGGAGATAATCCCTCAGTTTGAAATAGAGGTGGGGCCCGGAAGCGGGTCTTTGGATTCGGGCCGGCCCGAACCCGGCCCGGCCGGGTTTTTGGCCGGGTTTTTGGCCGGGTTCGGGCTGTAAACACGAACTTACGTCGGGCTCTGACCGGGTTCGGGCTGCACTAAAACAATGAAACCGGGTTAAGATCGGGCTTGAGCCTGTATTTATTTTTCAGTTCGGGTTTCGGGCGGGCCAGAAATTACAAATGGCCCGACAATCCTACTAGAATAGAATTTAGTACAGATTGCAGATAGGTGGCATGCATATTTGACGTTGCGCAGAGTTCAATCATTTCTTTCACATATATATTCATGATAAATAATAGTTCATTGGATTTAAAACGTACATATGGTTAAGAATTTAAAACGATCCCTTCCGCTGGATAGTTTATGTTCAAACATTTTCACAGCCAAAAAGAAGTTTTGCTCCTTTAGTGCACGCTTATTGAATGTGATGAGTAGGGATTAGTGTATATAAATATATATAATAGAAGTAAATGGCCAAATATTTTTGCTTTGCTTTCTCTAAAGTCTGTTTCACAATATAAGCTCCCTTGGTATTAAAGATTTGGAACTGTACCGCAAAAAACTGCTCCTATACTAGAATGTCTCATTCACACGTGTCATTCCAAGTATTTCCAATTTTGTGTTAGAACATAATTTTAAGCTCTAGGAATTCCCTTCTTAAATTCAGCCACGAAACTAATGAGCTCCTGGAAAATTTGCCAGAAAAAGTGTAGGAACTTCTGAGTCTTTAGAAATTTTGGAAACATTCCCAGAAATTAGTTTTCATTTGAAAGGGGTAAAACCATAACATATAAACTGCAGTTTTGGTAAATTCGGAACCAGTCAGTAAAACTTGACCTTTGACATTTCCGGGGGATGGTCCTGTTTGAATGGATAACTCGAGGAGAAGTGTAACTTTTTGAAAAATATTTGACAGACGTAATACCCTAGCATGTAGCTCGCGGTACAAACTCCAGTTTTGGGAAATTCGGAACCAGTCAGTCAAACTTGACCTTTGACATTTCCGGGGGATGGTCCTATTTGGATGGATAACTCAAGTAGAAATGAAAATTTATCAAAAATATTTAACAGGCGTAAAGCCCTAACATAGAACTCGCGGTACAAACTGCAGTTTTGGGAGATTCGGAACCAGTCAGTAAAACTTGACCTTTGGCATTTCCGGGGGATGGTCCTGTTTGAATGGATAACTCGAGGAGAAGTGAAAATTTTTCAAAAATATTTGAAAGGCGTAAAACCATAATATATAGCTCGCTGTACAAACTCCAGTTTTGGGAAATTCGGAACCAGTCAGTCAAACTTGACGTTTGACATTTCTGGGGATAGTCCTATTTGAATGGATAACTCGAGTAGAAATGAAATTTTTTCAAAAATATTTGACAGGCGTAAAGCCCTAACATATAGCTTGCGGTACAAACTCGAATTCTGGGAAATTCGGAACCAGTCAGTCGAACTTGACCGTTGACATTTCCGGTGGTTTGTTTGATTGGATAACTCGCGTAGAAGTCAAACCTTTTTAAAAATATTTGACAGGCGTAAAGCCCTAACATATAGCTCGCGGTACAACTTCCAGTTTTGGGAAATTGGGAACCAGTCAGTCAAACATGACCTTTGACATTTCCGGGGGATGTTGCTGTTTGAATGGATAACTTGAGTAAAAATGAAAATATTTTAAAAATAAAACTTCAATTGAAGAAAAATACTGCTTTTGAATTTTGCAGACGCTGTTGGTTATACTCTTTTTGTCCTATTATACCTGGAGTAGGTGCATTTATTGGTGCGTCGCTAAAATATATGGTGTTAACTAAGTTTTTTTGGAAGTATAAATAAATTAACCTGGATCAGGAGCAATAAAAACCAAATCGAAGTATGTTAAAGGACTGACGTTCTACGAAATACGTGATACAAAATAACGTGGTATTGCTTTATTTTACAATTACACTACATAAAGTTTGTTTGGCATACATAAACTTCATTAACTACAATGAATATAGTGTAACCAAATACTCACCGTCTTAGCAAACATTCTAGCAAACATTCGTACCTGGCGAGGGAAACTTTTCGCTCTTTCCGTAGAAGTAAACAGGGGGTTTGACTCCCTACGAGCGTCTTTGAAAAAAGCCTACTAACTTTGATGTCAGTTGTAATTACATAAAAACCCTAAAGTCACTGTATGACAACGCAGTTCTCAAGATAAGGGTAGGAAAAGTCCACACCTGTGTGTTTGAGGTCTCCGATGGGGTCCTACAAGGCAATATTTGCAGCCCTCTGCGTTTTGCGATAAACATGTCTGACCTGGACAAGTTTTTCGATTCAAAAGGGACTACCCAGTCTGCCTTGCAGGTATCAATTCAGTTAAATAATTTATTATGGGTGTATGATATTGAAACGCTCGAAGAATCCAAACTAAGTCTCCAACACAAAAATGCAATTTTTAATGACTAATGTGATCGTAATTACCTGTGTTTTAACCTGTCAAAGACCAAGATAATAATCTTTCGAACGGGGGTAGACGACTGGACATCTGGTCATGGTGTCTGAAAGGGGTAACGATTGAAATTGTGTCCGATTCTCCATACCTAGGGGTCACGTTTTACGCATTTGCCTCGCTTCGAGAATCAGCTAAGGTCATGAAACGCAAAGCTTTGGCAACTATAGGAGCCTCCATTAATTGCTTCCAAGATTGACTCGTGGGATTCAAGATTATAGCTCCTTAACTTCATAGTTCCTTAGTTATTCCTACCATGATATATGCTTCTGAAATATGTGTCGTAGATATTCCTGGGGAGGGCTTAATTTTTCAAAATCAGTTTTTAAAGAAACGTGTGGTTGACCCATAGTACCGCATCTTATGCTCTGAGGATAGAAACGGGTTATCAAACGAGTTATCAAATCAGTCTACTATATTCTGGTTTAAGATCCTTTTAAAGCCCTAGAATATGCTTGTGCGAATTTTATCTATAAAAAACTGAAATATGTATTAAACTTGGATCCTCACAAAAGCCTAATTGAATCGTGGTCGAAATTTATAATGGATACTCTATATACAGGTTTGGCCGTCCTGCAGTTTGGGAATTCCAATCCGCAGAATATCCTGTGTTTTTAAAACACACCACGGATCTAATTTTTGACTCATTTATCGAATACGACCTTGAAAGAATTAGCAATAATTTAGGATTTATGAAAGCTCATTTCTCCTCGTTAGCATACTACGCTTACCAAATCTCTTTCCAGTACATACGTTGGATGGCCAAAATAAGGTTGTACACCGATACCCTATACACAACCAAACTGAAATATAAACTTTCAGCTCCTGACCTCTTTACTGGTTTTAATCTACACAAACAGCGGATTACTCCATCTCCTATCAAGGTTTCGTTTGTACGACTTCCCAACAAAGAGGCTTCTTAGAAAATACTACATTAGAGACTCAATCAGTATTATCTCTCCTGTCACTATTCAAAACCCCTTCCAAGGATTTCATTTTGTGGTAATTTTACATTTACTAATAATTGCATTTCAAGGAATACTTTCCAAGCAGCTCACTAATTTTTGTTTTTAACTTTGTATGGCTGGTATTGGCGCCGAAAAAAATAATCCTAATGAATCTGAACTGAATCCAAATCTGTTAGTACAATATTCATTTAAACAATTTATAATTGTATTTCTAAATGGTTGCTAAGAAATTGTTGTCGTCTGAGTAGCTCAACATTGACGCGGTGTCGGTAAAATGGTAACAAGTTTAACATCTGCCGTGAATAGGTCTTGAAATAGTTGAATCATCTCGCAAGCAATAGTGCCTTTACCGTGCTAAACCTCATCCATGTGCCAGCCAAACGCTCAAATTTTCATTTGTTGCGAACTATTCAGTTAACTTCAAATATTTAAATAATATAGTAATAGTGATAACTAAACAAATGTTGTCGCCCGAGTGCGCTGATATTATCATTTTTACTCGAGTTATCCATTCAAATAGGACCATCCCCTGAAAATGTCAAAGGTTATGTTTGACTGACTGGTTCAGCATTTCCCAAAACTGGAGTTTGTACCGCGAGCTATATGTTAGAGCTTTATGCCTGTAAAATATTTTTGAAAATTTTCCATTTCTACTCGAGTTATCCATCCAAATAGGACCATCCCCCGGAAATGTCAAACGTCAAGTTTGAATGACTGGTTCCGAATTTCCCGAAACTGGAGTTTGTACCGCGAGCTATTTATTGGGGCTTTACGCCTGTAAAATATTTCTGAAAAATTTTCATTTCTACTCGAGTTATCCATTCAAACAGCAACATCTCCCGCAAATGAAAAAGGTCAAGTTTGACTGACTGGTTCCCAATTTCCCAAAACCGGAGTTTGTACCGCGAGCTATATGTTAGGGCTTTACGCCTGTCAAATATTTTTGAAAGATTTTCATTTCTACTCGAGTTATCTCTTTAAATAGGACCATCACCCGGAAATATCAGAGGTCAAGTTGGATTGACTGGTTCCAAATTTCCCAAAACTGGAGTTAGTACCGCGAGCTATTTGTTAGGGCTTTACGCCTGTCAAATATTTTTGAAAGATTTTCAATTCTATTAGAGTGATCTATTTAAATAGGACCATAACCCGGAAATGTCAGAGGTCAAGTTGGACTGACTGGTTCCAAATTTCCCAAAACCGGAGTTTGTACCGCGAGCTATATGTTAGGGCTTTACGCCTGTCAAATATTTTTGAAAGATTTTCATTTCTACTCGAGTTATCTCTTTAAATAGGACCATCACCCGGAAATATCAGAGGTCAAGTTGGACTAACTGGTTTAAAAATTCCCAAAACTGGAGTTGGACCCGCGAGCTATTTGTTAGGACTTTGCGGCTGTCTAATCATTTTGAAAGATTTTCATTTCTACTCGAGTTATCTATTTAAATAGGACCATCACCCGGAAATGTCAGAGTTCAAGTTTGATGGACTGGTTCCCAATTTCCCAAAACTTGAAATTGTACCGCGAGCTATTTGTTAAAGCTTTACGCCTGTAAAATACTTTTGAAAAATTTCTATTTCTACTCGAGGTATCCATTCAAACAGCAACATCTCCCGGAAAAGTCAAAGGTCAACTTTGACTGACTGGTTCCCAATTTCCTAAAACTGGAGTTTGCACCGCGAGCTGTTTGTTAGGGCTTCACGCCTGTAAAATAGATTTGAAAAATTTCTATTTCGACTCGAGTTATCCATTCAAACAGCAACATCCCCCGGAAAAGTCAAAGGTCAAGTTTGAATGCCTGGTACCCAATTTCCCAAAACTGCAGTTTGAACTGCGAGCTATATGTTAGGGCATTACATCTGTCAAATTATTTTGAAAAAATTTCATTTCTACTCGAGTTATCAATTCAAAAAGCAACATCCCCCGGAAATGTCATAGGTCAAGTTTGACTGACTGGTTCCGAATTTCCCAAAATTGGAAATCGTACCGCGAGCTATATGTTAGGGCTTTACGCCTGTCAAATATTTTTGAAAACGTTTCATTTCTGCTCGAGTTATCCATTCAAATAGGACCATCCCCCGGAAAAGTCAAAGGTCAAATTTGACTGACTGGTTCCCAATTTCCCAAAACCGGAGTTTTTACCGCGAGCTATATGTTAGGGCTTTACGCCTGTCAAATATTTTTGAAAGATTTTCATTTCTACTCGAGTTATCTATTTAAATAGGACCATCACCCGGAAATGTCAGAGGTCAAGTCGGACTGACTGGTTCCAAATTTCCCAAAACTGGAGTTTGTACCGCGAGCTATATGTTAAAGCTTTACGCCTGTAAAATATTTTTAAAAGATTTTCATTTCTACTCGAGTTATCTATTTAAATAGGACCATCACCCGGAAATGTCAGAGGTCAAGTTTGAATGACTGGTTCCGAATTTCCCAAAACTGGAGATTGTACCGCGAGCTATATATTATAGCTTTACGCCTGTCAAATATTTTTAAAAGATTTTCATTTCTACTCGAGTGATCTATTCAAATAGGACCATCACCCGGAAATGTCAAACGTCAAGTTTGAATGACTGGTTCCGAATTTAACGAAACTGGAGTTTGTACCGCGAGCTATTTATTGGGGCTTTACGCCTGTTAATATTATTAAAAGATTTTCATTTCTACTCGAGTGATCTATTCAAATAGGACCATCACCCGGAAATGTCAAACGTCAAGTTTGAATGACTGGTTCCGAATTTCCCGAAACTGGAGTTTGTACCGCGAGCTATTTCCTGGGGCTTTACGCCTGTAAACTTTTTCTGAAAATTTTTCATTTCTACTCGAGTTATCCATTCAAACAGCAACATCTCGCGCAAATGTCAAAGGTCAAGGTTGACTGACTGGTACCCAATTTCCCAAAACTGTTGTTTGTACCGCGAGCTATATGTTAGGGCTTTACGCCTGTCAAATATTTTTGAAAGATTTTCAATTCTACTCGAGTTATCCATTCAAACAGCAACATCCCCCGGAAATGTCAAAGGTCAAGTTTGACTGACTGGTTCCCAATTTCCCAAAACTTGAAGTTGTACCGGGAGCTATTTGTTAAAGCTTCACGCCTGTAAAATATTTTTGAAAAAATTCCATTTCTACTCGAGTTATCCATTCAAACAGCAACATCCCCCGGAAAAGTCAAAGGTCAAGTTTGAGTCGCTGGTTGCGAATTGACCGAAACTGGAGTTTGTACCACGGGCTATTTGATAGGGCTTTACGCCTGTCAAATATTTTTGAAAGATTTTCATTTGTACTCGAGTTATCTATTTAAATAGGACCATCACCCGGAAATGTCAGAGGTCAAGTCGGACATACTGGTTCCAAATTTCCCAAAACTGGAATTTGTACCGCGAGCTATTTGTTAGGGCTTTCCGCCTGTAAAATATTTTTGAAAAATTTTCATTTCTACTTGAGTTATTCATTCAAACAGCAACATCCCCCGGAAATGTCAAAGGTCAAGTTTGAATGACTGGTTCCGAATTTCCCAAAACTGGAGATTGTACCGCGAGCTATATATTATAGCTTTACGCCTGTCAAATATTTTTAAAAGATTTTCATTTCTACTCGAGTGATCTATTCAAATAGGACAATCACCCGGAAATGTCAAACGTCAAGTTTGAATGACTGGTTCCGAATTTAACGAAAACGGAGTTTGTACCGCGAGCTATATGTTAGGGCTTTACGCCTGTCAAATGTTTTTGAAAGATTTTCATTTCTACTCGAGTTATCCCTTTAAATAGGACCATCACCCGGAAATATCAGAGGTCAAGTTGGACTAACTGGTTTAAAAATTCCCAAAACGTGAGTTGGACCCGCGAGCTATTTGTTAGGACTTTGCGGCTGTCTAATCATTTTGAAAGATTTTTATTTCTACTCCAGTTATCTATTTAAATAGGACCATCACCCGGAAATGTAAGAGGTCAAGTCGGACTGACTGGTTCCAAATTTCCAAAAACTGGAGTTTGTACCGCGAGCTATTTGTTAGGGCATTACGGCTGTCTAATCATTTTGAAAAATTATCATTTTTGCTCGAACTAACCATGCAACTACGACCATCCCTCGGAAATGTGAAAGGTCAAGTTTGAATGACTGGTTTCGCATTTCCCAAAACTGGAATTCGTACCGCGAGCTATATGTTAGGGCTTTACGCCTGTAAAATAGTTTTGAAAAATTTCTATTTCTACTCGAGTTATCCATTGAAACAGCAACATCTCGCGGAAAAGTCAAAGGTCAAGTTTGACTGACTGGTACCCAATTTCCCAAAACTGCAGTTTGAACCGCGAGCTATATGTTAGGGCATTACCTCTGTCAAATTATTTTGAAAAAATTTCATTTCTACTCGAGTTATCAATTCAAAAAGCAACATCCCCCGGAAATGTCATAGGTCAAGTTTGACTGACAGAATCCGATTTTCCCAAAACTGGAGTTCGTACCGCGAGCTATATGTTAGGGCTTTACGCCTGTCAAATATTTTTGAAAAATATCCATTTCTACTCGAGTTATCCATTCAAAAAGCAACATCCACCGGAAATGTCAAAGGTCAAGTTTGACTGACTGGTTCCGAATTTCCCAAAACTGGAGTTCGTACCGCGAGCTATATGTTAGGGCTTTACGCCTGGAAAATATTTTTGAAAAAGTTTCATTTCTGCTCGAGTTATCCATTCAAATAGGACCATCCCCCGGAAATGTCAAACGTCGAATTTGAATGTCTGGTTCCGAATTTCCCAAAACTGGAGTTTGTACCGCGAGCTATATGTTAGGGCTTTACGCCTGTCAATTAGTTTTGAAAGATTTTCATTTCTACTCAAATGATCTATTTAAATAGGACAATCACCCGGAAATGTCAGAGGTGAAGTCGGACATACTGGTTCCATATTTCCCAAAACTGAAATCGGTACCGCGAGCTATTTGTTAGGGCTTTCCGCCTGTAAAATATTTTTGAAAGGTTTTAATTTCTACTCGAGTTATCTGTTCAAATAGGACCATCCCCCGAAAATGTCAAAGGTCAAGTTTGACTAAATGGTTCCAAATTTCCCAAAACTGGAACTTGTATCGCTAGCTATTTGTTTGGGCTTTATGCCTGTAAAATTTTTTTGAAAAATTTTCATTTCTACTCGAGTTATCTATTCAAACAGCAACAATCCCCGGAAATGTCAAAGGTCAAGTTTGACTGACTGGTTCCGAATTTCCCAAAACTGGAGTTCCTACCGCGAGCTATATGTTAGGGCTTTACGCCTGTCAAATATTTTTGAAAGGTTTTAATTTCTACTCGAGTTATCTATTTAAGTAGGACCATCACCCGGAAATGTCAGAGATCAAGTTTGACTGACTGGTTCCAAATTTCCCAAAACTGGAGTTTGTATCGCTAGCTATTTGTTTGGGCTTTATGCCTGTAAAATATTTTTAAAAAATTTTCATTTCTACTCGAGTTATCCATTCAAACAGCAACAATCCCCGGAAATGTCAAAGGTCAAGTTTGACTGACTGGTTCCCAATTTCCTAAAACTGGAGTTTGCACCGCGAGCTTTTTTTTAGGGCTTTACGCCTGTAAAATATTTTTGAAAAATTTCTATTTCTACTCGAGTTATCCATTCAAACAGCAACATCTCGCGGAAAAGTCAAAGGTCAAGTTTGACTGACTGGTACCCAATTTTCCAAAACTGCAGTTTGAACCGCGAGCTATATGTTAGGGCATTACATCTGTCAAATTATTTTGAAAAAATTTCATTTCTACTCGAGTTATCAATTCAAAAGCAACATCCCCCGGAAATGTCATAGGTCAAGTTTGACTGACTGGTTCCGAATTTCCCAAAACTGGAGTTTGTACCGCGAGCTATATGTTAGGGCTTTACGCCTGTCAAATATTTTTGAAAAATATCCATTTCTACTCGAGTTATCCATTCAAAAAGCAACATCCACCGGAAATGTCAAAGGTCAAGTTTGACTGACTGGTTCCGAATTTCCCCAAACTGGAGTTCGTACCGCGAGCTATATGTTAGGGCTTTACGCCTGTAAAGTATTTTTGAAAAAGTTTCATTTCTGCTCGAGTTATCCATTCAAATAGGACCATCCCCCGGTAATGTCAAACGTCGAATTTGAATGACTGGTTCCGATTTTCCCAAAACTGGAGTTTGTACCGCGAGCTATATGTTAGGGCTTTACGCCTGTCAATTAGTTTTGAAAGATTTTCACTTCTACTCAAATGATTTATTTAAATAGGACAACCACCCGGAAATGTCAGAGGTGAACTCGGACATACTGTTTCCATATTTCCCAAAACTGAAATCGGTACCGCGAGCTATTTGTTAGGGCTTTACGCCTGTAAAATATTTTTGAAAAATTTTTCATTTCTACTCGAGTTATCCATTCAAACAGCAACATCTCGCGCAAATGTCAAAGGTCAAGGTTGACTGACTGGTACCCAATTTCCCAAAACTGTTGTTTGTACCGCGAGCTATATGTTAGGGCTTTACGCCTGTCAAATATTTTTGAAAGATTTTCAATTCTACTCGAGTTATCCATTCAAACAGCAACATCCCCCGGAAATGTCAAAGGTCAAGTTTGACTGACTGGTTCCCAATTTCCCAAAACTTGAAGTTGTACCGGGAGCTATTTGTTAAAGCTTCACGCCTGTAAAATATTTTTGAAAAAATTCCATTTCTACTCGAGTTATCCATTCAAACAGCAACATCCCCCGGAAAAGTCAAAGGTCAAGTTTGAGTCGCTGGTTGCGAATTGACCGAAACTGGAGTTTGTACCACGGGCTATTTGATAGGGCTTTACGCCTGTCAAATATTTTTGAAAGATTTTCATTTGTACTCGAGTTATCTATTTAAATAGGACCATCACCCGGAAATGTCAGAGGTCAAGTCGGACATACTGGTTCCAAATTTCCCAAAACTGGAATTTGTACCGCGAGCTATTTGTTAGGGCTTTCCGCCTGTAAAATATTTTTGAAAAATTTTCATTTCTACTTGAGTTATTCATTCAAACAGCAACATCCCCCGGAAATGTCAAAGGTCAAGTTTGAATGACTGGTTCCGAATTTCCCAAAACTGGAGATTGTACCGCGAGCTATATATTATAGCTTTACGCCTGTCAAATATTTTTAAAAGATTTTCATTTCTACTCGAGTGATCTATTCAAATAGGACAATCACCCGGAAATGTCAAACGTCAAGTTTGAATGACTGGTTCCGAATTTAACGAAAACGGAGTTTGTACCGCGAGCTATATGTTAGGGCTTTACGCCTGTCAAATGTTTTTGAAAGATTTTCATTTCTACTCGAGTTATCCCTTTAAATAGGACCATCACCCGGAAATATCAGAGGTCAAGTTGGACTAACTGGTTTAAAAATTCCCAAAACGTGAGTTGGACCCGCGAGCTATTTGTTAGGACTTTGCGGCTGTCTAATCATTTTGAAAGATTTTTATTTCTACTCCAGTTATCTATTTAAATAGGACCATCACCCGGAAATGTAAGAGGTCAAGTCGGACTGACTGGTTCCAAATTTCCAAAAACTGGAGTTTGTACCGCGAGCTATTTGTTAGGGCATTACGGCTGTCTAATCATTTTGAAAAATTATCATTTTTGCTCGAACTAACCATGCAACTACGACCATCCCTCGGAAATGTGAAAGGTCAAGTTTGAATGACTGGTTTCGCATTTCCCAAAACTGGAATTCGTACCGCGAGCTATATGTTAGGGCTTTACGCCTGTAAAATAGTTTTGAAAAATTTCTATTTCTACTCGAGTTATCCATTGAAACAGCAACATCTCGCGGAAAAGTCAAAGGTCAAGTTTGACTGACTGGTACCCAATTTCCCAAAACTGCAGTTTGAACCGCGAGCTATATGTTAGGGCATTACCTCTGTCAAATTATTTTGAAAAAATTTCATTTCTACTCGAGTTATCAATTCAAAAAGCAACATCCCCCGGAAATGTCATAGGTCAAGTTTGACTGACAGAATCCGATTTTCCCAAAACTGGAGTTCGTACCGCGAGCTATATGTTAGGGCTTTACGCCTGTCAAATATTTTTGAAAAATATCCATTTCTACTCGAGTTATCCATTCAAAAAGCAACATCCACCGGAAATGTCAAAGGTCAAGTTTGACTGACTGGTTCCGAATTTCCCAAAACTGGAGTTCGTACCGCGAGCTATATGTTAGGGCTTTACGCCTGGAAAATATTTTTGAAAAAGTTTCATTTCTGCTCGAGTTATCCATTCAAATAGGACCATCCCCCGGAAATGTCAAACGTCGAATTTGAATGACTGGTTCCGAATTTCCCAAAACTGGAGTTTGTACCGCGAGCTATATGTTAGGGCTTTACGCCTGTCAATTAGTTTTGAAAGATTTTCATTTCTACTCAAATGATCTATTTAAATAGGACAATCACCCGGAAATGTCAGAGGTGAAGTCGGACATACTGGTTCCATATTTCCCAAAACTGAAATCGGTACCGCGAGCTATTTGTTAGGGCTTTCCGCCTGTAAAATATTTTTGAAAGGTTTTAATTTCTACTCGAGTTATCTGTTCAAATAGGACCATCCCCCGAAAATGTCAAAGGTCAAGTTTGACTAAATGGTTCCAAATTTCCCAAAACTGGAACTTGTATCGCTAGCTATTTGTTTGGGCTTTATGCCTGTAAAATTTTTTTGAAAAATTTTCATTTCTACTCGAGTTATCTATTCAAACAGCAACAATCCCCGGAAATGTCAAAGGTCAAGTTTGACTGACTGGTTCCGAATTTCCCAAAACTGGAGTTCCTACCGCGAGCTATATGTTAGGGCTTTACGCCTGTCAAATATTTTTGAAAGGTTTTAATTTCTACTCGAGTTATCTATTTAAGTAGGACCATCACCCGGAAATGTCAGAGATCAAGTTTGACTGACTGGTTCCAAATTTCCCAAAACTGGAGTTTGTATCGCTAGCTATTTGTTTGGGCTTTATGCCTGTAAAATATTTTTAAAAAATTTTCATTTCTACTCGAGTTATCCATTCAAACAGCAACAATCCCCGGAAATGTCAAAGGTCAAGTTTGACTGACTGGTTCCCAATTTCCTAAAACTGGAGTTTGCACCGCGAGCTTTTTTTTAGGGCTTTACGCCTGTAAAATATTTTTGAAAAATTTCTATTTCTACTCGAGTTATCCATTCAAACAGCAACATCTCGCGGAAAAGTCAAAGGTCAAGTTTGACTGACTGGTACCCAATTTTCCAAAACTGCAGTTTGAACCGCGAGCTATATGTTAGGGCATTACATCTGTCAAATTATTTTGAAAAAATTTCATTTCTACTCGAGTTATCAATTCAAAAGCAACATCCCCCGGAAATGTCATAGGTCAAGTTTGACTGACTGGTTCCGAATTTCCCAAAACTGGAGTTTGTACCGCGAGCTATATGTTAGGGCTTTACGCCTGTCAAATATTTTTGAAAAATATCCATTTCTACTCGAGTTATCCATTCAAAAAGCAACATCCACCGGAAATGTCAAAGGTCAAGTTTGACTGACTGGTTCCGAATTTCCCCAAACTGGAGTTCGTACCGCGAGCTATATGTTAGGGCTTTACGCCTGTAAAGTATTTTTGAAAAAGTTTCATTTCTGCTCGAGTTATCCATTCAAATAGGACCATCCCCCGGTAATGTCAAACGTCGAATTTGAATGACTGGTTCCGATTTTCCCAAAACTGGAGTTTGTACCGCGAGCTATATGTTAGGGCTTTACGCCTGTCAATTAGTTTTGAAAGATTTTCACTTCTACTCAAATGATCTATTTAAATAGGACAACCACCCGGAAATGTCAGAGGTGAACTCGGACATACTGTTTCCATATTTCCCAAAACTGAAATCGGTACCGCGAGCTATTTGTTAGGGCTTTACGCCTGTAAAATATTTTTGAAAAATTTACATTTCTACTCGAGTTATCCATTCAAACAGCAACATCCCCCGGAAAAGTCAAAGGTCAAGTTTGACTGACTGGTTCCCAATTGCCTAAAACTGGAGTTTCCACCGCGAGCTATTTGTTAGGGATTTACGCCTGTAAAATATTTTTGAAATATTTTCATTTCTGCTCGAGTGATCTATTTAAATAGGACCATCACCCGGTAATGTCAGAGATCAAGTTTGACTGACTGGTTCCGAATTTCCCAAAACTGGAGTTCCTACCGCGAGCTATATGTTAGGGCTTTACGCCTGTCAAATATTTTTGAAAGGTTTTAATTTCTACTCGAGTTATCTATTTAAGTAGGACCATCACCCGGAAATGTCAGAGATCAAGTTTGACTGACTGGTTCCAAATTTCCCAAAACTGGAGTTTGTATCGCTAGCTATTTGTTTGGGCTTTATGCCTGTAAAATATTTTTAAAAAATTTTCATTTCTACTCGAGTTATCCATTCAAACAGCAACAATCCCCGGAAATGTCAAAGGTCAAGTTTGACTGACTGGTTCCGAATTTCCCAAAACTGGAGTTTGTACCGCGAGCTATATGTTAGGGCTTTACGCCTGTCAAATATTTTTGAAAAATATCCATTTCTACTCGAGTTATCCATTCAAAAAGCAACATCCACCGGAAATGTCAAAGGTCAAGTTTGACTGACTGGTTCCGAATTTCCCC
Source organism: Allacma fusca (assembly GCA_947179485.1). Classification (NCBI taxonomy): domain Eukaryota; kingdom Metazoa; phylum Arthropoda; class Collembola; order Symphypleona; family Sminthuridae; genus Allacma; species Allacma fusca. The sequence continues at coordinate 226,508 of CAMXBY010000027.1, read as the reverse complement.
AAACTGGAGTTCGTACCGCGAGCTATATGTTAGGGCTTTACGCCTGTCAAATATTTTTGAAAAAGTTTCATTTCTGCTCGAGTTATCCATTCAAATAGGACCATCCCCCGGTAATGTCAAACGTCGAATTTGAATGACTGGTTCCGAATTTCCCAAAACTGGAGTTTGTACCGCGAGCTATATGTTAGGGCTTTACGCCTGTCAATTAGTTTTGAAAGATTTTCACTTCTACTCAAATGATCTATTTAAATAGGACAACCACCCGGAAATGTCAGAGGTGAACTCGGACATACTGGTTCCATATTTCCCAAAACTGAAATCGGTACCGCGAGCTATTTGTTAGGGCTTTACGCCTGTAAAATATTTTTGAAAAATTTACATTTCTACTCGAGTTATCCATTCAAACAGCAACATCCCCCGGAAAAGTCAAAGGTCAAGTTTGACTGACTGGTTCCCAATTGCCTAAAACTGGAGTTTCCACCGCGAGCTATTTGTTAGGGATTTACGCCTGTAAAATATTTTTGAAATATTTTCATTTCTGCTCGAGTGATCTATTTAAATAGGACCATCACCCGGTAATGTCAGAGATCAAGTTTGACTGACTGGTTCCAAATTTGCCAAAACTGGAGTTTGTATCGCTAGCTATTTGTTTGGGCTTTATGCCTGTAAAATATTTTTGAAAAATTTTCATTTCTACTCGAGTTATCCATTTAAACAGCAACAATCCCGGAAATGTCAAAGGTCAAGTTTGACTGACTGGTTCCCAATTTCCCAAAACTTGAGTTTGTACCGCGAGCTATTTGTTAAAGCCTTACGCCTGTAAAATATTTTTGAAAAATTTTTATTTCTACTCGAGGTATCCATTCAAACAGCAACATTTTCCGGAAAAGTCAAAGGTCAAGTTTGACTGACTGGTTCCCAATTTCCTAAAACTGGAGTTTGCTCCGCGAGCTGTTTGTTAGGGCTTCACGCCTGTAAAATAGTTTTGAAAAATTTTTATTTCTACTCGAGTTATCCATTCAAACAGCAACATCTCGCGGAAAAGTCAAAGGTCAAGTTTGACTAACTGGTACCCAATTTCCCAAAACTGCAGTTTGAACCGCGAGCTATATGTTAGGGCATTACATCTGTCAAATTATTTTGAAAAAATTTCATTTCTACTCGAGTTATCAATTCAAAGAGCAACATCCCCCGGAAATGTCATAGGTCAAGTTTGACTGACTGGTTCCGAATTTCCCAAAACTGGAGTTCGTACCGCGAGCTATATGTTAGGGCTTCACGCCTGTGAAATATTTTTGAAAAAGTTTCATTTCTGCTCGAGTTATCCATCCAAATAGGACCATCCCCCGGAAATGTCAAACGTCGAATTTGAATGACTGGTTCCGAATTTCCCAAAACTGGAGTTTGTACCGCGAGCTATATTTTAGGCCTTTACGCCTGTCAATTAGTTTTGAAAGATTTTCACTTCTACTCAAATGATCTATTTAAATAGGACAACCACCCGGAAATGTCAGAGGTGAACTCGGACATACTGGTTCCATATTTCCCAAAACTGAAATCGGTACCGCGAGCTATTTGTTAGGGCTTTACGCCTGTAAAATATTTTTGAAAAATTTACATTTCTACTCGAGTTATCCATTCAAACAGCAACATCCCCCGGAAAAGTCAAAGGTCAAGTTTGACTGACTGGTTCCCAATTGCCTAAAACTGGAGTTTCCACCGCGAGCTATTTGTTAGGGATTTACGCCTGTAAAATATTTTTGAAATATTTTCATTTCTGCTCGAGTGATCTATTTAAATAGGACCATCACCCGGTAATGTCAGAGATCAAGTTTGACTGACTGGTTCCAAATTTGCCAAAACTGGAGTTTGTATCGCTAGCTATTTGTTTGGGCTTTATGCCTGTAAAATATTTTTGAAAAATTTTCATTTCTACTCGAGTTATCCATTTAAACAGCAACAATCCCGGAAATGTCAAAGGTCAAGTTTGACTGACTGGTTCCCAATTTCCCAAAACTTGAGTTTGTACCGCGAGCTATTTGTTAAAGCCTTACGCCTGTAAAATATTTTTGAAAAATTTTTATTTCTACTCGAGGTATCCATTCAAACAGCAACATTTTCCGGAAAAGTCAAAGGTCAAGTTTGACTGACTGGTTCCCAATTTCCTAAAACTGGAGTTTGCTCCGCGAGCTGTTTGTTAGGGCTTCACGCCTGTAAAATAGTTTTGAAAAATTTTTATTTCTACTCGAGTTATCCATTCAAACAGCAACATCTCGCGGAAAAGTCAAAGGTCAAGTTTGACTGACTGGTACCCAATTTCCCAAAACTGCAGTTTGAACCGCGAGCTATATGTTAGGGCATTACATCTGTCAAATTATTTTGAAAAAATTTCATTTCTACTCGAGTTATCAATTCAAAAAGCAACATCCACCGGAAATGTCATAGGTCAAGTTTGACTGACTGGTTCCGAATTTCCCAAAACTGGAGTTCGTACCGCGAGCTATATGTTAGGGCTTCACGCCTGTGAAATATTTTTGAAAACGTTTCATTTCTGCTCGAGTTATCCATCCAAATAGGACCATCCCCCGGAAAAGTCAAAGGTCAAGTTTGACTGACTGGTTCCCAATTGCCTAAAACTGGAGTTTCCACCGCGAGCTATTTGTTAGGGATTTACGCCTGTAAAATATTTTTGAAATATTTTCATTTCTGCTCGAGTGATCTATTTAAATAGGACCATCACCCGGTAATGTCAGAGATCAAGTTTGACTGACTGGTTCCAAATTTCCCAAAACTGGAGTTTGTATCGCTAGCTATTTGTTTGGGCTTTATGCCTGTAAAATAATTTTGAAAAATTTTCATTTCTACTCGAGTTATCCATTCAAACAGCAACAATCCCGGAAATGTCAAAGGTCAAGTTTGACTGACTGGTTCCCAATTTCCCAAAACTTGAGTTTGTACCGCGAGCTATTTGTTAAAGCTTTACGCCTGTAAAATATTTTTGAAAAATTTCTATTTCTACTCGAGGTATCCATTCAAACAGCAACATCTCCCGGAAAAGTCAAAGGTCAAGTTTGACTGACTGGTTCCCAATTTCCTAAAACTGGAGTTTGCACCGCGAGCTGTTTGTTAGGGCTTCACGCCTGTAAAATAGTTTTGAAAAATTTCTATTTCTACTCGAGTTATCCATTCAATCAGCAACATCTCGCGGAAAAGTCAAAGGTCAAGTTTGACTGACTGGTACCCAATTTCCCAAAACTGCAGTTTGAACAGCGAGCTATATGTTAGGGCAATACATCTGTCAAATTATTTTGAAAATATTTCATTTCTACTCGAGTTATCAATTCAAAAAGCAACATCCACCGGAAATGTCATAGGTCAAGTTTGACTGACTGGTTCCGAATTTCCCAAAACTGGAGTTCGTACCGCGAGCTATATGTTAGGGCTTTACGCCTGTCAAATATTTTTGAAAAAGTTTCATTTCTGCTCGAGTTATCCATTCAAATAGGACCATCCCCCGGAAATGTCAAACGTCGAATTTGAATGACTGGTTGCGAATTTCCCAAAACTGGAGTTTGTACCGCGAGCTATATGTTAGGCCTTTACGCCTGTCAATTAGTTTTGAAAGATTTTCACTTCTACTCAAATGATCTATTTAAATAGGACAATCACCCGGAAATGTCAGAGGTGAACTCGGACATACTGGTTCCATATTTCCCAAAACTGAAATCGGTACCGCGAGCTATTTGTTAGGGCTTTACGCCTGTAAAATATTTTTGAAAAATTTACATTTCTACTCGAGTTATCCATTCAAATAGCAACATCCCCCGGAAACGTCAAAGGTCAAGTTTAACTGACTGGTTCCCAATTGCCTAAAACTGGAGTTTCCACCGCGAGCTATTTGTTAGCGATTTACGGCTGTAAAATAGTTTTGAAAAAATTTAATTTCTACTCGAGTTATCCATTCAAACAGCAATATCCCCCGGAAATGTAAAAGGTCAAGTTTGACTGACTGGTTCTTAATTTCCCAAAACTGGAGTTCCTGCCGCGAGCCATACGTTAGGGCTTTACGCCTGTCAAATATTTTTGAAAGATTTTAATTTCTACTCGAGTTATCCATTCAAACAGCAACAATCCCGGAAATGTCAAAGGTCAAGTTTGACTGACTGGTTCCGAATTTCCCAAAACTGGAGTTTGTACCGCGACCTATATGTTAGGGCTTTACGCCTGTCAAATATTTTCGAAAAATATCCATTTCTACTCGAGTTATCCGTTCAAAAAGCAACATCCACCGGAAATGTCAAAGGTCAAGTTTGACTGACTGGTTCCGAATTTCCCAAAACTTAGGTTCGTACCGCGAGCTATATGTTAGGGCTTTACGCCTGTAAAATATTTTTGAAAAATTTCTATTTCTACTCGAGGTATCCATTCAAACAGCAACATCTCCCGGAAAAGTCAAAGGTCAAGTTTGACTGACTGGTTCCCAATTTCCTAAAACTGGAGTTTGCACCGCGAGCTGTTTGTTAGGGCTTCACGCCTGTAAAATAGTTTTGAAAAATTTCTATTTCTACTCGAGTTATCCATTCAAACAGCAACATCTCGCGGAAAAGTCAAAGGTCAAGTTTGACTGACTGGTACCCAATTTCCCAAAACTGCAGTTTGAACAGCGAGCTATATGTTAGGGCAATACATCTGTCAAATTATTTTGAAAAAATTTCATTTCTACTCGAGTTATCAATTCAAAAAGCAACATCCCCCGGAAATGTCATAGGTCAAGTTTGACTGACTGGTTCCGAATTTCCCAAAACTGGAGTTCGTACCGCGAGCTATATGTTAGGGCTTTACGCCTGTCAAATATTTTTGAAAAAGTTTCATTTCTGCTCGAGTTATCCATTCAAATAGGACCATCCCCCGGAAATTTCAAACGTCGAATTTGAATGACTGGTTGCGAATTTCCCAAAACTGGAGTTTGTACCGCGAGCTATATGTTAGGCCTTTACGCCTGTCAATTAGTTTTGAAGGATTTTCACTTCTACTCAAATGATCTATTTAAATAGGACAATCACCCGGAAATGTCAGAGGTGAACTCGGACATACTGGTTCCATATTTCCCAAAACTGAAATCGGTACCGCGAGCTATTTGTTAGGGCTTTACGCCTGTAAAATATTTTTGAAAAATTTACATTTCTACTCGAGTTATCCATTCAAATAGCAACATAGCCCGGAAACGTCAAAGGTCAAGTTTAACTGACTGGTTCCCAATTGCCTAAAACTGGAGTTTCCACCGCGAGCTATTTGTTAGGGATTTACGGCTGTAAAATAGTTTTGAAAAAATTTAATTTCTACTCGAGTTATCCATTCAAACAGCAATATCCCCCGGAAATGTAAAAGGTCAAGTTTGACTGACTGGTTCTTAATTTCCCAAAACTGGAGTTCCTGCCGCGAGCCATACGTTAGGGCTTTACGCCTGTCAAATATTTTTGAAAGATTTTAATTTCTACTCGAGTTATCCATTCAAACAGCAACAATCCCGGAAATGTCAAAGGTCAAGTTTGACTGACTGGTTCCGAATTTCCCAAAACTGGAGTTTGTACCGCGACCTATATGTTAGGGCTTTACGCCTGTCAAATATTTTCGAAAAATATCCATTTCTACTCGAGTTATCCGTTCAAAAAGCAACATCCACCGGAAATGTCAAAGGTCAAGTTTGACTGACTGGTTCCGAATTTCCCGAAACTGGAGTTCGTACCGCGAGCTATATGTTAGGGCTTTACGCCTGTAAAATATTTTTGAAAAAGTTTCATTTCTGCTCGAGTTATCCATTCAAATAGGACCATCCCCCGGAAATGTCAAACGTCGAATTTGAATGACTGGTTCCGAATTTCCCAAAACTGGAGTTTGCACCGCGAGCTATATGTTAGGGCTTTACGCCTGTCAATTAGTTTTGAAAGATTTTCATTTCTACTCAAATGATCTATTTAAGTAGGACCTTCACCCGGAAATGTCGAAGGTCAAGTTGGACTGACTGGTTCCAAATTTCCCAAAACTGGAGTTTGTACTGCTAGCTATTTGTTAGGGCTTTATGCCTGTAAAATATTTTTGAAAAAGTTTCATTTCTACTCGAGTTATCCATTCAAACAGCAACATCACCCGGAAATGTAAAATGTTTGACTCACCAGCTCCCAATTTCCCAAAACTGGAGTTTGTACCGCGAGCTATATGTTAAGCCTTTACGCCTGTAAAATATTTTTGAAATATTTTCATTTCTGCTCGAGTGATCTATTTAAATAGGGCCATCACCCGATAATGTCGAAGGTCAAGTTTGACTGACTGGTTCCCAATTTCCCAAAACTGGAGTTTGTACCGCGAGCTATATGTTAGGGCTTTACGCCTGTCAATTAGTTTTGAAAGATTTTCATTTCTACTCAAATGATCTATTTAAGTAGGACCTTCACCCGGAAATGTCGAAGGTCAAGTTGGACTGACTGGTTCCAAATTTCCCAAAACTGGAGTTTGTACTGCTAGCTATTTGTTAGGGCTTTATGCCTGTAAAATAGTTTTGAAAAAGTTTCATTTCTACTCGAGTTATCCATTCAAACAGCAACATCCCCCGGAAATGTCAAATGTCTGACTGACTAGCTCCCAATTTCCCAAAACTGGAGTTTGTACCGCGAGCTATATGTTGAGCCTTTACGCCTGTAAAATATTTTTGAAATATTTTCATTTCTGCTCGAGTGATCTATTTAAATAGGGGCATCACCCGATAATGTCGAAGGTCAAGTTTGACTGACTGGTTCCCAATTTCCCAAAACTGGAGTTTTTACCGCGAGCTATATGTTAGGGCTTTACGCCTCTCAAATAGTTTTTAAAGATTTTCATTTCTACTCGAGTGATCTATTTAAATAGGACCTTCACCCGGAAATGTCAGAGGTCAAGTTGGACTGACTGGTTCCAAATTTCCCAAAACTGGAGTTGGTACCGCTAGCTATTTGTTAGAGCTTTATGCCTGTAAAATATTTTAGAAAGATTTTCATTTCTATTTGAGTTATCCATTCAAACAGCAACATCGTCTGGAAATGTCAAAGCTCAAGTTTGACTGACTGGTTCCCAATTTCGCAAAACCGAAATTTGTACCGCTAGGTATATGTTAAAGCTTTACGCCTGTAAAATATTTTTGAAAGATTTTCATTTCTACTGGAGTTATCTATTTAAATAGGACCATCACCCGGAAATGTCAGAGGTCAAGTTGGACTGACTGGTTCCAAATTTCACAAAACTGGAATTTGTACCGCTAGCTTTTTGTTAGAGCTTTATGCCTGTAAAATATTTTTGAAAAATTTTCATTTCTACTCGAGTTATTCATTCAAACAGCAAAATCCCCCGGAAATGTCAAAGGTCAAGTTTGACTGACTGGTTCCCAATTTCTCAAAACTTGAGTTTGTACCGCGAGCTATTTGTTAAAGCTTTACGCGTGTAAAATATTTTTGAAAGATTTTCATTTCTACTCGAGTTATCTATTTAAATAGGACCATCACCCGGTAATGTCAGAGGTCAAGTCGGACTGACTGGTTCCAAATTTCCCAAAACTGGAGTTTGTACAGCGAGCTATATGTTAGGGCTTTACAACTGTCTAATCATTTTGAAAAATTTTAATTTTTGCTCGAGTTATCCATTAAAATAAGACCATCCCCCAAAAAATGTCAAAGGTAAAGTTTGACTGACTGGTTCCGAATTTCCCGAAACTGGAGTTTGTACCTCGAGCTATATGTTAGGGCTTTACGCCTGTCAAATATTTTTGAAAGATTTTCATTTCTACTCGAGTTATCCATTCAAATAGGACCATCCCCCGGGAATGTCCAAGGTACAGTTTGAATGACTGGTTCCAAATTTTCCAAAACTGGAGTTTGTACTGCGAGCTATTTGTTAGGGCTTTACGGCTGTCTAATCGTTTTGAAAGATTTTTATTTCTACTCGAGTTATCTATTTAAATAGGACCATCACCCGGAAATATTACAAGTCAAGTTGGACTGACTGGTTCCAAAGTTTTCAAAACTGGAGTTTGTACCGCGAGCTATTTGTTAGGGCTTTACGGCTGTCTGATCATTTTGACAAATTTTCATTTTTGCTCGAGTTATCCATTCCACTAGGACCATCCCCCGGAAATGTCAAAGGTCAAGTTTGAATGACCGGTTCAGAATTTCCCAAAACTGGAGTTTGTACCGCGAGCTATATGTTAGGGTATTACGTCTGTCAAATCATTTTGAAAGATTTTCATTTCTACTCGAGTTGTTGCAATGAGCAAAATAAAGAAGTTGAGGAGAAGTTTGTTCAGACAATATTATTTATTTGAACTGATCAAATCCCAAAATTGTACTGATTTTACATAGTAAAGATGTACGCTATTTATACTAAAGTTAGAAGGATAAAGATGTGTACAAAAAACATCTTCAAGGAAATTACGCAGTAAAATCTAATTAATCTTACAATAGTTACAATAGAATTGGAGGAAAAAGAAGTTGTTTTTACATTAAGTTTTTTCCTATCTATTTGCCATATACGTAACTGGGCTCTCTTCTGTGGTTTCGTGTTACCACAGAAGTGAGAGGCAAGCAATGGTTTAAAGCTAGCATAAAGCGTAAGTGATTCCTCACGCTTGACCACACATGAATGGGGAATCCTGTGTGTGAGAGTAAATTCCTACGTGGATGGGAAGTACGAAGGCCGTCTCATCCACGTTTACAATAATGTTGTGAGAAAAAGGCATCGTAACCTTGATCTTCACACATGGAGAATTTTATTTATCAGGAAATGGTACATACGTACACATTACCTTACGTAACACAAGGTTGTTTTATTTACTCCTTGCTTTGCGTAGCACAACACGAGTTATCTCTTTAAAAAGGACCATCACCCGGAAATATCAGAGGTCAAGTTGGACTGACGTTACAAATTTCCCAAAACTGGAGTTTGTACCGGGAGCTATTTGTTAGGGCTTTACGGCTGTCTAATCATTTTGAAAAATTATCATTTTTGCTCGAATTATCCATGCAACTACGACCATCCCTCGGAAATGTCAAAGGTCAAGTTTGAATGACTGGTTCCAAATTTCCCAAAACTGGCGTTTGTACCGCGAGCTATATGTTAGGGCTTTACGCCTGTAAAATATTTTTGATACATTTTGATTTCTACTCGCGTGATGTAATTAAATAGGACCATCAACCGGAAATGTCAGAGGTCAAGTCGGACTGACTGGTTCCAAATTTCCCAAAACTGGAGTTTGTACCGCCAGCAATATGTTAGGGCTTTACGCCTGTAAAATATTTTTGGAAAATGTTCATTTCTACTCGAGTTATCTATTCAATTAGGACCATCCCCCGGAAATGTCAAAGGTCAAGTTTGACAGACTGGTTCAGAATTTCCCAAAACTGCAGTTTGTACAGCGAGCTATATGTTAGGGCTTTACAACTGTCTAATTATTTTGAAAAATTTTCATTTTTGCTCGAGTTATCCATTCCACTAGGACCATCCCCCCGAAATATCAAAGGTCAAGTTTAAATGACCGGTTCAGAAATTCCCAAAACAGGAGTTTGTACCGCGAGCTATATGTTAGGGCTTTACGTCTGTCAAATCATTTAAAAAATTTTCATTTCTACTGGAGTTATCCATTCAAATAGGACCATCCCCCGGAAATTTCAAAGGTCATGTTTGAATGGCTGGTTCCGAATTTGCCAAAGCTGCAGTTTGTACCGCGAGCTATATGTTAGGGCTTTACGCCTGTCAAATATTTTTGAAAGATTTTCATTTCTACTCGAGTTATCTCTTTAAATAGGACCATCACCCGGAAATATCAGAGGTCAAGTTGGACTAACTGGTTTAAAAATTCCCAAAACTGGAGTTGGACCCGCGAGCTATTTGTGAGAACTTTGCGGCTGTCTAATCATTTTGAAAGATTTTTATTTCTACTCCAGTTATCTATTTAAATAGGACCATCACCCGGAAATATCAGAGGTCAAGTTGGACTGACGTTACAAATTTCCCAAAACTGGAGTTTGTACCGGGAGCTATTTGTTAGGGCTTTACGGCTGTCTAATCATTTTGAAAAATTATCATTTTTGCTCGAATTATCCATGCAACTACGACCATCCCTCGGAAATGTCAAAGGTCAAGTTTGAATGACTGGTTCCAAATTTCCCAAAACTGGCGTTTGTACCGCGAGCTATATGTTAGGGCTTTACGCCTGTAAAATATTTTTGATACATTTTGATTTCTACTCGCGTGATGTAATTAAATAGGACCATCAACCGGAAATGTCAGAGGTCAAGTCGGACTGACTGGTTCCAAATTTCCCAAAACTGGAGTTTGTACCGCCAGCAATATGTTAGGGCTTTACGCCTGTAAAATATTTTTGGAAAATGTTCATTTCTACTCGAGTTATCTATTCAATTAGGACCATCCCCCGGAAATGTCAAAGGTCAAGTTTGACAGACTGGTTCAGAATTTCCCAAAACTGCAGTTTGTACAGCGAGCTATATGTTAGGGCTTTACAACTGTCTAATTATTTTGAAAAATTTTCATTTTTGCTCGAGTTATCCATTCCACTAGGACCATCCCCCCGAAATATCAAAGGTCAAGTTTAAATGACCGGTTCAGAAATTCCCAAAACAGGAGTTTGTACCGCGAGCTATATGTTAGGGCTTTACGTCTGTCAAATCATTTAAAAAATTTTCATTTCTACTGGAGTTATCCATTCAAATAGGACCATCCCCCGGAAATTTCAAATGTCATGTTTGAATGGCTGGTTCCGAATTTGCCAAAGCTGCAGTTTGTACCGCGAGCTATATGTTAGGGCTTTACGCCTGTCAAATATTTTTGAAAGATTTTCATTTCTACTCGAGTTATCTCTTTAAATAGGACCATCACCCGGAAATATCAGAGGTCAAGTTGGACTAACTGGTTTAAAAATTCCCAAAACTGGAGTTGGACCCGCGAGCTATTTGTGAGAACTTTGCGGCTGTCTAATCATTTTGAAAGATTTTTATTTCTACTCCAGTTATCTATTTAAATAGGACCATCACCCGGAAATATCAAAGGTCAAGTTTGAATGACCGGTTCAGAATTTCCCAAAACTGGAACTTGTGCCGCGAGCTATATGTTAGGGCTTTACGCCTGTAAAATATTTTTGAAACATTTTCATTTCTACTCGAGTGATCTAATTAAATACGACCACCACCCGGAAATGTCAGAGGTCAAGTCGGACTGACTGGTTTCAAATTTTTCAAAACTGGAGTTTGTACCGCGAGCTATTTGTTAGGGCTTTACGGCTGTCAAATATTTTTAAAAAACTTTCATTTCTGCTCGTGTTATCCATTCAAATGGGACCATCCCCCGGAAAACCAAAGGTCAAGTTTGAATGACTGGTTCCGAATTTCCCAAAACTGGAGTTTGTACCGCGAGCTATATGTTAGGGCTTTACGCCTGTAAAATATTTTTGGAAAATGTTCGTTTCTACTCGAATTATCTATTCAAATAGGCCCATCCCCCGGAAATGTCAAAGGTCAAGTTTGAATGACTGGTTCCGGATTTGCCAAAACTGGAGTTTGTACCGCGAGCTATTTGTTAGGGCTTTGCGGCTGTCTAATCATTTTGGAAGATTTTTATTTCTACTCGAGTTATCTATTTAAATAGGACCATCCCCCGGAAATATCAGACGTCAAGTTGGACTGACTGGTTCCAAATTTCCCAAACTGGAGTTTGTACCGCGAGCTATTTGTTAGGGCTTTACGGTTGTCTGATCATTTTGACAAATTTTCATTTTTGTTCGAGTTATCTCTTTAAATAGGACCATCACCCGGAAATATCAGAGGTCAAGTTGGACTAACTGGTTTAAAAATTCCCAAAACTGGAGTTGGACCCGCGAGCTATTTGTTAGGACTTTGCGGCTGTCTAATCATTTTGAAAGATTTTTATTTCTACTCCAGTTTTCTATTTAAATAGGACCATCACCCGGAAATATCAGAGGTCAAGTTGGACTGACTGGTTCCAAATTTCCCAAAACCGGAGTTTGTACCGCGAGCTATTTGTTACGGCTTTACGGCTGTCTAATCGTTTTGAAAGATTTTTATTTCTACTCGAGTTATCTATTTAAATAGGACATCTGCCCGGAAATATCAGAGGTCAAGTTGGACTGACTGGTTCCAAATTTCCAAAAACTGGAGTTTGTACCGCGAGCTATATGTTAGGGCTTTACGCCTGTAAAATATTTTTGAAAAATTTTCATTTCTACTCGAGTTATCCATTCAAATACGACCATCCCCCCCAAAAATGTCAAAAGTCAAGTTTCACTGACTGGTTCAGAATGTCCTAAAACTGGAGTTTGTACCGCGAGCTATTTGTTAGGGCTTTGCGGCTGTCTAATCATTTTGAAAGATTTTTATTTCTACTCGAGTTATCTCTTTAAATAGGACCATCACCCGGAAATATCAGAGGTCAAGTTGGACTGACTGGTTTAAAAATTCCCAAAACTGGAGTTGGACCCGCGAGCTATTTGTTAGGACTTTGCGGCTGTCTAATCATTTTGAAAGATTTTTATTTCTACTCCAGTTTTCTATTTAAATAGGACCATCACCCGGAAATATCAGAGGTCAAGTTGGACTGACGTTCCAAATTTCCCAAAACTGGAGTTTGTAACGCGAGCTCTTTGTTAGGACTTTACGGCTGTCTAATTATTTTGAAAAATTATCATTTTTGCTCGAATTATCCATGCAACTACGACCATCCCTCGGAAATGTCAAAGGTCAAGTTTGAATGACTGGTTTCGAATTTCCCAAAACTGGAGTTTGTACCGCGAGCTATTTGTTAGGGCTTTACGCCTGTAAAATATTTTTGAAACATTTTCATTTCTACTCGAGTGATCTAATTAAATAGGACCATCACCCGGAAATATCAGAGGTCAAGTTGGACTGACTGGTTCCAAATTTCCCAAAACCGGAGTTTGTACCGCGAGCTATTTGTTACGGCTTTACGGCTGTCTAATCGTTTTGAAAGATTTTTATTTCTACTCGAGTTATCTATTTAAATAGGACATTTGCCCGGAAATATCAGAGGTCAAGTTGGACTGACTGGTTCCAAATTTCCAAAAACTGGAGTTTGTACCGCGAGCTATATGTTAGGGCTTTACGCCTGTAAAATATTTTTGAAAAATTTTCATTTCTACTCGAGTTATCCATTCAAATAGGACCATCCCCCCCAAAAATGTCAAAGGTAAAGTTTGAATGACTGGTTCAGAATTTCCCAAAACTGGAGTTTGTACCGCGAGCTATATGTTAGGGCTTTACGCCTGTCAAATATTTTTGAAAGATTTTCATTTCTACTCGAGTTATCTCTTTAAATGGGACCATCACCCGGAAATATCAGAGGTCAAGTTGGACTGACTGGTTTAAAAATTCCCAAAACTGGAGTTTGTATCGCGAGCTATTTGTTAGGACTTTACGGCTGTCTAATCATTTTGAAAATTTTTCATTTTTGCTCGAGTTATCCATTCAAATAGGACCATCCCCCGGAAATGTCAAAGGTCAAGTTTGAATGACTGGTTCCGGATTTGCCAAAGCTGGACTTTGTACCGCGAGCTATATGTTAGGGCTTTACTCCTGTCTAATCGTTCTGAAAGATTTTTATTTCTACTCGAAATATCCATTCAAATAGGACCATCCCCCGGAAAATCAAAGGTCAAGTTTGAATGACTGGTTCCGAATTTCCCAAAACTGGAGTTTGTACCGCGAGCTATATGTTAGGGCTTTACAAATGTCTAATCATTTTGAAAAATTTTAATTTTTGCTCGAGTTATCCATTAAAATAGGACCACCCCCCCCAAAAATGTCAAAAGTCAAGTTTCACTGACTGGTTCAGAATGTCCTTAAACTGGAGTTTGTACCGCGAGCTATTTTTTAGGGCTTTGCGGCTGTCTAATCATTTTGAAAGATTTTTATTTCTACTCGAGTTATCTCTTTAAATAGGACCATCACCCGGAAATATCAGAGGTGAAGTTGGACTAACTGGTTTAAAAATTCCCAAAACTGGAGTTGGACCCGCGAGCTATTTGTTAGGACTTTGCGGCTGTCTAATCATTTTGAAAGATTTTTATTTCTACTCCAGTTTTCTATTTAAATAGGACCATCACCCGGAAATATCAGAGGTCAAGTTGACTGACGTTCCAAATTTCCCAAAACTGGAGTTTGTAACGCGAGCTATTTCTTAGGGCTTTACGGCTGTCTAATTATTTTGAAAAATTATCATTTTTGCTCGAATTATCCATGCAACTACGACCATCCCTCGGAAATGTCAAAGGTCAAGTTTGAATGACTGGTTTCGAATTTCCCAAAACTGGAGTTTGTACCGCGAGCTATATGTTAGGGCTTTACGCCTGTAAAATATTTTTGAAACATTTTCATTTCTACTCGAGTGATCTAATTAAATAGGACCATCACCCGGAAATATCAGAGGTCAAGTTGGACTGACTGGTTCCAAATTTCCCAAAACCGGAGTTTGTACCGCGAGCTATTTGTTACGGCTTTACGGCTGTCTAATCGTTTTGAAAGATTTTTATTTCTACTCGAGTTATCTATTTAAATAGGACATTTGCCCGGAAATATCAGAGGTCAAGTTGGACTGACTGGTTCCAAATTTCCAAAAACTGGAGTTTGTACCGCGAGCTATATGTTAGGGCTTTACGCCTGTAAAATATTTTTGAAAAATTTTCATTTCTACTCGAGTTATCCATTCAAATAGGACCATCCCCCCAAAAATGTCAAAGGTAAAGTTTGAATGACTGGTTCAGAATTTCCCAAAACTGGAGTTTGTACCGCGAGCTATATGTTAGGGCTTTACGCCTGTCAAATATTTTTGAAAGATTTTCATTTCTACTCGAGTTATCTCTTTAAATGGGACCATCACCCGGAAATATCAGAGGTCAAGTTGGACTGACTGGTTTAAAAATTCCCAAAACTGGAGTTTGTATCGCGAGCTATTTGTTAGGACTTTACGGCTGTCTAATCATTTTGAAAATTTTTCATTTTTGCTCGAGTTATCCATTCAAATAGGACCATCCCCCGGAAATGTCAAAGGTCAAGTTTGAATGACTGGTTCCGGATTTGCCAAAGCTGGACTTTGTACCGCGAGCTATATGTTAGGGCTTTACTCCTGTCTAATCGTTTTGAAAGATTTTTATTTCTACTCGAGTTATCCATTCAAACAGGACCATCCCCCGGAAAATCAAAGGTCAAGTTTGAGTGACTGGTTCCGAATTTCCCAAAACTGGAGTTTGTACCGTGAGCTATATGTTAGGGCTTTACAAATGTCTAATCATTTTGAAAAATTTTAATTTTTGCTCGAGTTATCCCTTAAAATAGGACCATCCCCCCAAAAATGTCAAAAGTGAAGTTTCACTGACTGGTTCAGAATGTCCTAAAACTGGAGTTTGTACCGCGAGCTATTTGTTAGGGCTTTGCGGCTGTCTAATCATTTTGAAAGATTTTTATTTCTACTCGAGTTACCTATTTAAATAGGACCATCACCCGGAAATATCAGAGGTCAAGTTGGACTGACTGGTTCCAAATTTCAAAAACTGGAGTTTGTACCGCGAGCTATTTGTTAGGGCTTTACGGCTGTCTGATCATTTTGACAAATTTTCATTTTTGCTCGAGTTATCCATTCCACTAGAACCATCCCCCGGAAAGGTCAAAGGTCAAGTTTGACAGACTGGTTCAGAATTTCCCATAACTGGAGTTTGTCCCGCGACCTATATGTTAGGGCTTTACAAATGTCTAATCATTTTGAAAAATTTTAATTTTTGCTCGAGTTATCCATTAAAATAGGACCATCCCCCCAAAAATGTCAAAAGTGAAGTTTCACTGACTGGTTCAGAATGTCCTAAAACTGGAGTTTGTACCGCGAGCTATTTGTTAGGGCTTTGCGGCTGTCTAATCATTTTGAAAGATTTTTATTTCTACTCGAGTTATCTATTTAAATAGGTCCATCACCCGGAAATATCAGAGGTCAAGTTGGACTGACTGGTTCCAAATTTCCAAAAACTGGAGTTTGTACCGTGAGCTATACGTTAGGGCTTTACAACTGTCTATTTATTTTGAAAAATTTTAATTTTTGCTCGAGTTATCCATTAAAATAGGACCATCCCCGGAAATATCAAAGATCAAGTTTGAATGACTGGATCCGAATTTCCCAAAACTGGAGTTTGTATCGCGAGCTATATGTTAGGGCTTTACGCCTGTAAAATATTTTTGGAAAATTTTCATTTCTACTCGAGTTATCCATTCAAATAGGACCATCCCCCGGAAATGTCAAAGGTCAAGTTTGAATGACTGGTTCCGGATTTGCCAAAACTGGAGTTTGTACCGCGAGCTATTTGTTAGGGCTTTGCAGGTGTCTAATCATTTTGAAAGATTTTTATTTCTACTCGAGTTATCCATTCAAATAGGACCATCCCCCGGATATGTCAAAGGTCAAGTTGGACTGACTGGTTCCAAATTTCCCAAAACTGGAGTTTGTACCGCCAGCAATATGTTAGGGCTTTACGCCTGTAAAATATTTTTGGAAAACGTTCATTTCTACTCGAGTTATTTATTCAAATAGGACCATCCCCCGGAAATGTCAAAGGTCAGGTTTGACAGCCTGGTTCAGAATTTCCCATAACTGGCGTTTGTCCCGCGACCTATATGTTAGGGCTTTACGCCTGCAAAATATTTTTGCAAAATTTTCATGTCTACTCGAGTCATCTATTCAAATAGGACCATGCCCCCCAAAAATGTCAAAGGTCAAGTATGAATGACCGGTTCAGAATTTCCCAAAACTGGAGTTTGTACCGCGAGTTATATGTTAGCGCTTTGCGGCTGTCTAATCATTTTGAAAGATTTTTATTTCTACTCGAGTTATCTATTTAAATAGGACATTTGCACGGAAATATCAGAGGTCACGTTGGACTGACTGATTCCAAATTTCCCAAAACTGGAGTTTGTACCGCGAGCTATTTGTTAGGGCTTTACGGCTGTCTGATCATTTTGAAAAATTATCATTTTTGCTCGAGTTATCCATTCAACTACGACCATCCCTCGGATATGTCAAAGGTCAAGTTTGAATGACTGGTTCCAAATTTCCCAAAACCGGAGTATGTACCGCGAGCTATATGTTAGGTCTTTACGCCTGTAAAATATTTTTGAAAAATTTTCATTTCTACTCGAGTTATTTATTCAAATAGGACCATGCCCCCCAAAAATGTCAAAGGTCAAGTTGGACTGACTGGTTCCAAATTTCCCAAAACTGGAGTTTGTACCGCCAGCAATATGTTAGGGCTTTACGCCTGTAAAATATTTTTGGAAAATGTTCATTTCTACTCGAGTTATTTATTCAAATAGGACCATCCCCCGGAAATGTCAAAGGTCAGGTTTGACAGCCTGGTTCAGAATTTCCCATAACTGGCGTTTGTACCGCGACCTATATGTTAGGGCTTTACGCCTGCAAAATATTTTTGCAAAATTTTCATTTCTACTCGAGTTATCCATTCAAATAGGACCATCCCCCCAAAAATGTCAAAGGTAAAGTTTGAATGACTGGTTCAGAATTTCCCTAAACTGGAGTTTGTACCGCGAGCTATATGTTAGAAATTTACGTCTGTCAAATCATTTTGAAAAATTTTAATTTCAACTCGAGTTATCCATTCAAATAGGACCATCCCCCGGAAATGTCAAAGGTCATGTTTGAATGACTGGTTCCGAATTTGGCAAAGCTGGAGTTTGTACCGCGAGCTATATGTTAGGGCTTTACGCCTGTCAAATATTTTTGAAAGATTTTTATTTCTACTCGAGTTATCTCTTTAAATGGGACCATCACCCGGAAATATCAGAGGTCAAGTTGGACTGACTGTTTTAAAAATTCCCAAAACTAGAGTTTGTACCGCGAGCTATTTGTTAGGACTTTGCAGCTGTCTAATCATTTTGAAAATTTTTCATTTTTGCTCGAGTTATCCATTCAAATTGGACCATCCCCCGGAAATGTCAAAGGTCAAGTTTGAATAACCGGTTCAGAATTTCCCAAAACTGGAGTATGTACCGCGAGCTATATGTTAGGTCTTTACGCCTGTAAAATATTTTTGAAAAATTTTCATTTTTACTCGAGTTATTTAATCAAATAGGACCATGCCCCCCAAAAATGTCAAAGGTCAAGTTCCACTGACTGGTTCAGAATTTCCTAAAACTGGAGTTTATACCGCGCGCTATATGTTAGGGCTTTACGTCTGTCAAATCATTTTGAAAAATTTTAATTTCTACTCGAGTTATCCATTCAAATAGGACCATCCCCCGGATATGTCAAAGGTCAAGTTGGACTGACTGGTTCCAAATTTCCCAAAACTGGAGTTTGTACCGCCAGCAATATGTTAGGGCTTTACGCCTGTAAAATATTTTTGGAAAATGTTCATTTCTACTCGAGTTATTTATTCAAATAGGACCATCCCCCGGAAATGTCAAAGGTCAGGTTTGACAGCCTGGTTCAGAATTTCCCATAACTGGCGTTTGTACCGCGACCTATATGTTAGGGCTTTACGCCTGCAAAATATTTTTGCAAAATTTTCATTTCTACTCGAGTTATCCATTCAAATAGGACCATCCCCCCAAAAATGTCAAAGGTAAAGTTTGAATGACTGGTTCAGAATTTCCCAAAACTGGAGTTTGTACCGCGAGCTATATGTTAGGAATTTACGTCTGTCAAATCATTTTGAAAAATTTTAATTTCTACTCGAGTTATCCATTCAAATAGGACCATCCCCCGGAAATGTCAAAGGTCATGTTTGAATGACTGGTTCCGAATTTGGCAAAGCTGGAGTTTGTACCGCGAGCTATATGTTAGGGCTTTACGCCTGTCAAATATTTTTGAAAGATTTTTATTTCTACTCGAGTTATCTCTTTAAATGGGACCATCACCCGGAAATATCAGAGGTCAAGTTGGACTGACTGTTTTAAAAATTTCCAAAACTGGAGTTTGTACCGCGAGCTATTTGTTAGGACTTTGCAGCTGTCTTATTATTTTGAAAATTTTTCATTTTTGCTCGAGTTATCCATTCAAATTGGACCATCCCCCGGAAATGTCAAAGGTCAAGTTTGAATAACCGGTTCAGAATTTCCCAAAACTGGAGTTTGTACCGCGAGCTATTTGTTAGGGCTTTACGGCTGTCTGATCATTTTGAAAAATTATAATTTTTGCTCGAGTTATCCATTCAATTACGACCATGCATCGGAAATGTCAAAGGTCATGTTTGAATGACTGGTTCCGAATTTGCCAAAACTGGAGTTTGTACCGCGAGCTATTTGTTAGGGCTTTGCGGCTGTCTAATCATTTTGAAAGATTTTTATTTCTACTCGAGTTATCTATTTAAATAGGACCATCACCCGGAAATATCAGAGGTCAAGTTGGACTGACTGGTTCCAAATTTCCAAAAACTGGAGTTTGTACCGCGAGCTATTTGTTAGGACTTTACGGCTGTCTGATCATTTTGACAAATTTTCATTTTTGCTCGAGTTATCCATTCAAATAGGACCATCCCCCCCAAAAATGTCAAAGGTAAAGTTTGAATGACTGGTTCAGAATTTCCCAAAACTGTAGTTTGTACCGCGAGCTATATGTTAGGGATTTACGTCTGTCAAATCATTTTGAAAATTTTTCATTTCTACTCGAGTTATCCATTCAAATAGGACCATCCCCCGGAAATGTCAAAGGTCATGTTTGAATGACTGGTTCCGAATTTGGCAAAGCTGGAGTTTGTACCGCGAGCTATATGTTAGGGCTTTACGCCTGTCAAATATTTTTGAAAGATTTTCATTCCTACTCGAGTTTTCTATTTAAATAGGACCATCACCCGGAAATATCAGAGGTCAAGTTAGACTGACTGGTTCCAAAAATCACAAAACTGGAGTTTGTACCGCGAGCTATTTGTTAGGACTTTGCGGCTGTCTAATCATTTTGAAAATTTTTCATTTTTGCTCGAGTTATCCATTCAAATAGGACCATCCCCCGGAAATGTCAAAGGTCATGTTTGAATGACTAGTCATTCAAACATGACCTTGACCTTGACATGACATGAAGAAGAGGAAAACTCTTCTTAAAGCATTACAAATTTTCTATTATGTAATAGTTTTACAGTAATGCAATGCGCCGATTATAATGCATGAATTTAGTAATGCACCATTCGCAATTATAATATATAATGACTCATTACGTAATAGTTTTAGAGTAATGCAATGCGCAGATTATAATGTATGAATTTAGTAATGCACCATTCGCAATTATAATATATATATAATGATTCATTACGTAATTGTCTTAGAGTAATGCAATGCGCCGATTATAATGTTTGAATTTAATAATGCACCATTCGCAATTATAATATATAATGATTCAATATGTAATAGTTTTAGAGTAATGCAATGCGCCGATTATAATGTATGAATTTAGTAATGCACTATTCGCAATTATAGTTACGACATTTTGAACAGCTGGAAATTTTAGCCTATGTTAATGCACCATTACGTTATGTGCTAAGCTTTAAGTTAGGAAACAGTTGTAATAATTGAATATACATGAAACTATATTGTTGAAAATACTAACACTTTCTGAAAATAATGAAACAAAGCAAAACGAAAATTAAATTTCTGATGTTTGAAATTACCATCCCTATATAGTTTTAAGTATATCTGGACTCATCAATTTGTTTTTGACATGAGAAAATATAAAGTATATAGTTGTATGATTATAGACACATATTTGTAACCTCATTGTAGTGACATTCAGGCCTTGAAAAGTTCAAACCAGCATTTATATTGCAAATTAAGTTTTATAATTAAGTGGAGTAATACAATAAATATAGATCATTATGATTTTATCTTAAAAATAAGAACGTTAACGTTGTTCCAGCTGACACTGACATCCATCAAGCACTAGGGCTAATAGTATGACCCTAATGGGAACACTTAACATTATGCAGATACACTGTTGTGGTCAGAGATGCGCAACCTTCGAAGGCTAGCCTTCCAAGAATGCTTCCTTGAAGGCGGAAAGGTAACTTTTTTAACGTTGCAGAAGGAATGGAAGGATGGAAAACTTTTTTCTGAAGGCTGAAGCAAGCCTTCACAAAAATTATCAATGAAGGATTGTGAAGAAAGGGTTCCTAAATGTTAGCCCTCTAAGGCCGTGAAGGCTTCCAGGTACACGAAATATCTATAACGTGAAAGCATAGCACATGCAACGACGTTTTGCTGCTAGCGCAACAATACAGCCAGGGTTGGCAAGTGGCAAGAAATGGCCTGGTCAATATTGGTTAAAATCCGGTTCTAACCGGCTTGGACCTTTTGTATGCGTTGGTATAAAATGGTCATAATTAATATTATCCAAATAAAACCGCTTTCCAATAAAAACCGGTTTTAACCAAAATGTACCACCGGCTTGGTTAAAATTAGGCATGCATGAACACAGGGTTGTCAAATGGCCAGAAATGGCCTGGTCTTTATTGGTTAAAATCGGTTCTAACCGGCCTGGACCTGTTGTATAGGTTGGTACAAAATGGCCAAAATTAATATTATCCAAATAAATCCACTATCCAATAAAAACCGGCTGTTGCCATTTCTTGCCACTGGCTTGGCCTTTACTAATAAAATCCGGTTTTTTGCCAACCCTGAATACAGCCAATTCGTGAAATCACAACTGACAATGTATGACGCTCTCTTCACTGCACTGAATCCTGCTGTACAAAACGTATTTAAGCGGGTTGTAGTTTAAAATTGAAGGAAGGCTATTTTTAGTTGAAGGCTGAAGGCAAAAATGAGTGTATGTATTTTGGAAGGAAGGGTGAAGGAAGTTGGATTTTGTATAGGGTTTCATTCCAGGACATGTTGAAGGGGAAATTTTTCCTGAATTTTCGCCTTTGAAGGTTTGAAGGAAGGCTATTTCCTTTGCGCATCTCTGGTTGTGGAAAATATCAGCAACATTGTACATGTGCTTGAATATGGTGGTTGAAGAAACTACAACCGTATGAGACATACATATAATCTAAATAATTCGGCTAAAATTATAAATTCCTGCGCTTATTCCCCACCATGTAATAATTACGGTTTATAAAACCATTATAATTAGATAGTACTCCTCACTAACATTTTAGATTTCTGAAGCCGACTTTCTGTATGAAATTACTTGCATACATAACTATTTGCAATTTCTTGTACAACTTGCTACATCATCTATAAGAACGTAGGTTACAATATTTATTTAACACGCAAAAACAATACGGCGCAGAAATATTGCACATCTAGAACTGTGACTATGAATATTCTAACTGTACACAATAATAATAACACAACTAAATAGAACAATGTGAGAGCAATTATCAATACTTTCCACGCTCTAAAATATTGGTAGTAATTTCAGCATTTAAATAACGAAGAGCACTTTTCTTCTCAATTTTGATTAGGTTAGGACTGTTGCTTCTTGAAAGGCTGCAATCCATCTAAGCAAACAAAAAAACAACGAAATGTATTTATAATAACCAAGTAGAGTCCAAGTATCTATTACGAGTAAGAATTTGAAATTATATTCAAAAATCTGCCTTACTTTTCAGCTGACAAGGATTTTTCTGCTTGGAAAGGAATATGTTATCCACTATGCGTTAGCTTGAACATCAATTGACTGTCACCATTTCCAGCCTGAGCCTACGAAACAAATGTTTACATTGGTCACTGAATGAATATTTGATAATGAACGAAGTGGCAAAGTTTAAATGTGGATGGTTTAAAGCCACAAATCAAAATTGTACTTGCAGGAAGAAAATACCTCATCAGAAACAATTTGGAGTTCATATCCTAGCACAGGCATGGTCTTGCTGGCCACAATATCCTCCAAGACAGAACCCGATCCTTCAGTGCAAACCAATTTCTCTTCCAAGCCTTTCGCTCCTTCTCTCTCCATTGCAAGTATCCCATAACTTGAGTCTGTGCTGCTCGCCTGGATCTATTGGAATAATGCAGATAAACATTGCTTAGTAATGAAGAGAAAATCGAATACAAAAACCAAACTACCCTACGATACACGCTGCTAACCTGAGTTCCACACGTAAAAAACGATCGATAGAATTAACTAACCAAAGAAACCCCGAAATACCTAACACTTAAATTATCTGGAACAGCTAAAAGGAAAACTGAAAAAGAAAGTTTTCTAAAATGTATAAAAAATCATCTAGTTCAGCACCGCAAACCATTCCCCAAAAACTAAAAAACATTATTGTATTTCACAAATAGCTATGAAATTATTGGACACAACTAAATAAAAAATACAACAATTTAACCACACTCCAAAAAACAAATTATATTGAAGTCTAGTTATTTACAATTAAATACCTTGAACTTACCAGGAATAGATCTTCGCTGTTTGTGATTCCTATGAGTAGTGTTATAGCCCAGTTTCTTAAACCGAGTTCTGAGTTCATTGATTTAGGCCGTGGCTCTCTCAGAATTCTCTTCGTCAAATTCTGCATTCAAAATACACATAATGATGTAATAACATAAGTACAGTAAGATGATATTCCAGTAATTTGGCGGAATATGGCTCAAATTTAATTAATGTGCTACTCAAGACATCTTGATTGTAACATAGAGGACCCACAATAATTTGTAAATATATCACCTTCCAAAAGGTACTCATAGCATTCGTCACAAACACGAGCTGATTCATAGTTCTTGTAGAGTAGCGGAGCTTGGTTGCCAGAACAGTTGCCACAGACGACCTTCCCACAAGCACGGCAGTGATATCGACGAAAGGTGACCGTGAATTCGGCTGTGCACACCTGGCACATTGTTACACGCTTGTCTTGGATCCAAACAGGAGCCTGTGTTCCAGTGCGAAATTCTTTCTCCATGTCTGGCGTGGTACACGTCCCTTTCGTATGTTGTCTTGAAAGGTATTTGCTAAGACCTTCATCCAGTCATCCTTCTCACGTGCCGACCTATTAAACACGAATATCAATGAAAATAAGTTAGACATTCATGCTATTGAAAAATAATATCCTGATACGCCAATAACCACAAATCAAAACCTCATGCAAATACAGGGACCTAATTTAAATGCCCATATTTTTACTTCATAATGTTTCGGTTAGAGCTGACAGATCGGCACAGTCGAGATGTAGGGTAGTCTAATATTAGATTAAGCTTAATACAATTTGACCACTCCAGACCTATGATGGCTATAGGCAAAAGGCATCTTCAATTATTTTGGTTGTACTTAAGCATGCCGACCGTTGGCTTATAATCCAAAAACAATACTCACTTCGCCACCAAATTAAAGCTCCGGGTGTTGCTAATTGCGCTGAATTCATTTAAGTAATCCTCACTAGGAGGTGTTGACATTCTCATGCCAGTCAGCGGAAGTTCATTTCGAAGCTTGAGGTCGTTCATGTTAGGTGCCCATCCAAGCATTGTAAGTCATGCAGAGGAGGTAATCCGTCATCTGATAATTAGATAAATCAAAATATGGATAATTAAATTGACTACATTAAAACGTGAACAATTTAAACTACTAAATTGTTTTATGCAAGACATTTATGTAGTCATAATTTAAGATAAGATCACTACAAGAAACAAAAATGACTGACTAGTGCGAAGTAACGTGGCTGCAGTTCCTTCCGACAGACCTTTAGCAACTCGCCCTCCTTAATAAGGAATCGATTTGTGCGGAGGACAATTGTATTGGGAAGGCGATTGTGCAGATTTATTAATTTTTCGGCGTTTATCTGCAAACACAAAAATTCGCTTCAGTTATGGCTACAACAAAAACACACCAATATCCAATCGCACAAGAATTCAAGCATAATTTTTTTGCAAGGTAACCAGCATAAAGTAAAGCTCCTTTTCACCAGGGTCATCCTAGCTGAAAAAATACTAGCAGTTTTTTATATTATTTCCAGGAAATACTCTGCACGTCTACAATTTGCTATGGTACCAGCACCAGCTTAGAACGCCAGTTCAGACGATGGATCAGGGGTCCCATATACTGTAGGTTAAATGTTATTACAAATATAAGGCATTTTAAAATAAGCAGGAAGGTTTACGTGCTATAGACATGAGCTGGAAAATTACTTACAAGCGGACACGTTGTGTCAGGATATCAAGTCCAATGCATCGGAAGCAATCCACGTTAATAATCGGAAGGACTGTGGCACAGGCGAACTCCCTTTGTTAAAACACTACATAACACAACAATTTACATATAACACATTCTAACTATAAACGCATCATTGAAAGAGACAGAACAACAACCAACATCATCCTTTATGAAGGGGCTATAGCTAGGGTATTTAGTACATTGTACAAGCAAATTACTGTTTTTCCAATTATTTTAAAGTGTAGGTGTCCAATTTCCCGATAATTGGCATGCGTAATGTCGCCGAACTAGTCTGAAGGGACGTGGGAAAGTCTTTCGTCAAAATATTTAATACATCCACAAATGTCCGTTCCGACATCAGAATTTCTCTTGCCACAAAAAATGATTTTCTTTGACTTGGGGTGAGGTCATCCAAAATTTCATCGAATTGGTTCGGCAAATTTTCTGGGACTTCTGGTGTGATTGTACTCATGGAACTTCTACTAATATCCGTTTCCGTGGGTTCTGTTGGAGTCAGCAGGTATGAACCTCCAGAGCTCATACTCGAAAAAAGGGCACTTGTTCGTTCAATTGAATGGGTTTTACTGGTGGAACCATTTGTATCAGGGTCATTCCGAAGATCACCATTAGAGTCGGAGTCATTGGGAACACTATCCAAGAAAAAATGGCTCCTCCTCTGAACTGCTGGGTTTCCGTCGGCACCGCTCTTACCAAATGAACCAAAGATATTGATACTTCTTTTCTTCTTTAATTTAATTTGTGTGCCTATCTCTTCTGTAGAGCTCGGGGCCTGATCTGAAGATTCTGCATCACCAAGGGCACCTGTTGATTAATTCATTATTTCCTTGTAAATATGCACATATATGTAAGATATACATATATGTGCTCAGATGAGTAAATTATAAGCATTTAATTGTACGCTGATGAAATTAATGAATCTCAACCTGTGGACTCATCTTCATCCGCCCAGGTGGACCCGGATTGTTTTCTCCTGCTGTAGTGACAATACTGACTGCCTTTAAGACCACTCTGGTGAATGTGACTACAAGAGCTAGAAGAGGTTTCTTTCGGGGAGATACTTGCGTCCGAGTAGGTATTCCACGAGCGTCTTTTTAGTTCTTCATCGTTCGATACATCCGGTGTTAAGAAATCCTCCGAAAAGCCCTCCGAAATTAGGGTATTGTTTGGAGTACTTCTGCCTCAGAGCACTCACATTCACATCGCATTCAGTGAAGGTTGCTGTATCTACTAAGGTGATTGAAGGATTCTAAGTGGACATCCACAGACGTTTTGTCCAGTTCTTGAGAAACTGACTGTACCTGAGAATCTTCGGACACTTTTTCACTATTGTTATTGACATGTGAATGTTCTTGCTCCTGCTGGTTTTGCATCCGGGTAGCCCATTTCTTTTTCTTGTCCACTGTAGCACACACTGGCTTACTAGGGTTATGACTGTTACTCTCAGTCTACGAGGTAGGAGAGGCTCTTGAGGAAGAAACTGAGAGTCGATTCTTTCTCTGTCGGGGAAGTGGAGGAGGAGGAAGAAGACTAACCTTGGACTCTGACGTTAAAGCAATTGGTCGAGGAAAGTTTACAGGTCGATTATTAGAACCTGTGAGTACCAGAGCTGTCCTTGTTGGATTAGGCTTAAATTGATTTTGCAAAGAGTTCCAGTTCAGATCTAAAGGGCTGACACTTGAAAGTTTGCTGGACTTCTAAGCGGATCCAGTTGCAGGAACAGGCGGGGGGATTAATGATCTCCCTAAACTAGCGCTTTTGGCTTGGCGGAGTTGGATCTGGCCAGACGTAAATATCTTGGAAGTGGTTACTAAGGGCGCATTCGCAGAGAACGGAAATTTAAAAACGGTTATATTTAATTGTGAATTCAAATTGCAGGGTAACGCTGGAGGGGGGCCACGGACTGATGAAATATT
Organism: Allacma fusca; assembly: GCA_947179485.1. NCBI lineage: Eukaryota > Metazoa > Arthropoda > Collembola > Symphypleona > Sminthuridae > Allacma > Allacma fusca. Next base: position 199,371 of record CAMXBY010000027.1, on the reverse strand, counting down.
ATGTGTCGTGTTCTGGTTATGCGTTGCATTGTTCAAGTTCGAGATTGGTGGACTTCGCGGTGAAGGGGGGAATACCCTTGGCGGAGGTCGTAGTGGAGGTTTCGCGGCTGGACTTGTCACTTGAGACTGTGGGGGAAGACTAAGGTCACTTATATTGTCGAATTCGTCGATTCGAGCTACTGGGGCTGGTTCAGATTTTGTAGCTTCGTCTTCTAGAAGTTTTTTGTTTCTTCAGTTCGGTGTTGGACGACAATGGTGGACTCTGGACTGGAATACTTGCTTGGACGGAACTCGGTCTCTTTGGCAAGGCACTATTAATGGATGGAGGTCTGGGCTTCGAAGGAAAGGCTGGTTTCTTTAACAGAGGTAAGTCATCTGGCTCATTAAGGATGCTGCAACATTAAAAAGAGCAAAACAAATACATTATAACACAAGTTTCAAATATTGTACGATTTGTGATGACTTTAACAAACAGACTAACAATTGCAATTAGAATGCAAAGTAATAACTTCTATAACGCTACAACGCGGTTTGGATCGCATTTTTAAATCAAATTTTCAGGTACAGAAAATAATAAACTTATTTTATCAATAGAATTTGTAATAGGAAAAAACCACGATAATTATTATTTTCATAAGCAAATATATTTTACTAAAGTACACAGATATTCTCTTTTCCTTTTAATTCGTACAGGCTTGGTTTAATAACAGCCTCTGCAGATATAATTTAGTTGTATATAGCACAAACGTATAAACATATTACGACTATAGCACGTGCGTCTATCTGCTTAATTTATTTGCATGAATAATTATTCTTCACTATTTACAGAAATTGAGCCAAAATTCACAATTTTCAGGCTTGAATGTAGAGAAGAACGCTGATAAAAATTACAACTACAAATTCTCACTCCCATCCACATATCCACCTCACAATTAGAATTACCATTGGACAATGCCATAGGAAATGTTACAGTGTGACAGTGGGTGAGTGTGCAGGAGATAAGTAAATGATAATGACACATGTGATTACAGATACAGCAAGCCCTAATAACAACCTTGTTCCAGATGATGATGATGCGGGGGAAGGCTGGCGCATCATCATAATATTTACTTGTGTCCCCACTGTCTGCTTCATCCCCGGGCTGACTACTGCCAATGGATCTCCTCTCGGGCTTGATAGTGATAGACTCACTTTGTCCTTTTCTGGCTTGGGTGGGACAGCTGATCGGAGACAATCTATCAACATATAATTACACATCAATATACGTATATGTCATAGAATCGATAATAAATCATACATATGCCAAACATTTAAGTATTTCATTCATTATAAATAACACATGAATAACCAACAACATTAGGGAAAACGCTTTTGACACATGAACAATTCTTACTGATAATTTTGGTGGTAGCGTATACATATTGTCAATTCAACTCTTAAGTGCGTGAATTTTAGTTTCTGCTTATTGTTACTTATTGGAACTTTTGTTAGGCATAATTAAATCTACATCTGAATAACAGACAGAAAAGCAACCGCATTCGGTTTATTTACAATGAATTGTGAACTATACTTACTTTCATATCGGTCAATATCTACCATGTGTACGCACAGACTAAGGTGCATACATAGATATTACAAGCGCGATACAATTAAAATAATTAAATATTGTTGATTTTTTTTTGTTTGTTTACAAATTATTTACTTATTAGCTCCATGAGTTATTGACATTTGAATGGGAGTAAGTGTGGTTAAATGCCTTATTCATATACTTATGTATGTGACAAACAATTACTCAGTTTGGATAAATAACTTCCCTTGCTCCAATTACAAGCAGATTTCCCAGTATTATGCACTAAATAACTTATTTTAAATAATTTTAGGTCATGACCCAATGGCATCATACATGTCAGCCAGAGCCGAAAGGGAAAAATTTCAACTTACTCGGAGAAGACATGTTGCCGTGAAGAATTTTCAAAGAGGATTTCCGGTCAAGTAGGCGACACTTTTTTATGGAAACGTCAATGAAGAGCACTCATATTTATCCGTTCTGAAGCCCCAGAGGGAAAATGTCAATTTCTCTCACACACATTCCAAACATACCACTTCAACGGCACCTACACAGTTAACCAGGAAATGAATAATGTAATTTTGTCTGCTGAATATAGAACTTTTGAGCTCAAGTAAAATTTTCCAAAAAATCCTCGGAAACACAAATAGCAGAATCCTCTACTTGTTAACTGGAGTTTTGAGGATAGTCAATAGTATGATGCTTTAAAAAGTGCATCCACAGACAGAAAAATGTATAGCCACCACGCCACGAGTTAACAGCCTTCAGTCTGAAAATAATAACAAAATGAAGCACTAGGGGACTGTGTACTAATGACGTCATACATTTAGGGGGGAGGGGGAGTAGCAGAATGAGTGACTTCGGGTGACAGGAGGAGGGGAGGGGCAAGTGTTGTCTGACATCATACAAAAATAATGAGGGTTTATTGTATCTGTACTACGTAAAAGCAGTAATCTTCGATATTTTAGAATTCAGTTACAAATCTTTTTGATGGCTTTCACAGACATCGGAATCCAGCCACACAATATGCACAAATTATTAATATTTAACTAAATCCCGCTTTAATCAAGGATGCAGCCTTTATTGTATTAATGAATACATGAGTATTACACATGACGTCAGATGGTGGGGGTGGGGTTGACAGAATATGATTTGATGTGATTTTGGGGGAGGGGGTGTTCAAAAGTGGGAAATTTGGAGTGACGTCATTAGTACACAGTCCCTAGTAGGAAAATAAGTACATCTCAACTGCAAAGTACCATAGGTTGAGTGTGGAGTCCATCAAAACCTATTGAAAAGTACTACGATAGCTTCTAACGTCCACCCAAATTTATTTGGCTTATAAACACACGTACAACACAACTGTACGCTTATCCACTTTTTACCATTAGCTACCTAATTCAATGATTACAAATCACACTAGAATTCTAAATTCAATAATAATGTAAAAAATATATCCCCATGATTTATTATTTATACTTAAACTACCTTAAATCTTCAACGATTGAACTAATTAATTAAAGACTGATCCCCACGTTCAATGAGTTCACAGGAAGAGCTTTTAAGGTAATTTGGGCCTCAATAAAATGCTGGATGGTGGGATGACTCAATAAAATGCGGGATGGCGGGACGACTCAATAAAATGCGGGATGGGATCAATGAAACACTGCGGGATGGGATGCGGGATCACTCAATAAAATGAAAAAACAGTCATTCAACTTACTTGTACTGCTGGCAAAGATGCATAATTGAATCACAGTACATATATCCTTCCTTTAAATGATATCAAAATATTGTCCTACATTTTCCTATATCTAGTACAAATGCTAGTCTCGGTCTCGAGCCCTACCTATATGCATATATTTTAAAATCATGGACAACTCCGCCTTCCTATATTTTCCTATTTCCTATGTAGGTTTCATTGACATACAATACACATGCTTATAGTATCCCTTAAAGAAACGTTGGAATTGCATATATCGTTGGCTAAATTCTAAAAAGTACCATTTTCAATGGAGATCCCATTTAAAAAGCACGTGTTAAGAAATCAAAATGGTACCTTTTAAAATTTAGCCGATGATATCTTCACTAAAAAGTCAATGTAGCCCTTTCTCATGGCCTTTCCTATTTCCTACATACATACTTTATGCTTTGCCAGCTAACTCCTACCCTTCCTATTTGTACTTTTGCTCGGAAGGAGGCTTCCTATCCTATCCCTACTTTTAATTATGAGATTTTTCATGCCTTCCTTTTCCTACATATAAATTCTTGCAAAGTCCGTTCCTATTCTATAAATATGCCTATTTATAGGATCCTTGTAGGAAGGAAATGCATCTTTGGCTGGTGAGAATATAGACCAATGAATTCTGTGAATACAAGAAGAATCGTAGTTTATACTCTAGCTTATAAGGTAAATGGATAATTTCAAAATTCGAAATTTTTTTGGGGCATATTTACAAAACGCTCGAGCTTGTTGCTAACCGTGGCTAGACCTATCACGATATTTCAGATTTTCGAGTATATATATATAATTACACTAATATTTAAATGAACACTAATACTGCAGCTTTGTAAACATGACCCAAAAAAATTTCGAATTTTGAAATTATTCATTTGCCTTATAATCTAGTGTATAAGCTACGCTTCTTCTTGTATTCACAGGATTCAATAGGCTATATTCTCACAATCACAAGTAAGTTGAATTGTTTTTTCATTTTATTGAGTGATCCCGCATCCCATCCCGCAGTATTACGTTGAATAATCCTGCATCTCATCCCGCCATCCCGTAGTGTTTCATTGATCCCATCTCGCATCCCATCCCGAATTTTATTGAGTCGTCCCGTCATCCCGCATTTTATTGAGTCATTCCGCCATCCCGCATTTTATTGAAGCCCAGCTAATTTTAAATCCCAATGATTCCGCATTCCCAATTCACGACATCGGCTCCAGCTAAATAAAACAGCACGAATAACTTACCAATACAAACTAAAAAAATACAAAAAAATAACAATACTTCTAACCAATCAATATCTTCACTTCAATCAACTCCAAAATCCTCATTGTTAAAAGTGGACTCACCAAACAAAACCCTTCCTCTTGAGATACTATTGATGAAGTTACAAATTCCGAAAGAAATCCCTTGGGCCTTAGGAACTCCTCGTACTCTCTTCACTCATCAGGACAATAATGACGTACAAACAATCGTTTCGAAAACAACTTGTGACTTGGTGGGATTCTGAAATTCTGCAAGAACCCAAAAGACGGCGTAATTAATATTGCACATGTAATATTTAACATTTGAGTCATATTACACTACATCAGTAAACACTTATGCATCATTTTTACATGTGTTAATAAAATAACAAAATAAAATAAAATAATCAACAATACAATATTGAAACATCACATAACTTTGCATACCAGTTTTAAAAGGCAGCCCTGAAGTATTAATTAGAATTCTAACCATTCATAAATAAAACCCACAACTCAAAATTATCTAGTACACTAGTTATTTGAAAAGATCCCATTTGATCCCCATTTGCACTTTCATTCTGGATGTTGAATCAGTCAATATGATATTTACAAGTGCATATAATATCTGTAAATATGAAGTACATCTTGCAGATTAAATCCAGATAATGAGCAATGTGTATAGTAATTTCCGAATGAAAAGCTTAACTTAAGAGGGAAAAAATGAAGTTCACCCACTGACAATCGATCGTCATAAAATACTTTAACTGTAACTTCCCAATGGAATAATTTAGTGAAATAACGAGGGGATCAAATTAATGGCATTTACCAACAACGCAACGTAACCTTTGAAAAAGACGAATTGAGTTTGCAATAATTCTGCGGAATTATCACATGCAATATAATATACAAAAGAGATTTTTAATTTATTTACTTGTCTATGAGTGTAATTGTGGTGCTAATAGGGCAAGCCTGAAGGAATGACTCTTTTTGTCTGAGTGAGGGAGCTCTCTCGCTTTGGCTTTAAACACCTGTGCTCTTCCCGTTCGTTCGATGCTCTAAATCCACCGGCTTGCAATGTATTGCACGCTGGAACTGGAGGAACGCAGATGGACACAGTGTGGGATAGCGGTGCACTGACTCAGCTGACCTGGGAATCCACGACTTGCAGCACTGCATTAGGGTCTTGTTTGGAATACTTCTGCCTCAGAGCACTCACATTCACATCGGATTCAGTGAAGGTAGCTGTACTAAGGTGATTGAAGGATTCTAAGTGGACATCCACAGACGTTTCAAAGTTGCTTGCCAAACTTGCCTGCCTTATTAGCGGAGGTAATTGTTGGGATGATAAGCCTTCTAGTGAGGTAGTTTCTTCAGTACTGCGATTCTGATTGACTTCTGTAGTATATATCTCGGAGGATTTCCTTCAAATTTGTTGATACTTCTGTTGGTACGAACATTTCTAATGTTTCAGCTTCAGTATACCCATACATATTATTATCAAGGTCCTTTAATACGCTCACTTCCTCTGATGCGTTACTAATTCTGTCAGTTTCTTGGATAAGAACAGATTCTTGCATGGCAAAGAGAAATGACTCATTTTTACTTAGATGGTTAGGTCCCACTGGATTGCTTTGGTCTTTGGGTGGAGTACAACCATTTTCACTTAATAAATTTTGCGGTGTCTCGGAATTGTCATTCTGCAGTCCTCCAGTATTAATTTGGGTAGTTTCAGTACTTTCCATCGAAATATCAACAGGAGGTTTGTCGTGAAGAGTTAAATCTTGCCGAGTCTGTCGCTCATTCAAGTCAATCAGGATTCTAAGTGGACATCCACAGACGTTTTAAAGTTGCTTGCCGAACTTGCCTGCCTAATTAGCGAAGATAATTGTTGAGATGATAAGCCTTATATTGAGGCAACTTCCTTACTAGTGTGATTATGATTGACTCCTGGAGTATTTCGAAGGATTTCCTTTACACTCGTGGAAACGTTGAGCAGTCAAACTGACTTGTACGATTAGGAGAAGAATATTTGAAAAGGAACGGGTGATATTATGCATAGTAAGCTGATATTGTTGCCATTTTGATTTGTATCGTTTTATCGGCTGTTATTGGGTTGTCATTTAAGGTGCTTAATAAAAGCTAATGGAGGCTCCAAACTTTCTTACTATGAACATTTCATTGTGTATGATCCTGTGAGGACAGTGTAATAACTCTTCTGCCTCCGGTAAAGTTATTATGGCGGGCTCACTTCCACTAACTTGATAAGCACAAACCTCGGGGACAAACACAGCCTCCAAATAAATGTCCACCATTGCATATAACTCGTCTCCTTTACGAAGGACTCCGTAAAGCTTACAGAACTCGGGAATATCATCAGTTGCATTTGAAATCTCCAGTACGGAATTTCGGTTTAAAGTGTGAGAGCCTACTGACAGTGTTTCCACAAATTCGTCATAGGTTTGCACCAACAAGTGGGAGAAACGGTAGGGAACATGGGATACTTGATACTTCACCGAATGCACTATTTCCACACCAAAATTTATAAATTGATTTGTAGTGGATCCTTCACTCGATATTACTTTCGACAGCAACCACTTTTGGTGGAAGCTGGCCAAACTGAAAGGCACGTTCAAGAAATTCTTCCATTTTCTGAGTTTAAACAACCCGTACTTCGCCTCGAATCGAAGGCATGACAAGTGACGTGACGGGCCAAACTCCAATATCATCAGAATCAAGTGAGTTAGAAAGTGATGTTTCGGATTAACTTTAGCCTCTGGATACAACTCCACGTACACGTGCATAAAATGAGCTATCAATAATCGTAATGTGTGCAATGATTCATCCGTATAGGTGTTTGAGAACAGAAAAAATTGAGTGATATGCAATATTCTGCTGAAGTTTAAAACGTGGGGCTCGTCCTCCGGCTGCAAGAACGGATGCAGCATGAAGAGCAACTCCTGAGCAAACACGTATAGTGACATCGCTGTCATATTAATCTTGGTCTTAGGATTAATAATCCTCTCATCCAACTTCCTCGGCTTATTCCGGACGTCGTAATCGAAATAATTCCACGTCAAAACGACTACAAGATTAAATACTTGATACAAAAGATCCTAGGCAAATACTTAACACATTTATGGGAATTATAGTCTACAATATGATCGTCAAATTATTTGCATCTTACTTTGATTTAGTTGATCCATAGTTAATCTCGCCTTGCCTTTAATTAAATAATTTAGAAACCACTGCGTGCAACAAGCCAGAACTCCACCCTCTAATAAAACATGCATGACATCATGAATCCCTGATCGTAAGGAAAAGTCATGAATATCCAGTAATGGACTTCTCCTGACTATACCAGTAGCCTTTTGAATTTCAGAACGCCGTAAAGAGTCAGCTTGCTCTATTTGGCTAAGGCTGCGAAGATGGCTATCAAGGGTCCTCATTGTGTAGTTTTGATCATTAAAACCTTGTGAAATATTCTCACGAGATATTTCACATGTCCGGCAAAACTTCAATGCCGGACCTACGGCTTCTTTGAATCCGTACAAAAACGCATTTGCTGGGGAATCAGCGGTGGCATACATGAATTTTAAGCGGAATAATTGTTTGCTTGGTCCAAGTGGCATGCCATCAGCTCCCGAATTCAATGTTCTCACGAAGTCACCAAGAATAGCAAAAAGACCGTGATCCGTCTTCAAATGCATAGTCTTTGCCACAAAGAGTAAATGTTTTGCTTGCAGTGCTGATCTGAATTGAGGGAGCAAGTTGAGGATTTCCACACAACCGATAGTAATCTTGTGCTTTTTTGTATTGGTCCCTAGAATTACAATAAAGCTTACCAGATTTTAATACATAACCGGAACATTCGGTAGTAATACAGCTAATAATAAGAAATGCTTACCTATGGGGTTAACAATTTCAATTTCATCAATTGAAATAGCCAAATAAATGGTTCGAATGTCGTCACAGGGGTCAGAAACATAAATTCCATTTCGTCTGGCTATCACTGGATCTCCAGTTGCGTTACAGCAACGTATGTACTGCGGAATTTGCAGCAAAAAATTAAGTAATTCCCTTAAAGGGATGACGTAGCCCAAGTTGGGCTTCCACTCAGATATGGCTTTCGTTGAAACAGTAGGCCATCGAGCATTTTTTTTCCTCTTGTAGGAAACAGACCGTTTGTTTCTTATCATGCCAAGTGTAACTTGCTGGGGCTGCACGAGTGCATATCGCTTACCGAATATGGACCTACGTTTGTGCTCACTTGCAATTTTTTTTATTTCCAGCTCTTCATTCTTTTCCTTGGCCGTTTTTATTATCGATGCCATATTTTCAATCACAAACTGGACACCTACTTGTCCTAACTGGAACCGTGATTCCAGCTCTAAAGTGAACAGAAGGGTCTCCTTTGTGGTAGTATTGATGTAGTTTTCACTGTCAATGCCGTCATTTGCACGATCGATATGAAGAACTTTATCATATTCGTGGACCTGCAACTTGTGTACAATCTTGCAATGATCTTCGAACCTTTGAAGCGTATCAAATTGGGTGTTGTGGAGCTTGCATCGTAGCTTAAGATTTCCGTCGGAGCGGTGTTTCCTGGATAGATGGTTCCAATAATTTTTTAAAGTTTGAGTTTGGAATGCACAACTACAACATTTAATGCCCATTCTATCAATCCTCAGCACGCTTATGCTATAAAAACGTTAAAAACACTTGAGTAACCCTAAATAATGAAAACACAGTTTATTGCTCCGGCTTAGCTTCCTTGTAAAAAGGCAACAAGAATTCTCGAAAAGTATCACATTGGCAGAACTCATGGACTGGCGGCTTATACTCTTAAAGGTGCCAAAATAATGTTTGTTATTTGCAAACGCTTTTTACAAGTAATGTATTCCGTATTTTTAAATAAATTCAAATAATTTCCAAGTTTGAAACACTTGACTGCAAACACAGTTTTCATTTTCTCAGCAACTGCATGACTGCTACTTCAACTATATGAACTTATATTATTTCTTTTAATATACACCAAAAATCCCCTAAAAGAGTCTAAACCAAAATTCGACATTAAAGCTGTTGACAAATGAAGGAAATTGACAGAAAATTTTGTTCAAACACGGCAATTTAATATAGATATCATAATGTCCCGCAATAATTTTTGTAAGGTTGATTACAATCTAATTTTGTCTTGTTTCAGAATAGAAAATTAAATTATTCTAGTGGAGCACTTGGCCGCTCCACCTGATTTTGAATTATAAGCATCATCGACATTCATATTATAAATGTATATATTTATGGACACACAAAAATATCAAAAATTAGTTTTACGATAATGTATAATGCAAGTATACTTCGTCCACTAAACTTCACACGTCATCATCTTGAAATACGAAAGCATCACTCTGATCCTCCCTGAAACAAAAAAATATGTATAAAATCGTAACAAATGGTGATAAGAGTATTTATTGTAGCTCAAAGCAAATGTAACTTACTGGAAATCAAGTCTTGGCAGGCATTCGACCATTTTTTTGAAATAGGCCTCTTGATCTTTTCCTAGGTCCGATGGACTGGAACCGAGAATGAACGCCTCCAGGACCTTCAGCCCGTGCCCGTACTTGGTTGGAAAATTCATAAAAAAGGAGTGTAGAATCAGAACGAATAGGAGAAGGCCTTCTGCCAAGTCTCTGGTATGATCGATATGGAAGTTTCCGATGTAAATTCTGATCAAGGAAACTTTTTTGTCGCTAATCGAGACTCGCATTATTGGGGGTGCTCGCCAATGCGGTACCAGGTCCTCAAACATTTCTTCGTCATTCTAATTATATGAATAACTTTAAAATTTTAACAAACATGAGTTAATGTTTACAACTTACGCTGTAAAACTTGATGAAGTCCTCCTTTCCATTCATCACAAGAAAATAATTTCGGAAGGATGCTTGTATTCCCTGTTTAAATGAAGATGTCACCAATAAAATAACAAATAAGAAAATTATGTGAAATAATAAAAAATCACCTCATTCAGCGTATTCATCATTGTAACAGCCCGGACAAATGCGGTACAGTTTTGAAACATTTTTATTTGATCTTGTTTTGGGTAAAGAGTCTCTGCCTCACACCGAATCTGCAAAACCAAAAGTTAAATAGTTAGCAGAGTCGTGGATTGAATGCATTATCAAATATATGGTTACAATATCAGAGAAATTATAAGTTAATTACATAAGTTGGGCACGCCAGCATTGGGTAGTTTTCGAATATTCTTGCCGGATATACATTCCCAAAGATGCTGTTAGATCTATCTTCGTAGGTCTCCCTCATCAATGTTATCAATTCAATCTCATCTACAGATTCCTGTGAAAACAGCAGGAGCATCCTTGACTTCTTGGCTCCAATTCCTGAGAAATCGGTGTTAGTCACCTTCGGCCGCGTCCTCCTAAAGTTATTTATTTATTTGATAATAAATAATTTGAATAATTCATCGACTAAATTAATTGTATTTCAACCTTGCACAGGCCACAAGCTCGATGCATCGGAAATCCTCAACGATAAATGACTCATTGTTTGCTTGTCCGCCGCCATTCCTTTCTAACCGTCGCTGCTTCCTTACGTAACAGCTTAGGGATGCAGTAAAAATACTCTGTTTCAGCATCGTAACATTTTAGTTTCAATTTGTAGTAATAAAATAATTTTGAAATTCAAATTTGAATATTCATTACAGTTCTAAAATGTTAATATAGTTTTATACGAACCCATGCAGTTTTGGACTCTCTGGTCTTAATATTGATTTGGGGGTAATTTATAAAGACCTTTTCTCCAACAACCTCATAATCCAGTCTATTTCCAATGTCAAACTTCCTGTAGTAATCATAGGTCTCCTTTATGATTTTAGCCCAAACCCGGGTTATATCATCATTGATATATGTCATAATTTCCCGACTAAATGTAACCGCAGGCATTTGTTGTAGGCTTTGAAGTTTCTAGGATTTTTTAAATTGATATTGGAACGTTGAATCTATATACATATCAATTCTGTTTATCTCATTGATCATCAGCTTTGGTTTTAGCACTTACCTCCAGGTCTTTTTTCTTTGCTCCGGGCCTTGTTTGGTTGAAAGAATTTGTCTTCGCAGCTTTCTCAGTGCTCTCCATTCTTCGAACTTGCTTGGAGCAATGAGCAATGACCACCAGGAGGGTCATCGGAGCCATTCACCTCCTCGATCGTTCGTTTAGAAGCTGCAGTAAAAATAATTAATTAAAAAAAATACAAAATACACTACAATAGTATTAGAATCGTACAATAACTATATATACAATATTCCATACGGCTCACTTGCGGTAGTATATTCATAATGATACACAACTAACTCCAAATATATGCATTATAATATACTATAAACGAGATACGAGTTAAAATGTATAATCATACCAATGACCGGTGCAGCATCTCTATCACAATTGGTTGCAAAGCATGTTGAAGCAATTCCTTCGTTAACTGACGCGTCATCGGCAACAGCACTTGCTGAGGAACCTGGATCTGAGATTCTTCGACCCGACAAATCGCCAGTTGCAGCAATGACTGACAAACGAGCACTTTCATCGACGCTAGTTATGAGGACTAATTCGTGTTGACCAGGAGCGCACCCGCAATAAGCGCACCCTCTACCATGTTGAGGATATTTCTCGAAATCAGTCTTCTCAAAATCTTCGCAGTTACCCTCTCCACACTTGTTACAGTGGGATCTCATTTTTCCAAGGTGATCAAAGCCCATTGTTTCCTTTCAGTCAAATGCGATCTTCCAACGGTACGTCCAGTTGCTTTGAGCTCTAAATCGTTTCTGAGGCATCCATTCATTCACAATCAAGTTCAGTGAGCAAAGATAATTAGCTCTAACGTATATATACAAATGAACAGAAGTTTGTTTAATCCGGACGTCTTTCAGCTTAAACGGCCATAAAAAGTTCGGCCAAGAAAATCTCTTCAAATGCACCCAAATGTTCCGTCCACGCCAAAGAGTTACAGTATCCGCCTACACTAATAGAAATTTCGTTCCTGAAACACATTATACAGAATTCACGAGAGATAAACCAAAACATTAAATCCCAATAACCAAAAGCTGGGCCATCGTGTCAACAACTAGAACCAATTTTGTCAGGCAACTCATCTGGGCTTCAAACAAAAATTCTAGCCTATTAGCAGGCGATTCGAATGATTTTAGGGACCAAATCGGGTATAGCGGTGATATTGACCTCAGTGGTCACAGCTGGGTCATCGTGTCACAAACTGGAACCAAACTTGACAGGCAATTCGTCTGGGCTTAAAACAAAAATTCTAGCCTAATAGTGGGCACTTCGAATGATTTTAGTGACAAAATCCGGTATAGCGGTGATATTGACCTCAGAAGTCACAGCTGGGTCATCATGTCACCAACTGGAACCAAACTTGACAGGCAATTCGTCTGGGCTTAAAACAAAAATTCTAGCCTAATAGTGGGCAATTCGAATGATTTTAGGGACAAAATCCGGTATAGCGGTGATATTGACCACAGAGGTCACAGCTGGGTCATCGTGTCACAAACAGTAACCAAACTTGGCAGGCACCAATGCTGAGCTTAAATCAAAAATTCTAGCCTATTGGCAGGGAATTCGAAGGATTTTTTGGGACCAAATCCGGTATAGCGGTGATATTGACCTCAGGGGTCACAGCTGGGTCATCGTGTCACAATCTGGAACCAAACTTGGCAGGCGATTCATCTGGGCTCAAAACAAAAATTCTAGCCTATTAACGGGCAATTCGAATGATTTTTATGGACCAAATCCAGTATAGCGGTGATACTGACCTCAGGGGTCAAAGCTGGGTCATCGTGTCACAAACTGGAACCAAACTTGGCAGGCACCAATGTTGAGCTTAAAACAATAATTCTAGCCTATTGGCGGGGAATTCGAAGGATTTTTTGGGACCAAATCCGGTATAGCGGTGATAGTGACCTCAGGTCACAGCTGGGCCATGGTGTCACAAACTGGAACGAAACTTGGTAGGCAATTCATCTAGGCTTAAAACAATAATTCTGGCCTATGAGTGGGGATTTCGAAGAATTTTTTAGGGCCAAATCCGGTATAGCAGTGATATTGACCTCAGGGGCCACAGCTGGGTCATCGTGTCACAATCTGGAACCAAACTTGGCAGGCGATTCATCTGGGCTCAAAACAAAAATTCTAGCCTATTAACGGGCAATTCGAATGATTTTTATGGACCAAATCCAGTATAGCGGTGATACTGACCTCAGGGGTCAAAGCTGGGTCATCGTGTCACAAACTGGAACCAAACTTGGCAGGCACCAATGTTGAGCTTAAAACAATAATTCTAGCCTATTGGCGGGGAGTTCGAAGGATTTTTTGGGACCAAATCCGGTATAGCGGTGATAGTGACCTCAGGTCACAGCTGGGCCATGGTGTCACAAACTGGAACGAAACTTGGTAGGCAATTCATCTAGGCTTAAAACAATAATTCTGGCCTATGAGTGGGGATTTCGAAGAATTTTTTAGGGCCAAATCCGGTATAGCAGTGATATTGACCTCAGGGGCCACAGCTGGGTCATCGTGTCACAAACTGAAACCAGACTTGACAGGCACCAATGTTGAGCTTAAAACAATAATTCTGGCCTATTAACGGGCAATTCGAATGATTTTTATTGACCAAATCTGGTATAGTGGTGACAGTGACCTCAGGGGTCACAACTGGGTCATCGTGTCACAAACTGGAACCAAACTTGACAGGCAACACAATCGGGCTTAAAACAAAAATTCCAGACTTTTAGCTAACAATTCGAATGATTTTTTGGGACCAAAACCGGTATAGCGGTGATATTGACCTGAGGTCACAGTTGGGTCATCTTGTCACCAATTGGAACCAAACTTGACAGGCAATTCGTCTGGGCTTAAAACAAACATTCTAGCCTAATAGTGGGCAATTCGAATGATTTTAGGGACAAAATCCGGTACAGCGGTGATATTGACCTCAGAGGTCACAGATGGGTCATCGTGTCACAAACTGGAACCAAACTTGGCAGGCGATTTATCTGGGATTAAAACAATAATAAATTCTATCCTATTGGCGGGGAATTCGAAGGATTTTTTGGGACCAAATCCGTTATAGCGTTGATATTGACCTCAGGGGTCACAGCTGGGTCATCGTGTCACAAACTGGAACCAAACTTGGCAGGCGATTTATCTGGGGTCAAAACAAAAATTCTAGCCTATTAACGGGCAATTCGAATGATTTTTATTGACCAAATCCGGTATAGCGGTAATATTGATTTTAGGGGTCAAAGCTGGGTCATTGTGTCACAAACTGGAACCAAACTTGGCAGGCACCAATGTTGAGCTTAAAACAATAATTCTAGCCTATTGGCGGGGAATTGGAAGGATTTTTTGAGACCAAATTCGGTATAGCGGTGATATTGACCTCAGAGGTCACAGCTGGGTCATCGTGTCACAAACTGGAACCAAACTTCTCAGGCGATTTATCTGGGATTAAAACAAAAATTCTAGCCTATTTGCGGGGAATTTGAAGGATTTGTTGGGACCAAATCCAGTATAGCGGTGATATTGACCTCAGGGGTCACAGCTGGGTCATCGTGTCACAAACTGGAACTAAACTTGGCAGGCGATTCATCTGGGCTTAAAACAAAAGTTTAGCCTATTTGCGGGCAATTCGAATGATTTTTATTGACCAAATATGGTATAGCAGTGATATTGACCTCGGAGGTCACAGCTGGGTCACCGTGTCACAAACTGGAACCAAACTCGGCACACGTTTGATATTTGTCCTATGAAAGCCCTAGTTCAAATCTGGGCCGGTTTCATGACCGTTTGAATTATGAATTTGGTATCGACGATCTTTGACCTCTTGAGGTCATTATCTTGGAATTTTGTAGTCATATGTTGGTGATTTTTGTTGCACGTTATTTTATTTTTATTCTTGCATTTTTTGAAGTTACATTGCGATTTTTCATTTTTAATTTTTTGGTATCCCATGAGCCCCCGATCATTTTTATCTAACTTTTGCACGGGATATCTCCGAAACCCGTCGTCAATTTTATTGGGGCAAATATTAAAATGATCTAGTTATCAAAGCGCATCCTGCAGTAATTTCCGCAGGGCATTTTCAAACTGTGTACCGTTGGTACTGGAACCGTATTATTTTTGAGAAAAACCTAACCAAGTAGTTTCTATTCGAGCAGGGCTTTATACTAGTAAGTATATAGAATGTATATGTTCATGACAGAGAATGTTAGACTAAGGAGGCAGTTTAGTATTTTACGAGAATGCTTTTACTGATTCGCATAAATTAGAATTTTCAACTTTTGAAAAAAAATTGTTTTCGTAAATAACGCAAATACGTATCTATAGAAATGCACTTATACTCACTCCCCCGTGAAAAAAAGATTTGAGAATAGCTTCTACACCCTTTGACCAAATCCGAGTATTATGGGCTTAAAGTCAATGATAGAATTTCTGCAACGTCCAATGCTTAAGGTTATACATCGTTACCATGAATAGATAACGAGATCTGAAGCTGTTTACACCGTGAGTCTGCGGAATTGCTTATCCTAATACAGTCAAACCTCTTTATAGTCACATCGCAGGGGACGGAATATAAAAGTTGACTATAGAGAACGTTGACTACTGAGTATAGTCAACTATATTTATCTATCATTATTTATTATTTATTTATCTTTAACTATAGTTAGCATAACAATATACGGGAGAATCGCTGGGACCAAATTATTTGATGACTATAGAGAGAAGTTGCTTATAGCGGTAGTGACTATAAAGAGGTTTGACTGTACATTGCAAGTTTTTTAAAGGTATAGTTCCACTACAACTTCGATAAAAATTTGCACGTATGTCAAAAATGTACTGAGAGATTGGGCGCGTATGTAGGTGGCCATTTTTACAAAATTGGTCATAATTTGGTCATCATATTGGGCAAGAACCAGGTTCTAAGTTCCATGTTAAATTCGAAGGAAAAATTTGCCTAAAAGAAAGCATGGGTTCGTAATTCGTAATTGGTTGAAATCAGCTGGATATAGGTTTTGAGACAAAAATTATTGCAATTTTAGACTTCAAGTTAATTGAGTTATCCCTGCAAGTACTGAATCGATTTCCATGAAATTTGTTGTGAATATTGCTTATGTGGTTGAAATTGGCCCGATAGTTTTTTTGAATCATATGCTGAAATTTTGAAAAAAACTCAAAATTCATCCTACTTTGACGGCGGTAGCTGACGCCACCCTACGCGAAGCCTCAAATTATCTCGTGGCGATTTTTCCTTCAGAGTCTCGTCCCTTTTATCACAGTGCCCGAATCCCACAAGGTGCTATATATCCGAACGTGTTAAGCACTGCCCCACTTCCCGACACCATGTAGACTCATTGTCAGTTGCTCCAGCAGGCAGCTATACTGATTCATGTATGAGCCCCTTCCGCTTGCAGCGAAGAGCTTGTTAAGCTCGTATTATTTATGTACATGCTACAGAACGTGGAGCTATAGCGGCTTGAGAGTGGCTCACGGTAATGTTAGGGAAATCCCGAGTAGCTCACAGGACGGACTGACAAAAACATCAGTCCGGACGGATTGGGAGTGGGATTGGGATTGACTATTTGAATGTACAGAGGGATTGAGACGGAGTGGGATTGACGCAAATATGTAGAAAACTGAGTGGGATTGATGATCAGAAATTATACCACATTAACTTAGTTAATTTAGTTAATTTAATTGAATTTAATTAATTAGAGGCGCTTTTTAAAATTGGCGCGGTATGTACGCATGCGCGCGCAGCGCGTGAGATTGAGTGGGATTGACTATCAGGAGTGTGTGTGTGCATCAGAGGGATTGGGAGTTTTCTCTATGGTACATAGAGTGATTGGGACGGAGTGTGAAATGAGGTATCGAGATTGGATAGGGATTGGGATTGTAAGAAGAGGGATTTCCCTAACATTAGCTCACGGCTTAGAATTCCCAACTATAGCTCCCGAAAAAAAACACAATTCAATGAGAGCTTCCTTTCCTGCCGAAGTGAGGGGAGTTCAAAAATTCCCTTGATGGCGTTCTCACAATCAGCAGTGCGTTTTAGTTTCGGTGAGAAGTCAACTTTTGTTATTTGTATGTAATTTCCATTGACATTGCTTTTACATAATTGTATTTTAAAGTATTTTTTAGCATTCTTCAGTTCATATGTCATTGCATTTTTAATGTTTGTGTAAGCATGTGGTAGCTATCTTTAACGTCTGTTCAATACATTATAAATTAATATTATTCGTAATAGCATGTAATAATTACTCCGTTTCAGGAACCAAGTCCTGATCAAACATGACAGCGACCTTCAACTCTAGACTACTAAAATGCAAGGATTATGTCCAACTGAGGTCAAGATACCGGAAGCTCCAAACTTCAGTCAGCAATTCCGAGACCCGCCTCACAACACTGGATCAAAATCACCAGAGCATTGTGGAGCATTGTGAGCGGGATTTTGAATTTTATTTTCATTATATTTTTAATATTTTCATTCGGACAATTAGTGTTGCCCGTTCACTTTCTAGTCTAGTCAATTCTAGTCCACTACTTACTCAAGCCGTACTATTCTATTCCTATTCTATTAATATCTTCTTGTGACTTGGCTATTGTAGTCTATTCTATTTCTTTTTAATTTGCAGCAAGGCTATTCAAGTCTAGTCTATTCAATTTGATCCCACATCCGGGATATTCTATTCAATTCCCTAGTTTCCTAGTCTAGTCGGACTAGACTAGGGCAGCACTGCGGACAATGATGTGAGCAATGTTTTCATTTATGATCGTTCACTGCATATGTGAAATGTATTGAAGTTCAAATTCCTGTTTTGTCGATTATTGTTGTTAAATTGAAAGTATCGGATGGACTGGGTAACCTGATATTTTTAACACAAGCTTTTGATGTATTGACAGATAACGAAAGAATGAAGAGGCTTTCGACCAAGCTCAAGGGATTTCAAGGAGAACTCCGCGCTTGTAACAATCGAATTAAGATTTTGGAACAAACCTTCCTCTTAACCGTTTCCTCTTAACAAGTAATTATTGCGTATACTCCTTTGACTGCCGTTCGAACGTAGGTGTTTGTGGTTTATTTAGTCATACAGTAGGCATTCGGATCAATATTAAAAATTGTGCAAGGTTTAAAAATATGTGGTAAAAAGGAGTGGTTTTGTAACGGGAGAATACTGGATTGAACTTTTTCTCAAATGAGAGATTTTTGTACTGTGTTTTTAGGGGGAAATTTAGGATTACCATGAGAGTCTGCAGGAATTAGTTTTTTTTGTGTATACAGATTTAATTTACAGGCTGTTGAGGACGGTTTGATACATTTGTGGTGCACTGTAGATGGTGATTTCCTGCAGATTTCGTCAACTATTGAGTTTCAGAAATGAAACTAAGCAGCTCTTTACACTTCTGGATCTTCAAATGAAGTAGTTTAGTAATTTTAAAGATTTAAAATCGGAAACACGAAATGTTTGGCTATCAGATTCGATTTCAATTAAAAAAGCTCCTATTTTGTACCGCGTTACCGTATCCGCTTTACTGGACAAGCAGAACCTTAAACCGAAATTCGTATACGAAAGGTGTTGGTGTGAATCTAAAGCCGTCGTACACTCAACTAGTTCTGCATGCATAATTATTGCTTCACGATTGCAAATAGGAATAGTATTTTGTAAATAATAACTAATTTTATATCTTTTGGCTTCTAGACGTTCACATAGAACCAATTCAAGGTGGTTGTCCTGATTTTACTGAAACAGGAAGTTGTTCAGATGAGGATTTACAACTTGATAAAGTCCATGATGAAGCTGCTGCAACCACTGATGAGCCTAAGAGGCCTGAAATTGACCCGAAAAAAATTAAGGAAGTTAAAATCATCGTCGAGAGCAAAATTTTGAAGCCTGATTCTACAACTTTTGATGAACAAGAAAACACACTTGGGGAAGCTGATAATGAATCTCCTGATTCTAACATCGACCCAGCTAGGTTACCTCTAGGGGACTCCAACACTGCAGAAACTGACTCATTGTTACCTGACGATATTAAACCTATTACATGTCCTACTTGTCAAATCGTTATTGGTAGCAAAACAGATCCCCAGAGCCACACTAATTCACACCTTCTGCTTTTGGAGTGTGTTCTCTGCGACGCCTGCTTTTCCGTCCAAGAAGACTTCGAAAAACATGTAATCGAAGTTCATGCTCCAGCCAGAGAAACTCTCTCTTGTTCTAAGTGTGATCTCACCTTTAAGTCCGAATACTCTTTAAGGCGTCATAATATTAAATTTCAGAATGTTCACTCTGGTACTGACTTCATTTGCACCTTATGCATCAAAAATTTCAGGAGCAAGGTGCTTCTGAAAAATCATCTTGCAACCCATTCTGGCCAATGACCTTTCTCATGTTCTAAATGCCCCAGGTCCTTCTGTCGCAAGAGAACTTTGAAAAAACACTTAACCTCTCATTCCAGCGACAGCACAACAAAGCGAGTCCACTTGTGTGAGCTCTGTCCGACCAAATTTATTTACAGGCGACGCCTTCAAAAACATCTTTTGAAAATCCATGGAAAGTCGGATCCAAAGAATCTGTTTTATTGTCCCGTGGAGGGTTGTGAGCGTGAATTTGACAGGAAAGCCCAGTTAAGGGCTCATTTAGTACAACACAGAAACAAATCAAATCACGAGGACAAATTAGGATCTCAAGACTTTACTCTTTAGCTCGGCATACTCTGAGGAAGCACGGGAAAGAACACGATAAAGCTCAACCATCTGTAACCCCGGGCCAAGACCTCTCACGTCGTGTAAATGGATGTCAAATATGAATACAGCTTTTAAGCTACCAGAGACAAGTGATTCACAATATTAGCAGCATTAGCAACGTAAACTACATTGTTACATGATGCTTCTGTATTAAAAAGTAGTTAAAACCCAATAATTTATTTCACATACAATTTCCCTACGCTTGTTTTTGTAAAGCTGTCCATAAAAACTTGCATTGTAGGTACTTTACATAGTGTGAAAAATATGGAATAATTAATTAATTATTATGAATTAGCTTGTAAACTTAATTCTAACTTAATTCTTAAAGGAATTACTAGTGTAATAATTCCGGAATTCCATTAGTAATTTGACATTAACTTCTATTAGAGGTACACATTTTTGTTACATTAATTAAATGCTGATAATGTGATGGAATAAATTTTAGAAAAATTCCTGCGGTAATAATTATAATCAGTGGTCCAGTGATACGTTTACTTTGTGCAAATCATACTCAAATCCTGACACATCTGCTCATCTGTCCAGTTTTAAGCTTTTAATGTTATTCTATGAAACGAACACCTTTTATTAGGTGACCTGTGCCGACCTTGTTTACAGACTTTTATTGGTCCCACTAATTGTCCAACTAAATCCTTTTTGCAAGCAATGACTGATAATTTTTTGGTAGGAAATAGTTATTTTAAATCTTATATATCTTTGAAACCTTATAGACGTAAATTATAATAAAATACACTGAAGTCGGATCGGCTCGGAAGTCAAGTCACAATTGGTACGACCATTTTTGTTACATTTCAAACATCATACACAACAGGTCAGGTCTTTCTTCTTTCTCACTATTAATAATTGATTTATAGTCATTGACAATTTATCTATTTGTTAGTCATATTGAAATAATAAATACTCTCAACTGTACACATACATGTGCGTATTATCGTATGTAATTATATTTTATTTGCCCCCTGGTTGTCAGGAGTCATACGAGGGGTCACCAGAAGTGACCGGTCAAGATGCTGGCGAAATCAAAACTGAGGAAACATGGCCCTGTAAAGGGCAACGAAAATCTGAAAATTTTTTTAAAAATATTTTTAGATGGAACTTTCATTTCGGAACTTCTTTCAAGGTTGAAATTGGGACGGATGAATGGAACCCACTCTTATGGGACGAAATCCGGCGAGGAAAGTTTCAACCACGAGAGTAGCGATAATGATTCGACACATCTGCTTGGTCAGTGGGGCAACTTGTGAGCTAGATCGCTCACCAAACGAAGGGCCAGAAAGATCCAATTTTGTTTCAGGTCAGAGGTCACAAATTAACATGCAAAAGAACGGATCTATGAGAGGGTCAACTCTGTCGGAGGAACCAAACATCGGGTAATGCAAACGGATTCAACCCTTTTACCTGCTATGGATTCTGACAGGGTTTAATTTGCAAGCGAAATATTTTAAATTAAAGGCCTATGACCTCAGTTTTCCCACCCAACACCCGAACAATTTGGCCCGGGACACAATGTGGGTCATGAATGGGCCCAAGACCAGCCTGCGCCATGGTCGTACTACGAGCCAGCCTATTATGACCCGATTCAACTGGGCTACCAAGACTTTTGTAAGTATTCCAAAAAAATCGCAAGGTCAAAGGTCACGGTATACCCCGGACTCAAAGTTCCAAGCTACTAATTTTTTGTTCTACCAAAGGCATGAATGTGCCCGCAAATTCCTCCGGTGACTACTCCCAATGGACACAATATTTCAACCCTCCGGCTGACCCCGTACCCCCTCCAAACCCTTCGTGGGCTGGGCCTGGACCACAAGTACAAGAACCCAAACCAGAGCCCATACCTCCAGTTCTAATAATGTCCGCCACCATCGTTCAAAAAACAGAACGGTCCCCTCCACACCCTACCCCACCCACTGTCTACTTTAGTATCTCCACGAGCCCCTTCCACCCTCCAATGAACATTACAACATCACAAATGCTACCACAACAGCAGCAACTACAACAACCGCAGCCTCAACCTCAACATCCTAACCCTGAGCCCCCCCCCCAAGAGTACTGTCCTTGCTGAACCTCAAGCGAATAACCCCGATGGGGTGGGTAGTAGAGATGGCAAATACGATATTGGCGAGACGATAATATCGCAAATATCGCCAAATTTACTTGCGATACTGATGGCGATAATTATCGTAAACATCATCGATAATATCGGTATATCGGTATCGCGTTTATATCCGAATGGGGCTCATGGCAACAACTTGAAGGTACTTTAGTAAGCTCAGGAGACAAGGGATGTTTCAAGGAGCGCTCCCTGCTTAAACATTTTATAATTAACTAGTGTCATTTTATTACATTGCGCACATTCTCTCTATGATTTCATTCAGCTTGTAATTCATGAGCCACGTTCTGTCTCCAGTCAAGTCTTTAGTCTATGTAAGTGCATAAGGAATTTCTAATCGTAAAAATTGGGAATGACATTTATTATTGATTTTAATTGCGTTTGCAATTCCCCTTGTGCCACATAATAATAATATATCTCACTCTCACAAAATTCCAGCCTAATCTGGAACTTCTTTAATAATAACTGATATCTTTGGGCGTGGGTTGCCGTGTAACTAATAAATTATTAGTTTCTAGCTGGGTAATTGTAATTCAGAATTTGGATATTCTACGTGTTAATTCAACAACCTTAAATTTCTGAAACTTTTGTTCTATCAGACAATTAGGTATAAGATATTTGAAACCATTGTTTGCACAATTTTTGATCATAAATTAGTGCCACTGTTATCATGTCTTCAAAATAAATATCGTTGGCTATTTTCACGTTCTTTGTAGTAGAATTCAAGTGTTAGCTAGAATATTGGCGATATATCGGCGATATACGATATATCGCCATTTGCAATTTTAGAGATACCGATATTTGCGATATGAGTCCAGTGGCGATATTTGCCATCCCTAGTGGGTAGTCAAATGGCCAGAGAAATTAACATTAATTAACTTTTAGGGGTGCCCCCAGTATCACGGAATATATAAGTGTATGTACCCCACGCACATAAAATTTGATGCTTTGGAAGATGTGCATAATTATATTGAAATTCCATAATATTTCTCCCGATGCCCCAATTAATCAAATGCTTTTCATTCAGGATCATGAGGAAAAAAAGGCAGCCCACAAAATCGGAGGAGCCTCCTTGTAACAGGTGGAGGGGACCCTAGTGAGTCTCCTCTGAGCTCTAAAGAGAGTGGAGCAGAAGAATCGTTACCTCAGCCTCCTCCTGGCTTCCATGTAAGGCTTCCATCCGACCGGATAAATCGAATATCCGATCCGAATCCGATCCGAACCGAAATTTTTGGATAAATTTTCTTATTATCCGATCCGAAATTTTATTCATCCGTATTCGATCCGAAATTTTCGGATCGGATAAGTGCATTATCCGATCCGACCCGCGGATATCCGAAATTATCCGAATTGATACCAGTGGATGATGAAAAAAGTATTAGGAATTTTCACTACAAAAATGCATTAGCTTTTTACTACATCACAATATATTTATCATGTTTGCATACATTACGGACAAACTGAGGAAAAACTTTACAAACACCGCTGTAAATTTGAAGCACAGAATTAATAAGAAAACACGTAAAAGCGGCACAGTTACTCCTTGGAAAAATTGTTGGTGCACACTTCGTTCTTATTGGTCGCTCAAACGCGCTAAATATTTGATTTTCGGATATCCGTCGGATTATCCGATATTTATTATTCGTGATCCGAACCGGTCGGATAAAGTCATTTCCAAATCCGATCCGATGACCGGATAAGGGGTACGTATCCGATCCGATCTGATTGTGTTCGGATCGGATAAGTAGTGTATCCGATCCGATCTTCGGATATCCGCGGATGATCCGATCGGATGGAAGCCTTACTTCGATGCTTACAAGACCATGCCTCTAAATATGCTGTCCCGCGTCTGAGATACCCCTCAAATATAGGCACCCCTGGCTCTTGCACCCGCATCGTATCCTTCTACGATGACCTCAATGTCAACTCCATCGTCATTTTGAACCAGTGGCATTTCTATTGATAAGTTTAATTTCTGCATATAAGAATTGCTTGCGTACAGATAACCCTGCACTCACACGAGCAGTTACACATATGCACATTTTCACTCCTTCTAGTTAACCACGCAGTGTTAAAAATTAACATTATAGCTACATATTTTAGCATGTATACACATGTGCTGTATATTGTATTATGCGTATAGTTATAGTCAGCACATAAATATCTCCTCTCTTTTCAATAATAATTAAACATATATATGATATATATAATATATAATATATACAATCAACCGTATAAAGTTGAAGAACTGACACGGGTAGAGGCTGTCTAGTATCCACTGACACTGCCACGCACTCTAAAAACTCCGGTAATACTATATGCAGGATAAAACAGAATTATGCCTATTCTGAATTAAATTCATCCTTTAATCCGGAAAACGAGGGATGAATTTCTACTTGCATTGCAAGTTAAATGTCATCTTGTACATTCTCAGTCCGGGCAGGTCAAATAAGATTTCTTTCTGCACTCAGGATAACATTATGGATTTTCCGGCATCAAAGTGTTCCTGCATGCACGAACATTTTCAGTGACCGTTACGTTTATATTGGGTATGCATTAAAAGCATCCTAGTAATGGTTGCCAAGTGTAAAGGCATGGTTTAGAAAGCTGCTCAGTTTTTCAAAACTTTTGAAATACTACCAATTAGTTATTAGTGATCCAGAATGAGTTTTTCAACTATTGATTCAGATTTGGAGGACCTGAAGCGAAACATCTGTACCAGCAGAAATTTACAGGTAAGAAATATCTAGTACATAAGTAATTATATTCACAATGCTTGGTATATGTATGTATATACAACGGTACGATATTGAATTTTATGAATAAAAACAATTCACAGCTACGAAATAATTTCAATAATTTTTAGCATCATGCAAATATATAATTTAGCTGTGAATGTTTTGTGTTTATTCATAGAATTCAACACCGTACCGTTGTTTAGATATACATACGTATACCAAGCATTGTGAATATAATTACGTATGTACTATATATTTCTTACCTCTCAATTTCTGCTGACACAGATGTGTCCGCATCAGATACCTATCTTTAATTTGATCATGGGAAACCATTTAAAATGATGCTGGATGGCTTTTAAATGCAAGATGTTTTGTTGCACGGCTAGGTTTGGTATAAGGGTACTTCCATTCCTATTTTAATCCTGCAAGTATCCATAATTTAACTATGCTTACAACATTAGTTCCAAGTTACGCCAGGCATGCTTGAATATCATTCTACCGCATTGCTCTAAAAAACGCCTCAAAATCAGGATTTCATTTTAATCTGAAGATATCCATTCTGAAATTACATCATTATAGGGAGTATCATACTGACCTGCCCGACTCGACTGGAATTAAATGTAAGTCGACGATGTTATGACTACAGAAAAATATATTTGTTGAATAAATATTAAGATACATTTCTTAAAACAAATTGCTAGAAGTGCAAGTTCGAAATCACGGTACTTTTTCTTGGACGAAGCGTAATGGAACGGTGAATTCATTTTTGTCAAAGTTAGGAATATTTTTTACGGCCAGTACGACAATATTATTTAACTACAATCTACAATCCTATTTCGGAGGATACGTTTTTCACAACAACATAAGATAATAACTTAAATAATAAACTATAGTTCTGGCAACAAATTGAATCTGATAAGATTAACCTCCCCGAATAAGCAATAAGCATAATGATCTAGATGCATTCTTAGCGGGTGAGTATATTCATTTACATTTAAGGGACATGGTCTATAGACCATGTCCCTTGAATGTTACCTATACCCAATGGGCAGCAAAGCACATAAAATGCCTTCCGCGAGAGTGTAGCATGGTCAGAAAGAAATTCTGCTCCCGAAAATATTTCCTTCAACCGTATATAGTTGAAGAACTGACACGGGTAGAGGCTGTCTGTATACACTGACACTGTCACGAAACTCGCGGACAATATTTGAGTCCTAAAATTGTCCCGTCCCGAACATATCCATTCCGAAATTCCATCATTCTAACTAGTACCTTATCTATTATATAGTACTATCTTTCTACAACAATGCTCTAAAAGACGCCTCAAAAACAGGATTTAATTATAATCCGATTCTGCAGGATACTCTTATTGCCTACCAGGAAAGAAGAAGGAAATTAATTAAAATTATGCGTCCTGATCCACACAGAAATAACACGGGGACATTATTTGGGTCCTAAAATTGTCCCGTCCCGAACATGTCCATTCTAAAATTCCATCATTATAAGGAATATAATTACCTTTTAGAGTGACAACTCGAAAAGGTGTATAATCTTACAGGGTAGTGTTTCTGTTCGGTATCGGGAATTCCCGAGGTTCCGGTTCGGTTTCGGGTCAACTTTTTAAAGAACCGTTAAATTTCGGTCCGATTTCGGGTCAACGGTTTATGAACCGACAATTTTCGGTCCGGTTTCGGGTACAAAAATCAAAACCGAAAGTTTTCGGGAAGGGTTTGTTAAAGCTGCCGTTTTGGATGGAAACGCGAAAATTGCATTTGTCAAGCATTTAGGAATGGGACTGTTCCGGAATGTTCCAGGATTTCTTGGAATGATCTGGTCCTTGAGCCTGGACCAGACCATTTCATTTGTTCTCCGTGTAGGACCAGGACCATAAGGTCTTTTAGGCTGTAGGACCGGAACCAACTGGTCCGTACAAATTACTGGAACAGGAACATATGTTCTGTTCCTCAAAATAACTCGGACCAGACCGGAACAGACCAGACCACTAGGACCGAATAGGTTTATAATACAATCACAACATGCAAGTATTTGACAATTTAGAAAATGTTTTGAATAATCGATCGTATCATGCTGTACAATCTAGCAATGCTTTTCTATTCGTGGGAATTGGAAATACTTAATGGTCATATATCGAATCTGTTCCGACCATTTGAAATGTTTGCTGGAACGTTCCAAATGGTCTGGGCCAAACAAAGGACCAAACATTCTGGTCTGTTCTTTGAGCTGGACCAGGTTTAATTGGTCTATTAAGGTTCTTGGACCAGATACAGTTGGTCCTTTCGTAACCAGGGAACAGACCGGAACAGACCATGGAACAGACCAGAACGGACCAAAATTTCTGGTCAGGACCAGAACAGTCACATTCCTACAAGCATTTGTCAACTATCATTTGAAAAGGCGACACAATTTTGACTTCCATAAAAATGAATTCTATACATTTCTGCCCGGTTCGGAAAGAAACCGGAACCGGTTCGGGAACCTCTTTTATTTTCCGGATCGGTTCCGGGAAGGCAAAAATGTCCCGGACTCGAACATATCGGTTCCGGTTTCGGGAACAGAATTTTAATTTTTTTCGGTTCGGGAGAACGAGTCGGGTCGAGTCCATGTTTTGGTACCGTTCAGAAACACTATTACAGGGACAGTTGTCTAAAATGATTTAAATGGAATGATCCGACTCACTGTATCGGACCCGACATACTGTACTGTCCTGTCCTGTCCGATTCGACTCGATTCCAATTTAGGTTGGAGAAAATTTGAACACAAAAATAATTATGGGTTAAAATATAATAATTAGCATGCCACATCTAAAAGTTGTTCACAAAATCTTTCATCCAGGATCGGTACATTCATTTGGGATTTAAGGAAAATTAAGGGCGACGATTGGATTCAACTTCAGTAGTGTTTTTACGGCAAAAGAGAATTTCATTAAAGTAGTATTCTATCGGGCAAGTTAAAAATGTTATGTGAAGAGAAAAACGTCCAAGGACAAGTAATTTAGTTAAATTTATGTGTCCCAGTCCGGTCGGTAATCTTACAGGGAGTGTTCTCAACAATCGTTTAAACGAAATGGTCCGATTGTGCTAGTCATTATATCTGCCCCGACATACGGTAGTGTCCCGACCGATTCGATTGGTTTCCAATGTAGGTTCTGCAATCTGACTATAACAACAACCAATCTAATCATCAACAAATCTGACTACAAAAACTGCTTGGATTTAATGAAACTTGAATACCACATCTGACATTTTTTCACAAGTCTTTCATCCAGGATGAGTCAAGTCTTTAACGATTTCAGGAAGATTCAGGTCTGGCACTACGATAGGATTCAACTACAATCCGATTTCGGAGAGTACATTTTTTACTGCAAAATAGAGCTTGGTTATAGTAGTAAGCTATTGTGCTCGTCAAAAAATGTCATGTGACAAGAATTACTTCCCTGAGTAAGCAAATTAGTGTAGATACATTCATCATCTGGGCAAAAATTGAGTACAGAGCAAAAATTAAGCAAGGTGGGCCACTTTCGTTAAATATTACATACAAAATGAGCAGATATAACATGTGGGCAAATATAACTCTTTGCGCACACTCCTACGACTCCATGAATTCCAATGTTGGTTGAAGCAAATTTGAACACAAAAAACATCATTCGTTAAAATGATATTAACATACCACTTCTAAAAATTTTTATAAAATATCTTGTCCAGGATGGATAAATTGATGTGGGATTTCAGGAAGATTCCTGAAATCCCAAATGAATTTACGCATCCTGGAGGAAATATTCAAGTATTGCCATATTGTAGGGATATATCTA
The DNA here is from genome assembly GCA_947179485.1 of Allacma fusca. Lineage (NCBI taxonomy): Eukaryota > Metazoa > Arthropoda > Collembola > Symphypleona > Sminthuridae > Allacma > Allacma fusca. Next base: position 170,307 of record CAMXBY010000027.1, on the reverse strand, counting down.
TAGATATGGTACTAATATTCCCACCAAGCAGGTTGTTTTACTCACATGCTTAATCTTTAAAAGGTGATCTTTATAATGATGAGATTTTGATGTGGGTTTTGTGGGTCAAATATTGTTATTAAATATTATTATCCTAGTTAGTTTAAGAGTAAGGAGTATTGTGTCGAGTTGAAAAGTAAAGATTATGTGTGCAGTTAAGGAGTAAGGATTAAGTGTGGAATTAAAGAGTTCAAATTCTGGGTGGCGGTAAAGAGTAAGGATTATATGTGGAGTTTAAGAGTAAGAAGTAAGGAATAAGGATTGTGTGTGGTTAAAGAGTAAGAATTATGTGTGTGGTTTAAGAGTAAGGATTATTGTTTCGAGTTAAGGAGTAAGGAAATTGTGTGGAGTTAATGTGTAAGGATTAAGTGTGGAGTTTAAGAGTAAGGACTAAGTGTGGAGTTTAAGAGTAAGGATTATTGTTTGGATTTAAGGTGTAAGGATTAAGTATGGAGTTAAGGAGTACAGATTATGTGTGGAGTGTAAGGATTATTGTGTGGAGATGAGAAGTAAGGATTATGTGTGGAGTTTATGAGTAAGGATTATTGTGTGGAGTTAAGGTGTAAGGATTAAGTGTGGAGTTAAGGAGAAAGGATTATATGTGGAGTTAAGGAGTAAAGATTATGTGTGGAGTGTAAGGATTTTTGTGTGGAGATAAGAAGTAAGGGTTATGTGTGGACTTTAAGAGTAAGGATTATTGTGTGGAGTTAAGGTGTAAGGATTAAGTGTGGAGTTAAGCAGAAAGGATTATATGTGGAGTTAAGGAGTAAAAATTATGGGTGGAGGTAAAGAGTAAGGATTATATGTGGAGTTTAAGAGTAAGGAGTAAGGATTAAGTGTGGAGTCAAGGAGTAAAGATTATGTGTGGAGTGTAAGGATTATTGTGTGGAGATAAGAAGTAAGGATTATGTGTGGAGTTTAAGAGTAAGGATTATTGTGTGAAATTAAGGTGTAAGGATTAAGTGTGGAGTTAAGGAGTAAAGATTATGTGTGGAGTGTAAGGATTATTGTGTGGAGATGAGAAGTAAGGATTATGTGTGGAGTTTAAGAGTAAGGATTATTGTTTGGAGTTAAGGTGTAAGGATTAAGTGTGGAGTTAAGGAGTAAAGATTATGTGTGGAGTGTAAGAATTATTGTGTGGAGATGAGAAGTAAGGATTATGTGTGGAGTTTATGAGTAAGAATTATTGTGTGGAGTTAAGGTGTAAGGATTAAGTGTGGAGTTAAGTAGAAAGGATTATATCGTCGGTGAAGAGGCAAAATGATCTAGGTGCATGATCGATTAGAATCAAAATGATCTACTTGCAGTTTCACTAAAGGCAAAATGATCTACTTGCATTGAATTTTAAAAGCAAAATGATCTAGATGCAGCTTCTCCTAAAAGCAAAATGATCTAGATACAAATTATAATAAAAACAATCTAAGTAAACACATTCTAATGCCGGTGTACAAAAATGCGAGGTATTCAAAATCTTTTATATATGCATTTAATTCCCCAATGCCTCCATTTCTTTCTTTCAGTAACATTGAAAAAAAAAGTTGTCAATTATGATTTAACATTTGAAAATGATTCCGAATGTTATGATAATGGTGATGATTGGAGAATACGATTTGAAAAAACTCCACGTTGAGAATTATTAAAGGGAAAACCAATTCAATGTGCACACTAACACATGAGCTTACTGTGATTTTGAATCGTCTTTTAATTCGTCGATTTTAAAATAAATGAATGTTGCAGTTTTCGTAACTAAAAATGTATTAGATGCAATAAGTGAAATTAACTTTAGTTGCCGGAATGATCCTTAGTAATAGCAAACCCTTTAGAGAATATTAACCCACAACCCTAGGTCAATTACAGTCATGGTTAGCCCTTATAAGCCACGTGTCCTCCTTACAGATGCTAGTTTTCTCACAAACAAAATTAGACCAGCACTTAGATCATTTTGCTTTTAAGGAAAATTGTATGTAGATCAGTTTGCTTTTAAAGAGGCTTGCACCCTGTTCATTTTGCCTTTAGGGAAAAAGTTATGTAGATCATTTTGATTCTAATCGATTATGCACCTAGATCATTTTGCCTCTTCACCGACGATATGTGGAGTTAAGGAGTAAAAATTATGGGTGGAGGTTAAGAGTAAGGAGTATTGGTTCGAGTTGAAGAGTAAAGACTATCTGTGCAGTTAAGGAGTAAGGATTAAGTGTGGAATTAAAGAGTTAAAATTCTGGGTGGATTTAAAGAGTAAGAATTATGTGTGTGGTTTAAGAGTAAGGATTATGTGTGTGGTTTAAGAGTAAGGATTATTGTTTCGAGTTAAGGAGTAAGGATTAAGTGTGGAGTTAACGAGCAAGGATTAAGTTTGGAGTTAAGGAGTAAAGGTCATTTGTGGAGTGTAAGGATTATTGGGTGGTGATAAGAAGTAAGGATTATGTGTGGAGTTTAAGAGTAAGGATTGTTGTGTGAAATTAAGGTGTAAGGATTAAGTGTGGAGTTAAGGAGTAAAGATTATGTGTGGAGTGTAAGGATTATTGTGTGGAGATAAGAAGTAAGGATTATTGTGTGGAGATAAGAAGTAAGGATTATGTTTGGAGGTTAAGAGTAAGGATTATTGTGTGGAGTTAATGTGTAAGGATTAAGTGTGGAGTTTAAGAGTAAGGATTAAGTGTGGAGTTTAAGAGTAAGGATTGTTGTTTCGAGTTAAGGAGTAAGGATTAAGTGTGGAGTAAAGGAGTAAGGATTATGTGTGGAGTTTATCAGTAAGGAATATTGTGTGGAGTTAAGAAGTAAGGATTAAGTGTAGAGTTAAGGAGTAAGGATTATGTGTGGAGTTTAAGAGTAAGCATTATTGTGTGAAATTAAGGTGTAAGGATTAAGTGTGGAGTTAAGGAGTAAAGATTATGTGTGGAGTGTTAGGATTATTGTGTGGAGATGAGAAGTAAGGATTATGTGTGGAGTTTAGGAGTAAGGATTATTGTTTGGAGTTAAGGTGTAAGGATTAAGTCTGGAGTTAAGGAGTAAAGATTATATGTGTAGTGTTAGGATTATTGTGTGGAGATGAGAAGTAAGGATTATGTGTGGAGTTTAAGAGTAAGGATTATTGTTTGGAGTTAAGGTGTAAGGATTAAGTCTGGAGTTAAGGAGTAAAGATTATGTGTGGAGTGTAAGGATTATTGTGTGGATTTAAGGTGTAGGAAATATTCAAGTATTGCCATATTGTAGGGATATATCTATAGATATGGTACTAATATTCCCACCAAGCAGGTTGTTTTACTCACATGCTTAATCTTTAAAAGGTGATCTTTATAATGATGAGATTTTGATGTGGGTTTTGTGGGTCAAATATTGTTATTAAATATTATTATCCTAGTTAGTTTAAGAGTAAGGAGTATTGTGTCGAGTTGAAAAGTAAAGATTATGTGTGCAGTTAAGGAGTAAGGATTAAGTGTGGAATTAAAGAGTTCAAATTCTGGGTGGCGGTAAAGAGTAAGGATTATATGTGGAGTTTAAGAGTAAGAAGTAAGGAATAAGGATTGTGTGTGGTTAAAGAGTAAGAATTATGTGTGTGGTTTAAGAGTAAGGATTATTGTTTCGAGTTAAGGAGTAAGGAAATTGTGTGGAGTTAATGTGTAAGGATTAAGTGTGGAGTTTAAGAGTAAGGACTAAGTGTGGAGTTTAAGAGTAAGGATTATTGTTTGGATTTAAGGTGTAAGGATTAAGTATGGAGTTAAGGAGTACAGATTATGTGTGGAGTGTAAGGATTATTGTGTGGAGATGAGAAGTAAGGATTATGTGTGGAGTTTATGAGTAAGGATTATTGTGTGGAGTTAAGGTGTAAGGATTAAGTGTGGAGTTAAGGAGAAAGGATTATATGTGGAGTTAAGGAGTAAAGATTATGTGTGGAGTGTAAGGATTTTTGTGTGGAGATAAGAAGTAAGGGTTATGTGTGGACTTTAAGAGTAAGGATTATTGTGTGGAGTTAAGGTGTAAGGATTAAGTGTGGAGTTAAGCAGAAAGGATTATATGTGGAGTTAAGGAGTAAAAATTATGGGTGGAGGTAAAGAGTAAGGATTATATGTGGAGTTTAAGAGTAAGGAGTAAGGATTAAGTGTGGAGTCAAGGAGTAAAGATTATGTGTGGAGTGTAAGGATTATTGTGTGGAGATAAGAAGTAAGGATTATGTGTGGAGTTTAAGAGTAAGGATTATTGTGTGAAATTAAGGTGTAAGGATTAAGTGTGGAGTTAAGGAGTAAAGATTATGTGTGGAGTGTAAGGATTATTGTGTGGAGATGAGAAGTAAGGATTATGTGTGGAGTTTAAGAGTAAGGATTATTGTTTGGAGTTAAGGTGTAAGGATTAAGTGTGGAGTTAAGGAGTAAAGATTATGTGTGGAGTGTAAGAATTATTGTGTGGAGATGAGAAGTAAGGATTATGTGTGGAGTTTATGAGTAAGAATTATTGTGTGGAGTTAAGGTGTAAGGATTAAGTGTGGAGTTAAGTAGAAAGGATTATATCGTCGGTGAAGAGGCAAAATGATCTAGGTGCATGATCGATTAGAATCAAAATGATCTACTTGCAGTTTCACTAAAGGCAAAATGATCTACTTGCATTGAATTTTAAAAGCAAAATGATCTAGATGCAGCTTCTCCTAAAAGCAAAATGATCTAGATACAAATTATAATAAAAACAATCTAAGTAAACACATTCTAATGCCGGTGTACAAAAATGCGAGGTATTCAAAATCTTTTATATATGCATTTAATTCCCCAATGCCTCCATTTCTTTCTTTCAGTAACATTGAAAAAAAAAGTTGTCAATTATGATTTAACATTTGAAAATGATTCCGAATGTTATGATAATGGTGATGATTGGAGAATACGATTTGAAAAAACTCCACGTTGAGAATTATTAAAGGGAAAACCAATTCAATGTGCACACTAACACATGAGCTTACTGTGATTTTGAATCGTCTTTTAATTCGTCGATTTTAAAATAAATGAATGTTGCAGTTTTCGTAACTAAAAATGTATTAGATGCAATAAGTGAAATTAACTTTAGTTGCCGGAATGATCCTTAGTAATAGCAAACCCTTTAGAGAATATTAACCCACAACCCTAGGTCAATTACAGTCATGGTTAGCCCTTATAAGCCACGTGTCCTCCTTACAGATGCTAGTTTTCTCACAAACAAAATTAGACCAGCACTTAGATCATTTTGCTTTTAAGGAAAATTGTATGTAGATCAGTTTGCTTTTAAAGAGGCTTGCACCCTGTTCATTTTGCCTTTAGGGAAAAAGTTATGTAGATCATTTTGATTCTAATCGATTATGCACCTAGATCATTTTGCCTCTTCACCGACGATATGTGGAGTTAAGGAGTAAAAATTATGGGTGGAGGTTAAGAGTAAGGAGTATTGGTTCGAGTTGAAGAGTAAAGACTATCTGTGCAGTTAAGGAGTAAGGATTAAGTGTGGAATTAAAGAGTAAGAATTATGTGTGTGGTTTAAGAGTAAGGATTATGTGTGTGGTTTAAGAGTAAGGATTATTGTTTCGAGTTAAGGAGTAAGGATTAAGTGTGGAGTTAACGAGCAAGGATTAAGTTTGGAGTTAAGGAGTAAAGGTCATTTGTGGAGTGTAAGGATTATTGGGTGGTGATAAGAAGTAAGGATTATGTGTGGAGTTTAAGAGTAAGGATTGTTGTGTGAAATTAAGGTGTAAGGATTAAGTGTGGAGTTAAGGAGTAAAGATTATGTGTGGAGTGTAAGGATTATTGTGTGGAGATAAGAAGTAAGGATTATTGTGTGGAGATAAGAAGTAAGGATTATGTTTGGAGGTTAAGAGTAAGGATTATTGTGTGGAGTTAATGTGTAAGGATTAAGTGTGGAGTTTAAGAGTAAGGATTAAGTGTGGAGTTTAAGAGTAAGGATTGTTGTTTCGAGTTAAGGAGTAAGGATTAAGTGTGGAGTAAAGGAGTAAGGATTATGTGTGGAGTTTATCAGTAAGGAATATTGTGTGGAGTTAAGAAGTAAGGATTAAGTGTAGAGTTAAGGAGTAAGGATTATGTGTGGAGTTTAAGAGTAAGCATTATTGTGTGAAATTAAGGTGTAAGGATTAAGTGTGGAGTTAAGGAGTAAAGATTATGTGTGGAGTGTTAGGATTATTGTGTGGAGATGAGAAGTAAGGATTATGTGTGGAGTTTAGGAGTAAGGATTATTGTTTGGAGTTAAGGTGTAAGGATTAAGTCTGGAGTTAAGGAGTAAAGATTATATGTGTAGTGTTAGGATTATTGTGTGGAGATGAGAAGTAAGGATTATGTGTGGAGTTTAAGAGTAAGGATTATTGTTTGGAGTTAAGGTGTAAGGATTAAGTCTGGAGTTAAGGAGTAAAGATTATGTGTGGAGTGTAAGGATTATTGTGTGGAGATGAGAAGTAAGGATTATTGTGTGGATTTAAGGTGTAGGAAATATTCAAGTATTGCCATATTGTAGGGATATATCTATAGATATGGTACTAATATTCCCACCAAGCAGGTTGTTTTACTCACATGCTTAATCTTTAAAAGGTGATCTTTATAATGATGAGATTTTGATGTGGGTTTTGTGGGTCAAATATTGTTATTAAATATTATTATCCTAGTTAGTTTAAGAGTAAGGAGTATTGTGTCGAGTTGAAAAGTAAAGATTATGTGTGCAGTTAAGGAGTAAGGATTAAGTGTGGAATTAAAGAGTTCAAATTCTGGGTGGCGGTAAAGAGTAAGGATTATATGTGGAGTTTAAGAGTAAGAAGTAAGGAATAAGGATTGTGTGTGGTTAAAGAGTAAGAATTATGTGTGTGGTTTAAGAGTAAGGATTATTGTTTCGAGTTAAGGAGTAAGGAAATTGTGTGGAGTTAATGTGTAAGGATTAAGTGTGGAGTTTAAGAGTAAGGACTAAGTGTGGAGTTTAAGAGTAAGGATTATTGTTTGGATTTAAGGTGTAAGGATTAAGTATGGAGTTAAGGAGTACAGATTATGTGTGGAGTGTAAGGATTATTGTGTGGAGATGAGAAGTAAGGATTATGTGTGGAGTTTATGAGTAAGGATTATTGTGTGGAGTTAAGGTGTAAGGATTAAGTGTGGAGTTAAGGAGAAAGGATTATATGTGGAGTTAAGGAGTAAAGATTATGTGTGGAGTGTAAGGATTTTTGTGTGGAGATAAGAAGTAAGGGTTATGTGTGGACTTTAAGAGTAAGGATTATTGTGTGGAGTTAAGGTGTAAGGATTAAGTGTGGAGTTAAGCAGAAAGGATTATATGTGGAGTTAAGGAGTAAAAATTATGGGTGGAGGTAAAGAGTAAGGATTATATGTGGAGTTTAAGAGTAAGGAGTAAGGATTAAGTGTGGAGTCAAGGAGTAAAGATTATGTGTGGAGTGTAAGGATTATTGTGTGGAGATAAGAAGTAAGGATTATGTGTGGAGTTTAAGAGTAAGGATTATTGTTTGGAGTTAAGGTGTAAGGATTAAGTCTGGAGTTAAGGAGTAAAGATTATATGTGTAGTGTTAGGATTATTGTGTGGAGATGAGAAGTAAGGATTATGTGTGGAGTTTAAGAGTAAGGATTATTGTTTGGAGTTAAGGTGTAAGGATTAAGTCTGGAGTTAAGGAGTAAAGATTATGTGTGGAGTGTAAGGATTATTGTGTGGAGATGAGAAGTAAGGATTATTGTGTGGATTTAAGGTGTAAGGATGACGTTTGGAGTTAAGCAGAAAGGATTATATGTGGAGTTAAGGAGTAAAGATTATGTGTGGAGTGTAAGGATTTTTGTGTGGAGATAAGAAGTAAGGATTATGTGTGGAAATTAAGAGTAAGGATTATTGTTTGGAGTTAAGGTGTAAGGATTAAGTGTGGAGTTTAAGAGTAAGGATTAAGTGTGGAGTTTAAGAGTAAGGATTGTTGTTTCGAGTTAAGGAGTAAGGATTAAGTGTGGAGCAAAGGAGTAAGGATTATGTGTGGAGTTTATAAGTAAGGAATATTGTGTGGAGTTAAGAAGTAAGGATTCAGTGTAGAGTTAAGGAGTAAGGATTATGTGTGGAGTTTAAGAGTAAGGATTATTGTGTGAAATTAAGGTGTAAGGATTAAGTGTGGAGTTAAGGAGTAAAGATTATGTGTGGAGTGTTAGGATTATTATGTGGAGATGAGAAGTAAGGATTATGTGTGGAGTTTAAGAGTAAGGATTATTGTTTGGAGTTAAGGTGTAAGGATTAAGTCTGGAGTTAAGGAGTAAAGATTATATGTGTAGTGTTAGGATTATTGTGTGGAGATGAGAAGTAAGGATTATGTGTGGAGTTTAAGAGTAAGGATTATTGTGTGGAGTTAATGTGTAAGGATTAAGTGTGGAGTTAAGGAGAAAGGATTATATGTGGAGTTAAGGAGTAAAAATTATGGGAGGAGGTTAAGAGTAAGGAGTATTGGGTCGAGTTGAAGAGTTAAGATTATGTGTGCAGTTAAGGAGTAAGGAATAAGTGTGGAATTAAAGAGTTAAAATTCTGGGTGGATTTAAAGAGTAAGGATTATGTGTGTGGTTTAAGAGTAAGGATAATGTGTGTAGTGTTAGGATTTTTGTGTGGAGATGAGAAGTAAGGATTATGTGTGGAGTCTAAGAGTAAGGATTATTGTTTGGAGTTAAGGTGTAAGGATTAAGTGTGGAGTTAAGGAGCAAAGATTATGTGTGGAGTGTAAGGATTATTGTGTGGAGATGAGAAGTAAGGATTATTGTGTGGAGTTAAGGTGTAAGGATTAAGTGTGGAGTTAAGGAGAAAGGATTATATGTGGAGTTAAGGAGTAAAGATTATGTAGGGAGTGTAAGGATTTTTGTGTGGAGATAAGAAGTAAGGATTATGTGTGGAGTTTAAGAGTAAGGATTATTGTGTGGAGTTAAGGTGTAAGGATTAAGTGTGGAGTTAAGGAGATAGGATTATTTGTGGAGTTAAGGTGTAAAACTTCTGGGTGGAGGTAAAGAGTAAGGATTATATGTGGAGTTTAAGAGTAACTAGTAAGGAATAAGTGTGGAGTCAAGGAGTAAAGATTATTTGTGGAGTGTAAGGATTATTGTGTGGAGATAAGAAGTAAGGATTATGTGTGGAGTTTAAGAGTAAGGATTATTGTTTGGAGTTAAGGTGTAAGGATTAAGTGTGGAGTTAAGGAGTAAAGATTATGTGTGGAGTGTAAGGATTATTGTGTGGAGATTAGAAGTAAGGATTATGTGTGGATTTTATGAGTAAGGATTATTGTGTGGAGTTAAGGAGAAAGGATTATATGTGGAGTTAAGGAGTAAAGATTATGTGTGGAGTGTAAGGATTATTGTGTCTAGCTAAGGTGTAAGGATTAAGTGTGGAGTTAAGGAGAACGGATTATATGTGTAGTTAAGGAGTAAAAATTATGGGTGGAGGTAAAGAGTAAGGAATATGTGTGAAATTTAAGAGTAAGGATTATTGTGTGGAGTTAAGGTGTAAGGATTAAGTGTGGAGTTGAGAAGAAAGGATTATATGTGGAGTTAAGGAGTAAAGATTATGTGTGGAGTGTAAGGATTTTTGTGTGGAGAAAAGAAGTAAGGATTATGTGTGGAGTTTAAGAGTAAGGATTATTGTGTGGAGTTAAGGTGTAAGGATTAAGTGTGGAGTTAAGCAGAAAGGATTATATGTGGAGTTAAGGAGTAAACATTATGGGTGGAGGTAAAGAGTAAGGATTATATGTGGAGTTTAAGAGTAAGGAGTAAGGATTAAGTGTGGAGTCAAGGAGTAAAGATTATGTGTGGAGTGTAAGGATTATTGTGTGGAGATAAGAAAAAGGATTATGTGTGGAGTTTAAGAGTAAGGATTATTGTGTGAAATTAAGGTGTAAGGATTACGTGCGGAGTTAAGGAGTAAAGATTATGTGCGGAGTGTTAGGATTATTGTGTGGAGATGAGAAGTAAGGATTATGTGTGGAGTTTAAGAGTAAAGATTATGTGTGGAGTGTTAGGATTATTGTGTGGAGATGAGAAGTAAGGATTATGTGTGGAGTTTAAGAGTAAGGATTATTGTTTGGAGTTAAGGTGTAAGGATTAAGTGTGGAGTTAAAAAGTAAAGATTATGTGTGGAGTGTAAAGATTATTGTGTGGAGATGAGAAGTAAGGATTATGTGTGGAGTTTATGAGTAAGGATTATTGTGTGGAGTTAAGGTGTAAGGATTAAGTGTGGAGTTAAGGAGTAAAGATTATGTTTGGAGTGTTGGGATTATTGTGTGGAGATGAGAAGTAAGGATTATGTGTGGAGTTTAAGAGTAAGGATTATTGTTTGGAGTTAAGGTGTAAGGATTAAGTGTGGAGTTAAGGAGTAAAGATTATGTGTGGAGTGTAAGGATTATTGTGTGGAGATGAGAAGTAAGGATTATTGTGTGGAGTTAAGGTGTAAGGATTAAGTGTGGAGTTAAGGAGAAAGGATTATATGTGGAGTTAAGGAGTAAAGATTATGTAGGGAGTGTAAGGATTTTTGTGTGGAGATAAGAAGTAAGGATTATATGTGGAGTTAAGGAGCAAGGATTAAGTGTGGAGTTAAGGTGTAAGGATTAAGTGTGGAGTTAAGGAGCAAGGATTAAGTTTGGAGTTAAGGTGTAAGGATTAAGTGTGGAGTTAAGGAGTAAAGATTATGTGTGGAGTGTAAGGATTATTGTGTGGAGATAAGAGTTAAGGATTATGTGTGGAGTTTAAGAGTAAGGATTATTGTGTGAAATTAAGGTGTAAGGATTAAGTGAGGAGTTAAGGAGTAAAGATTATGTGTGGAGTTAAAGGATTATTGTGTGGAGATGAGAAGTAAGGATTATATGTGGAGTTTAAGAGTAAGCAGTAAGGAATAAGTGTGGAGTCAAGGAGTAAAGATTATTTGTGGAGTGTAAGGATTATTGTGTGGAGATAAGAAGTAAGGATTATTGTGTGGAGATAAGAAGTAAGGATTATGTGTGGAGGTTAAGAGTAAGGATTATTGTGTGGAGTTAATGTGTAAGGATTAGGTGTGGAGTTTAAGAGTAAGGATTAAGTGTGGAGTTTAAGAGTAAGGATTGTTGTTTCGAGTAAAGGAGTAAGGATTAAGTGTGCAGTAAAGGAGTAAGGATTATGTGTGGAGTTTATAAGTAAGGAATATTGTGTGGAGTTAAGAAGTAAGGATTAAGTGTGCAGTTAAGGCGTAAAGATTATTTGTGTAGTTAAAGGGTAAGGATTATATGTGGAGTTTAAGAGTAAGGATTATTGTTTGGAGTTAAGGTGTAAGGATTAAGTGTGGAGTTAAGGAGTAAAGATTATGTGTGGAGTGTAAGGATTATTGTGTGGAGATTAGAAGTAAGGATTATGTGTGGATTTTATGAGTAAGGATTATTGTGTGGAGTTAAGGAGAAAGGATTATATGTGGAGTTAAGGAGTAAAGATTATGTGTGGAGTGTAAGGATTATTGTGTCTAGCTAAGGTGTAAGGATTAAGTGTGGAGTTAAGGAGAACGGATTATATGTGTAGTTAAGGAGTAAAAATTATGGGTGGAGGTAAAGAGTAAGGAATATGTGTGAAATTTAAGAGTAAGGATTATTGTGTGGAGTTAAGGTGTAAGGATTAAGTGTGGAGTTGAGAAGAAAGGATTATATGTGGAGTTAAGGAGTAAAGATTATGTGTGGAGTGTAAGGATTTTTGTGTGGAGAAAAGAAGTAAGGATTATGTGTGGAGTTTAAGAGTAAGGATTATTGTGTGGAGTTAAGGTGTAAGGATTAAGTGTGGAGTTAAGCAGAAAGGATTATATGTGGAGTTAAGGAGTAAACATTATGGGTGGAGGTAAAGAGTAAGGATTATATGTGGAGTTTAAGAGTAAGGAGTAAGGATTAAGTGTGGAGTCAAGGAGTAAAGATTATGTGTGGAGTGTAAGGATTATTGTGTGGAGATAAGAAAAAGGATTATGTGTGGAGTTTAAGAGTAAGGATTATTGTGTGAAATTAAGGTGTAAGGATTACGTGCGGAGTTAAGGAGTAAAGATTATGTGCGGAGTGTTAGGATTATTGTGTGGAGATGAGAAGTAAGGATTATGTGTGGAGTTTAAGAGTAAAGATTATGTGTGGAGTGTTAGGATTATTGTGTGGAGATGAGAAGTAAGGATTATGTGTGGAGTTTAAGAGTAAGGATTATTGTTTGGAGTTAAGGTGTAAGGATTAAGTGTGGAGTTAAAAAGTAAAGATTATGTGTGGAGTGTAAAGATTATTGTGTGGAGATGAGAAGTAAGGATTATGTGTGGAGTTTATGAGTAAGGATTATTGTGTGGAGTTAAGGTGTAAGGATTAAGTGTGGAGTTAAGGAGTAAAGATTATGTTTGGAGTGTTGGGATTATTGTGTGGAGATGAGAAGTAAGGATTATGTGTGGAGTTTAAGAGTAAGGATTATTGTTTGGAGTTAAGGTGTAAGGATTAAGTGTGGAGTTAAGGAGTAAAGATTATGTGTGGAGTGTAAGGATTATTGTGTGGAGATGAGAAGTAAGGATTATTGTGTGGAGTTAAGGTGTAAGGATTAAGTGTGGAGTTAAGGAGAAAGGATTATATGTGGAGTTAAGGAGTAAAGATTATGTAGGGAGTGTAAGGATTTTTGTGTGGAGATAAGAAGTAAGGATTATATGTGGAGTTAAGGAGCAAGGATTAAGTGTGGAGTTAAGGTGTAAGGATTAAGTGTGGAGTTAAGGAGCAAGGATTAAGTGTGGAGTTAAGGTGTAAGGATTAAGTGTGGAGTTAAGGAGTAAAGATTATGTGTGGAGTGTAAGGATTATTGTGTGGAGATAAGAGTTAAGGATTATGTGTGGAGTTTAAGAGTAAGGATTATTGTGTGAAATTAAGGTGTAAGGATTAAGTGAGGAGTTAAGGAGTAAAGATTATGTGTGGAGTTAAAGGATTATTGTGTGGAGATGAGAAGTAAGGATTATATGTGGAGTTTAAGAGTAAGCAGTAAGGAATAAGTGTGGAGTCAAGGAGTAAAGATTATTTGTGGAGTGTAAGGATTATTGTGTGGAGATAAGAAGTAAGGATTATTGTGTGGAGATAAGAAGTAAGGATTATGTGTGGAGGTTAAGAGTAAGGATTATTGTGTGGAGTTAATGTGTAAGGATTAGGTGTGGAGTTTAAGAGTAAGGATTAAGTGTGGAGTTTAAGAGTAAGGATTGTTGTTTCGAGTAAAGGAGTAAGGATTAAGTGTGCAGTAAAGGAGTAAGGATTATGTGTGGAGTTTATAAGTAAGGAATATTGTGTGGAGTTAAGAAGTAAGGATTAAGTGTGCAGTTAAGGCGTAAAGATTATTTGTGTAGTTAAAGGGTAAGGATTATATGTGGAGTTTAAGAGTAAGGATTATTGTGTGGAGTTTAAACGTAAGAATTATTGTGTGGAGATAAGAAGTAAGGATTATGTGTGCAGTTTAAGTGTAAGGATTATTGTTTGGCGTTAAGGTGTAAGGATTAAGTGTGGAGTTAAGGAGTAAAGACTATGTGTGGAGTGTAAGGATTATTGTGTGGAGATGAGAAGTAAGGATTATGTATGGAGTTTAAGAATAAGGGTTATTGTGTGGAGTTAAGGTGTAAGGATTAAGTGTGGAGTTAAGGAGAATGGATTATTTGTGGAGTTAAGGTGTAAAAATTCTGGGTGGAGGTAAAGAGTAAGGATTATATGTGGAGTTTAAGAGTAACTAGTAAGGAATAAGTGTGGAGTCAAGGAGTAAAGATTATTTGTGGAGTGTAAGGATTATTGTGTGGAGATAAGAAAAAGGATTATGTGTGGAGTTTAAGAGTAAGGATTATTGTGTGAAATTAAGGTGTAAGGATTACGTGTGGAGTTAAGGAGTAAAGATTATGGGTGGAGTGTTAGGATTATTGTGTGGAGATGAGAAGTAAGGATTATGTGTGGAGTTTAAGAGTAAGGATTATTGTTTGGAGTTAAGGTGTAAGGATTTAGTGTGGAGTTAAAAAGTAAAGATTATGTTTGGAGTGTAAAGATTATTGTGTGGAGATGAGAAGTAAGGATTATGTGTGGAGTTTATGAGTAAGGATTATTGTGTGGAGTTAAGGTGTAAGGATTAAGTGTGGAGTTAAGGAGAAAGGATTATATGTGGAGTTAAGGAGTAAAGATTATGTGTGGAGTGTAAGGATTTTTGTGTGGAGATAAGAAGTAAGGATTATGTGTGGAGTTTAAGAGTAAGGATTATTGTGTGGAGTTAAAGTGTAAGGATTAAGTGTGGAGTTAAGCAGAAAGGATTATATGTGGAGTTAAGGAGTAAACATTATGGGTGGAGGTAAAGAGTAAGGATTATATGTGGAGTTTAAGAGTAAGGAGTAAGGATTATGTGTGGAGTTTAAAAGTAAGGATTATTGTTTGGAGTTAAGGTGTAAGGATTAAGTGTGGAGTTAAGGAGTAAAGATTATGTGTGGAGTGTAAGGATTATTGTGTGGAGATGAGAAGTAAGGATTATTGTGTGGAGTTAAGGTGTAAGGATTAAGTGTGGAGTTAAGGAGAAAGGATTATATGTGGAGTTAAGGAGTAAAGATTATGTAGGGAGTGTAAGGATTTTTGTGTGGAGATAAGAAGTAAGTATTATATGTGGAGTTAAGGAGCAAGGATTAAGTGTGGATTTAAGGTGTAAGGATTAAGTGTGGAGTTAAGGAGCAAGGATTAAGTGTGGAGTTAAGGTGTAAGTATTAAGTGTGGAGTTAAGGAATAAAGATTATGTGTGGAGTTAAGGATTATGTGTGGAGTTTAAGAGTAAGGATTATTGTGTGAAATTAAGGTGTAAGGATTAAGTGAGGAGTTAAGGAGTAAAGATTATGTGTGGAGTTAAAGGATTATTGTGTGGAGATGAGAAGTAAGGATTATATGTGGAGTTTAAGAGTAAGCAGTAAGGAATAAGTGTGGAGTCAAGGAGTAAAGATTATTTGTGGAGTGTAAGGATTATTGTGTGGAGATAAGAAGTAAGGATTATTGTGTGGAGATAAGAAGTAAGGATTATGTGTGGAGGTTAAGAGTAAGGATTATTGTGTGGAGTTAATGTGTAAGGATTAGGTGTGGAGTTTAAGAGTAAGGATTAAGTGTGGAGTTTAAGAGTAAGGATTGTTGTTTCGAGTTAAGGAGTAAGGATTAAGTGTGGAGTAAAGGAGTAAGGATTATGTGTGGAGTTTATAAGTAAGGAATATTGTGTGGAGTTAAGAAGTAAGGATTAAGTGTGCAGTTAAGGCGTAAAGATTATTTGTTTAGTTAAAGAGTAAGGATTATATGTGGAGTTTAAGAGTAAGGATTATTGTGTGGAGTTTAAACGTAAGAATTATTGTGTGGAGATAAGAAGTAAGGATTATGTGTGCAGTTTAAGTGTAAGGATTATTGTTTGGAGTAAAGGTGTAAGGATTAAGTGTGGAGTTAAAAAGTAATGATTATGTTTGGAGTGTAAGGATTATTGTGTGGAGATGAGAAGTAAGGATTATGTGTGGAGTTTATGAGTAAGGATTATTGTGTGGAGTTAAGGTGTAAGGATTAAGTGTGGAGTTAAGGAGAAAGGATTATATGTGGAGTTAAGGAGTAAAGATTATGTGTGGAGTGTAAGGATTTTTGTGTGGAGATAAGAAGTAAGGATTATGTGTGGAGTTTAAGAGTAAGGATTATTGTGTGGAGTTAAAGTGTAAGGATTAAGTGTGGAGTTAAGCAGAAAGGATTATATGTGGAAATAAGGAGTAAACATTATGGGTGGAGGTAAAGAGTAAGGATTATATGTGGAGTTTAAGAGTAAGGAGTAAGGATTAAGTGTGGAGTCAAGGAGTAAAGATTGTGTGGAGTTTAAGGATTATTGTGTGGAGATAAGAAGTAAGGATTATGTGTGGAGTTTAAGAGTAAGGATTATTGTTTGGAGTTAAGGTGTAAGGATTAAGTGTGGAGTTAAGGAGTAAAGATTATGTGTGGAGTGTAAGGATTATTGTGTGGAGATGAGAAGTAAGGATTATTGTGTGGAGTTAAGGTGTAAGGATTAAGTGTGGAGTTAAGGAGAAAGGATTATATGTGGAGTTAAGGAGTAAAGATTATGTAGGGAGTGTAAGGATTTTTGTGTGGAGATAAGAAGTAAGGATTATATGTGGAGTTAAGGAGCAAGGATTAAGTGTGGATTTAAGGTGTAAGGATTAAGTGTGGAGTTAAGGAACAAGGATTAAGTGTGGAGTTAAGGTGTAAGGATTAAGTGTGGAGTTAAGGAATAAAGATTATGTGTGGAGTTAAGGATTATGTGTGGAGTTTAAGAGTAAGGATTATTGTGTGAAATTAAGGTGTAAGGATTAAGTGAGGAGTTAAGGAGTAAAGATTATGTGTGGAGTTAAAGGATTATTGTGTGGAGATGAGAAGTAAGGATTATATGTGGAGTTTAAGAGTAAGCAGTAAGGAATAAGTGTGGAGTCAAGGAGTAAAGATTATTTGTGGAGTGTAAGGATTATTGTGTGGAGATAAGAAGTAAGGATTATTGTGTGGAGATAAGAAGTAAGGATTATGTGTGGAGGTTAAGAGTAAGGATTATTGTGTGGAGTTAATGTGTAAGGATTAGGTGTGGAGTTTAAGAGTAAGGATTAAGTGTGGAGTTTAAGAGTAAGGATTGTTGTTTCGAGTTAAGGAGTAAGGATTAAGTGTGGAGTAAAGGAGTAAGGATTATGTGTGGAGTTTATAAGTAAGGAATATTGTGTGGAGTTAAGAAGTAAGGATTAAGTGTGCAGTTAAGGCGTAAAGATTATTTGTTTAGTTAAAGAGTAAGGATTATTGTGTGGAGTTTAAACGTAAGAATTATTGTGTGGAGATAAGAAGTAAGGATTATGTGTGCAGTTTAAGTGTAAGGATTATTGTTTGGAGTTAAGGTGTAAGGATTAAGTGTGGAGTTAAAAAGTAAAGATTATGTTTGGAGTGTAAGGATTATTGTGTGGAGATGAGAAGTAAGGATTATGTGTGGAGTTTATGAGTAAGGATTATTGTGTGGAGTTAAGGTGTAAGGATTAAGTGTGGAGTTAAGGAGAAAGGATTATATGTGGAGTTAAGGAGTAAAGATTATGTGTGGAGTGTAAGGATTTTTGTGTGGAGATAAGAAGTAAGGATTATGTGTGGAGTTTAAGAGTAAGGATTATTGTGTGGAGTTAAAGTGTAAGGATTAATTGTGGAGTTAAGCAGAAAGGATTATATGTGGAGTTAAGGAGTAAACATTATGGGTGGAGGTAAAGAGTAAGGATTATATGTGGAGTTTAAGAGTAAGGATTATTGTGTGAAATTAAGGTGTAAGGATTAAGTGAGGAGTTAAGGAGTAAAGATTATGTGTGGAGTTAAAGGATTATTGTGTGGAGATGAGAAGTAAGGATTATATGTGGAGTTTAAGAGTAAGCAGTAAGGAATAAGTGTGGAGTCAAGGAGTAAAGATTATTTGTGGAGTGTAAGGATTATTGTGTGGAGATAAGAAGTAAGGATTATTGTGTGGAGATAAGAAGTAAGGATTATGTGTGGAGGTTAAGAGTAAGGATTATTGTGTGGAGTTAATGTGTAAGGATTAGGTGTGGAGTTTAAGAGTAAGGATTAAGTGTGGAGTTTAAGAGTAAGGATTGTTGTTTCGAGTTAAGGAGTAAGGATTAAGTGTGGAGTAAAGGAGTAAGGATTATGTGTGGAGTTTATAAGTAAGGAATATTGTGTGGAGTTAAGAAGTAAGGATTAAGTGTGCAGTTAAGGCGTAAAGATTATTTGTTTAGTTAAAGAGTAAGGATTATATGTGGAGTTTAAGAGTAAGGATTATTGTGTGGAGTTTAAACGTAAGAATTATTGTGTGGAGATAAGAAGTAAGGATTATGTGTGCAGTTTAAGTGTAAGGATTATTGTTTGGAGTAAAGGTGTAAGGATTAAGTGTGGAGTTAAAAAGTAATGATTATGTTTGGAGTGTAAGGATTATTGTGTGGAGATGAGAAGTAAGGATTATGTGTGGAGTTTATGAGTAAGGATTATTGTGTGGAGTTAAGGTGTAAGGATTAAGTGTGGAGTTAAGGAGAAAGGATTATATGTGGAGTTAAGGAGTAAAGATTATGTGTGGAGTGTAAGGATTTTTGTGTGGAGATAAGAAGTAAGGATTATGTGTGGAGTTTAAGAGTAAGGATTATTGTGTGGAGTTAAAGTGTAAGGATTAAGTGTGGAGTTAAGCAGAAAGGATTATATGTGGAAATAAGGAGTAAACATTATGGGTGGAGGTAAAGAGTAAGGATTATATGTGGAGTTTAAGAGTAAGGAGTAAGGATTAAGTGTGGAGTCAAGGAGTAAAGATTGTGTGGAGTTTAAGGATTATTGTGTGGAGATAAGAAGTAAGGATTATGTGTGGAGTTTAAGAGTAAGGATTATTGTTTGGAGTTAAGGTGTAAGGATTAAGTGTGGAGTTAAGGAGTAAAGATTATGTGTGGAGTGTAAGGATTATTGTGTGGAGATGAGAAGTAAGGATTATTGTGTGGAGTTAAGGTGTAAGGATTAAGTGTGGAGTTAAGGAGAAAGGATTATATGTGGAGTTAAGGAGTAAAGATTATGTAGGGAGTGTAAGGATTTTTGTGTGGAGATAAGAAGTAAGGATTATATGTGGAGTTAAGGAGCAAGGATTAAGTGTGGATTTAAGGTGTAAGGATTAAGTGTGGAGTTAAGGAACAAGGATTAAGTGTGGAGTTAAGGTGTAAGGATTAAGTGTGGAGTTAAGGAATAAAGATTATGTGTGGAGTTAAGGATTATGTGTGGAGTTTAAGAGTAAGGATTATTGTGTGAAATTAAGGTGTAAGGATTAAGTGAGGAGTTAAGGAGTAAAGATTATGTGTGGAGTTAAAGGATTATTGTGTGGAGATGAGAAGTAAGGATTATATGTGGAGTTTAAGAGTAAGCAGTAAGGAATAAGTGTGGAGTCAAGGAGTAAAGATTATTTGTGGAGTGTAAGGATTATTGTGTGGAGATAAGAAGTAAGGATTATTGTGTGGAGATAAGAAGTAAGGATTATGTGTGGAGGTTAAGAGTAAGGATTATTGTGTGGAGTTAATGTGTAAGGATTAGGTGTGGAGTTTAAGAGTAAGGATTAAGTGTGGAGTTTAAGAGTAAGGATTGTTGTTTCGAGTTAAGGAGTAAGGATTAAGTGTGGAGTAAAGGAGTAAGGATTATGTGTGGAGTTTATAAGTAAGGAATATTGTGTGGAGTTAAGAAGTAAGGATTAAGTGTGCAGTTAAGGCGTAAAGATTATTTGTTTAGTTAAAGAGTAAGGATTATTGTGTGGAGTTTAAACGTAAGAATTATTGTGTGGAGATAAGAAGTAAGGATTATGTGTGCAGTTTAAGTGTAAGGATTATTGTTTGGAGTTAAGGTGTAAGGATTAAGTGTGGAGTTAAAAAGTAAAGATTATGTTTGGAGTGTAAGGATTATTGTGTGGAGATGAGAAGTAAGGATTATGTGTGGAGTTTATGAGTAAGGATTATTGTGTGGAGTTAAGGTGTAAGGATTAAGTGTGGAGTTAAGGAGAAAGGATTATATGTGGAGTTAAGGAGTAAAGATTATGTGTGGAGTGTAAGGATTTTTGTGTGGAGATAAGAAGTAAGGATTATGTGTGGAGTTTAAGAGTAAGGATTATTGTGTGGAGTTAAAGTGTAAGGATTAATTGTGGAGTTAAGCAGAAAGGATTATATGTGGAGTTAAGGAGTAAACATTATGGGTGGAGGTAAAGAGTAAGGATTATATGTGGAGTTTAAGAGTAAGGAGTAAGGATTAAGTGTGGAGTCAAGGAGTAAAGATTATGTGTGGAGTGTAAGGATTATTGTGTGGAGATAAGAAGTAAGGATTATGTGTGGAGTTTAAGAGTAAGGATTATTGTTTGGAGTTAAGGTGTAAGGATTAAGTGTGGAGTTAAGGAGTAAAGATTATGTGTGGAGTGTAAGGATTATTGTGTGGAGATGAGAAGTAAGGATTATTGTGTGGAGTTAAGGTGTAAGGATTAAGTGTGGAGTTAAGGAGAAAGGATTATATGTGGAGTTAAGGAGTAAAGATTATGTAGGGAGTGTAAGGATTTTTGTGTGGAGATAAGAAGTAAGGATTATATGTGGAGTTAAGGAGCAAGGATTAAGTGTGGATTTAAGGTGTAAGGATTAAGTGTGGAGTTAAGGAACAAGGATTAAGTGTGGAGTTAAGGTGTAAGGATTAAGTGTGGAGTTAAGGAATAAAGATTATGTGTGGAGTTAAGGATTATGTGTGGAGTTTAAGAGTAAGGATTATTGTGTGAAATTAAGGTGTAAGGATTAAGTGAGGAGTTAAGGAGTAAAGATTATTTGTGGAGTGTAAGGATTATTGTGTGGAGATAAGAAGTAAGGATTATTGTGTGGAGATAAGAAGTAAGGATTATGTGTGGAGGTTAAGAGTAAGGATTATTGTGTGGAGTTAATGTGTAAGGATTAGGTGTGAAGTTTAAGAGTAAGTATTAAGTGTGGAGTTTAAGAGTAAGGATTGTTGTTTCGAGTTAAGGAGTAAGGATTAAGTGTGGAGTAAAGGAGTAAGGTTTATGTGTGGAGTTTATAAGTAAGGAATATTGTGTGGAGTTAAGAAGTAAGGATTAAGTGTGCAGTTAAGGCGTAAAGATTATTTGTGTAGTTAAAGAGTAAGGATTATATGTGGAGTTTAAGAGTAAGGATTATTGTGTGGAGTTTAAACGTAAGAATTATTGTGTGGAGATAAGAAGTAAGGATTATGTGTGCAGTTTAAGTGTAAGGATTATTGTTTGGAGTTAAGGTGTAAGGATTAAGTGTGGAGTTAAAAAGTAAAGATTATGTTTGGAGTGTAAGGATTATTGTGTGGAGATGAGAAGTAAGGATTATGTGTGGAGTTTATGAGTAAGGATTATTGTGTGGAGTTAAGGTGTAAGGATTAAGTGTGGAGTTAAGGAGAAAGGATTATATGTGGAGTTAAGGAGTAAAGATTATGTGTGGAGTGTAAGGATTTTTGTGTGGAGATAAGAAGTAAGGATTATGTGTGGAGTTTAAGAGTAAGGATTATTGTGTGGAGTTAAAGTGTAAGGATTAAGTGTGGAGTTAAGCAGAAAGGATTATATGTGGAGTTAAGGAGTAAACATTATGGGTGGAGGTAAAGAGTAAGGATTATATGTGGAGTTTAAGAGTAAGGAGTAAGGATTAAGTGTGGAGTCAAGGAGTAAAGATTATGTGTGGAGTGTAAGGATTATTGTGTGGAGATAAGAAGTAAGGATTATGTGTGGAGTTTAAGAGTAAGGATTATTGTTTGGAGTTAAGGTGTAAGGATTAAGTGTGGAGTTAAGGAGTAAAGATTATGTGTGGAGTGTAAGGATTATTGTGTGGAGATGAGAAGTAAGGATTATTGTGTGGAGTTAAGGTGTAAGGATTAAGTGTGGAGTTAAGGAGAAAGGAATATATGTGGAGTTAAGGAGTAAAGATTATGTAGGGAGTGTAAGGATTTTTGTGTGGAGATAAGAAGTAAGGATTATATGTGGAGTTAAGGAGCAGGGATTAAGTGTGGATTTAAGGTGTAAGGATTAAGTGTGGAGTTAAGGAGCAAGGATTAAGTGTGGAGTTAAGGTGTAAGGATTAAGTGTGGAGTTAAGGAGTAAAGATTATGTGTGGAGTGTAAGGATTATTGTGTGGAGATAAGAGTTAAGGATTATGTGTGGAGTTTAAGAGTAAGGATTATTGTGTGAAATTAAGGTGTAAGGATTAAGTGAGGAGTTAGGGAGTAAAGATTATGTGTGGAGTTAAAGGATTATTGTGTGGAGATGAGAAGTAAGGATTATATGTGGAGTTTAAGAGTAAGCAGTAAGGAATAAGTGTGGAGTCAAGGAGTAAAGATTATTTGTGGAGTGTAAGGATTATTGTGTGGAGATAAGAAGTAAGGATTATTGTGTGGAGATAAGAAGTAAGGATTATGTGTGGAGGTTAAGAGTAAGGATTATTGTGTGGAGTTAATGTGTAAGGATTAGGTGTGGAGTTTAAGAGTAAGGATTAAGTGTGGAGTTTAAGAGTAAGGATTGTTGTTTCGAGTTAAGGAGTAAGGATTAAGTGTGGAGTAAAGGAGTAAGGATTATGTGTGGAGTTTATAAGTAAGGAATATTGTGTGGAGTTAAGAAGTAAGGATTAAGTGTGCAGTTAAGGCGTAAAGATTATTTGTTTAGTTAAAGAGTAAGGATTATATGTGGAGTTTAAGAGTAAGGATTATTGTGTGGAGTTTAAACGTAAGAATTATTGTGTGGAGATAAGAAGTAAGGATTATGTGTGCAGTTTAAGTGTAAGGATTATTGTTTGGAGTTAAGGTGTAAGGATTAAGTGTGGAGTTAAAAAGTAAAGATTATGTTTGGAGTGTAAGGATTATTGTGTGGAGATAAGAAGTAAGGATTATGTGTGGAGTTTATGAGTAAGGATTATTGTGTGGAGTTAAGGTGTAAGGATTAAGTGTGGAGTTAAGGAGAAAGGATTATATGTGGAGTTAAGGAGTAAAGATTATGTGTGGAGTGTAAGGATTTTTGTGTGGAGATAAGAAGTAAGGATTATGTGTGGAGTTTAAGAGTAAGGATTATTGTGTGGAGTTAAAGTGTAAGGATTAATTGTGGAGTTAAGCAGAAAGGATTATATGTGGAGTTAAGGAGTAAACATTATGGGTGGAGGTAAAGAGTAAGGATTATATGTCGAGTTTAAGAGTAAGGAGTAAGGATTAAGTGTGGAGTCAAGGAGTAAAGATTATGTGTGGAGTGTAAGGATTATTGTGTGGAGATAAGAAGTAAGGATTATGTGTGGAGTTTAAGAGTAAGGATTATTGTTTGGAGTTAAGGTGTAAGGATTAAGTGTGGAGTTAAGGAGTAAAGATTATGTGTGGAGTGTAAGGATTATTGTGTGGAGATGAGAAGTAAGGATTATTGTGTGGAGTTAAGGTGTAAGGATTAAGTGTGGAGTTAAGGAGAAAGGATTATATGTGGAGTTAAGGAGTAAAGATTATGTAGGGAGTGTAAGGATTTTTGTGTGGAGATAAGAAGTAAGGATTATATGTGGAGTTAAGGAGCAAGGATTAAGTGTGGATTTAAGGTGTAAGGATTAAGTGTGGAGTTAAGGAACAAGGATTAAGTGTGGAGTTAAGGTGTAAGGATTAAGTGTGGAGTTAAGGAATAAAGATTATGTGTGGAGTTAAGGATTATGTGTGGAGTTTAAGAGTAAGGATTATTGTGTGAAATTAAGGTGTAAGGATTAAGTGAGGAGTTAAGGAGTAAAGATTATGTGTGGAGTTAAAGGATTATTGTGTGGAGATGAGAAGTAAGGATTATATGTGGAGTTTAAGAGTAAGCAGTAAGGAATAAGTGTGGAGTCAAGGAGTAAAGATTATTTGTGGAGTGTAAGGATTATTGTGTGGAGATAAGAAGTAAGGATTATTGTGTGGAGATAAGAAGTAAGGATTATGTGTGGAGGTTAAGAGTAAGGATTATTGTGTGGAGTTAATGTGTAAGGATTAGGTGTGGAGTTTAAGAGTAAGGATTAAGTGTGGAGTTTAAGAGTAAGGATTGTTGTTTCGAGTTAAGGAGTAAGGATTAAGTGTGGAGTAAAGGAGTAAGGATTATGTGTGGAGTTTATAAGTAAGGAATATTGTGTGGAGTTAAGAAGTAAGGATTAAGTGTGCAGTTAAGGCGTAAAGATTATTTGTTTAGTTAAAGAGTAAGGATTATATGTGGAGTTTAAGAGTAAGGATTATTGTGTGGAGTTTAAGAGTAAGGATTATTGTGTGGAGTTTAAACGTAAGAATTATTGTGTGGAGATAAGAAGTAAGGATTATGTGTGCAGTTTAAGTGTAAGGATTATTGTTTGGAGTTAAGGTGTAAGGATTAAGTGTGGAGTTAAAAAGTAAAGATTATGTTTGGAGTGTAAGGATTATTGTGTGGAGATGAGAAGTAAGGATTATGTGTGGAGTTTATGAGTAAGGATTATTGTGTGGAGTTAAGGTGTAAGGATTAAGTGTGGAGTTAAGGAGAAAGGATTATATGTGGAGTTAAGGAGTAAAGATTATGTGTGGAGTGTAAGGATTTTTGTGTGGAGATAAGAAGTAAGGATTATGTGTGGAGTTTAAGAGTAAGGATTATTGTGTGGAGTTAAAGTGTAAGGATTAATTGTGGAGTTAAGCAGAAAGGATTATATGTGGAGTTAAGGAGTAAACATTATGGGTGGAGGTAAAGAGTAAGGATTATATGTGGAGTTTAAGAGTAAGGATTATATGTGGAGTTTAAGAGTAAGGAGTAAGGATTAAGTGTGGAGTCAAGGAGTAAAGATTATGTGTGGAGTGTAAGGATTATTGTGTGGAGATAAGAAGTAAGGATTATGTGTGGAGTTTAAGAGTAAGGATTATTGTTTGGAGTTAAGGTGTAAGGATTAAGTGTGGAGTTAAGGAGTAAAGATTATGTGTGGAGTGTAAGGATTATTGTGTGGAGATGAGAAGTAAGGATTATTGTGTGGAGTTAAGGTGTAAGGATTAAGTGTGGAGTTAAGGAGAAAGGATTATATGTGGAGTTAAGGAGTAAAGATTATGTAGGGAGTGTAAGGATTTTTGTGTGGAGATAAGAAGTAAGGATTATATGTGGAGTTAAGGAGCAAGGATTAAGTGTGGATTTAAGGTGTAAGGATTAAGTGTGGAGTTAAGGAACAAGGATTAAGTGTGGAGTTAAGGTGTAAGGATTAAGTGTGGAGTTAAGGAATAAAGATTATGTGTGGAGTTAAGGATTATGTGTGGAGTTTAAGAGTAAGGATTATTGTGTGGAATTAAGGTGTAAGGATTAAGTGAGAAGTTAAGGAGTAAAGATTATGTGTGGAGTTAAAGGATTATTGTGTGGAGATGAGAAGTAAGGATTATATGTGAAGTTTAAGAGTAAGCAGTAAGGAATAAGTGTGGAGTCAAGGAGTAAAGATTATTTGTGGAGTGTAAGGATTATTGTGTGGAGATAAGAAGTAAGGATTATTGTGTGGAGATAAGAAGTAAGGATTATGTGTGGAGGTTAAGAGTAAGGATTATTGTGTGGAGTTAATGTGTAAGGATTAGGTGTGGAGTTTAAGAGTAAGGATTAAGTGTGGAGTTTAAGAGTAAGGATTGTTGTTTCGAGTTAAGGAGTAAGGATTAAGTGTGGAGTAAAGGAGTAAGGATTATGTGTGGAGTTTATAAGTAAGGAATATTGTGTGGAGTTAAGAAGTAAGGATTAAGTGTGCAGTTAAGGCGTAAAGATTATTTGTTTAGTTAAAGAGTAAGGATTATATGTGGAGTTTAAGAGTAAGGATTATTGTGTGGAGTTTAAACGTAAGAATTATTGTGTGGAGATAAGAAGTAAGGATTATGTGTGCAGTTTAAGTGTAAGGATTATTGTTTGGAGTTAAGGTGTAAGGATTAAGTGTGGAGTTAAAAAGTAAAGATTACGTTTGGAGTGTAAGGATTATTGTGTGGAGATGAGAAATAAGGATTATGTGTGGAGTTTATGAGTAAGGATTATTGTGTGGAGTTAAGGTGTAAGGATTAAGTGTGGAGTTAAGGAGAAAGGATTATATGTGGAGTTAAGGAGTAAAGATTATGTGTGGAGTGTAAGGATTTTTGTGTGGAGATAAGAAGTAAGGATTATGTGTGGAGTTTAAGAGTAAGGATTATTGTGTGGAGTTAAAGTGTAAGGATTAAGTGTGGAGTTAAGCAGAAAGGATTATATGTGGAGTTAAGGAGTAAACATTATGGGTGGAGGTAAAGAGTAAGGATTATATGTGGAGTTTAAGAGTAAGGAGTAAGGATTAAGTGTGGAGTCAAGGAGTAAAGATTATGTGTGGAGTGTAAGGATTATTGTGTGGAGATAAGAAGTAAGGATTATGTGTGGAGTTTAAGAGTAAGGATTATTGTTTGGAGTTAAGGTGTAAGGATTAAGTGTGGAGTTAAGGAGTAAAGATTATGTGTGGAGTGTAAGGATTATTGTGTGGAGATGAGAAGTAAGGATTATTGTGTGGAGTTAAGGTGTAAGGATTAAGTGTGGAGTTAAGGAGAAAGGAATATATGTGGAGTTAAGGAGTAAAGATTATGTAGGGAGTGTAAGGATTTTTGTGTGGAGATAAGAAGTAAGGATTATATGTGGAGTTAAGGAGCAAGGATTAAGTGTGGATTTAAGGTGTAAGGATTAAGTGTGGAGTTAAGGAACAAGGATTAAGTGTGGAGTTAAGGTGTAAGGATTAAGTGTGGAGTTAAGGAATAAAGATTATGTGTGGAGTTAAGGATTATGTGTGGAGTTTAAGAGTAAGGATTATTGTGTGAAATTAAGGTGTAAGGATTAAGTGAGGAGTTAAGGAGAAAGGATTATATGTGGAGTTAAGGAGTAAAAATTATGGGTGGAGGTTAAGAGTAAGGAGTATTGGGTCGAGTTGAAGAGTAAAGATTATGTGTGCAGTTAAGGAGTTAGGATTAAGTGTGGAATTAAAGAGTTAAAATTCTGGGTGGATTTAAAGAGTAAGGATTATGTGTGTGGTTTAAGAGTAAGGATGATGTGTGTAGTTTAAGAGTAAGGATTATTGTTTCGATTTAAGGAGTAAGGATTAAGTGTGGAGTTAAGGAGCAAGGATTAAGTGTGGAGTTAAGGTGTAAGGATTAAGTGTGGAGTGTAAGGATAATTGTGTGGAGATAAGAAGTAAGGATTATGTGTGGAGTTTAAGAGTAAGGATTATTGTGTGAAATTAAGGTGTAAGGATTAGGTGAGGACTTAAGGAGTAAAGATTATGTGTGGAGTTAAAGTATTATTGTGTGGAGATGAGAAGTAAGGATTATATGTGGAGTTTAAGAGTAAGCAGTAAGGAATAAGTGTGGAGTCAAGGAGTAAAGATTATTTGTGGAGTGTAAGGATTATTGTGTGGAGATAAGAAGTAAGGATTATTGTGTGGAGATAAGAAGTAAGGATTATATGTGGAGTTAAGGAGCAAGGATTAAGTGTGGATTTAAGGTGTAAGGATTAATTGTGGAGTTAAGGAGCAAGGATTAAGTGTGGAGTTAAGGTGTAAGGATTAAGTGTGGAGTTAAGGAATAAAGATTATGTGTGGAGTTAAGGATTATGTGTGGAGTTTAAGAGTAAGGATTATTGTGTGAAATTAAGGTGTAAGGATTAAGTGAGGAGTTAAGGAGTAAAGATTATGTGTGGAGTTAAAGGATTATTGTGTGGAGATGAGAAGTAAGGATTATATGTGGAGTTTAAGAGTAAGCAGTAAGGAATAAGTGTGGAGTCAAGGAGTAAAGATTATTTGTGGAGTGTAAGGATTATTGTGTGGAGATAAGAAGTAAGGATTATTGTGTGGAGATAAGAAGTAAGGATTATGTGTGGAGGTTAAGAGTAAGGATTATTGTGTGGAGTTAATGTGTAAGGATTAGGTGTGGAGTTTAAGAGTAAGGATTAAGTGTGGAGTTTAAGAGTAAGGATTGTTGTTTCGAGTTAAGGAGTAAGGATTAAGTGTGGAGTAAAGGAGTAAGGATTATGTGTGGAGTTTATAAGTAAGGAATATTGTGTGGAGTTAAGAAGTAAGAATTATTGTGTGGAGATAAGAAGTAAGGATTATGTGTGCAGTTTAAGTGTAAGGATTATTGTTTGGAGTTAAGGTGTAAGGATTAAGTGTGGAGTTAAAAAGTAAAGATTATGTTTGGAGTGTAAGGATTATTGTGTGGAGATGAGAAGTAAGGATTATGTGTGGAGTTTATGAGTAAGGATTATTGTGTGGAGTTAAGGTGTAAGGATTAAGTGTGGAGTTAAGGAGAAAGGATTATATGTGGAGTTAAGGAGTAAAGATTATGTGTGGAGTGTAAGGATTTTTGTGTGGAGATAAGAAGTAAGGATTATGTGTGGAGTTTAAGAGTAAGGATTATTGTGTGGAGTTAAAGTGTAAGGATTAAGTGTGGAGTTAAGCAGAAAGGATTATATGTGGAGTTAAGGAGTAAACATTATGGGTGGAGGTAAAGAGTAAGGATTATATGTGGAGTTTAAGAGTAAGGAGTAAGGATTAAGTGTGGAGTCAAGGAGTAAAGATTATGTGTGGAGTGTAAGGATTATTGTGTGGAGATAAGAAGTAAGGATTATGTGTGGAGTTTAAGAGTAAGGATTATTGTTTGGAGTTAAGGTGTAAGGATTAAGTGTGGAGTTAAGGAGTAAAGATTATGTGTGGAGTGTAAGGATTATTGTGTGGAGATGAGAAGTAAGGATTATTGTGTGGAGTTAAGGTGTAAGGATTAAGTGTGGAGTTAAGGAGAAAGGAATATATGTGGAGTTAAGGAGTAAAGATTATGTAGGGAGTGTAAGGATTTTTGTGTGGAGATAAGAAGTAAGGATTATATGTGGAGTTAAGGAGCAAGGAATAAGTGTGGATTTAAGGTGTAAGGATTAAGTGTGGAGTTAAGGAACAAGGATTAAGTGTGGAGTTAAGGTGTAAGGATTAAGTGTGGAGTTAAGGAATAAAGATTATGTGTGGAGTTAAGGATTATGTGTGGAGTTTAAGAGTAAGGATTATTGTGTGAAATTAAGGTGTAAGGATTAAGTGAGGAGTTAAGGAGAAAGGATTATATGTGGAGTTAAGGAGTAAAAATTATGGGTGGAGGTTAAGAGTAAGGAGTATTGGGTCGAGTTGAAGAGTAAAGATTATGTGTGCAGTTAAGGAGTTAGGATTAAGTGTGGAATTAAAGAGTTAAAATTCTGGGTGGATTTAAAGAGTAAGGATTATGTGTGTGGTTTAAGAGTAAGGATTATGTGTGCGGTTTAAGAGTAAGGATTATTGTTTCGATTTAAGGAGTAAGGATTAAGTGTGGAGTTAAGGAGCAAGGATTAAGTGTGGAGTTAAGGTGTAAGGATTAAGTGTGGAGTGTAAGGATAATTGTGTGGAGATAAGAAGTAAGGATTATGTGTGGAGTTTAAGACTAAGGATTATTGTGTGAAATTAAGGTGTAAGGATTAGGTGAGGACTTAAGGAGTAAAGATTATGTGTGGAGTTAAAGTATTATTGTGTGGAGATGAGAAGTAAGGATTATATGTGGAGTTTAAGAGTAAGCAGTAAGGAATAAGTGTGGAGTCAAGGAGTAAAGATTATTTGTGGAGTGTAAGGATTATTGTGTGGAGATAAGAAGTAAGGATTATTGTGTGGAGATAAGAAGTAAGGATTATATGTGGAGTTAAGGAGCAAGGATTAAGTGTGGATTTAAGGTGTAAGGATTAATTGTGGAGTTAAGGAGCAAGGATTAAGTGTGGAGTTAAGGTGTAAGGATTAAGTGTGGAGTTAAGGAATAAAGATTATGTGTGGAGTTAAGGATTATGTGTGGAGTTTAAGAGTAAGGATTATTGTGTGAAATTAAGGTGTAAGGATTAAGTGAGGAGTTAAGGAGTAAAGATTATGTGTGGAGTTAAAGGATTATTGTGTGGAGATGAGAAGTAAGGATTATATGTGGAGTTTAAGAGTAAGCAGTAAGGAATAAGTGTGGAGTCAAGGAGTAAAGATTATTTGTGGAGTGTAAGGATTATTGTGTGGAGATAAGAAGTAAGGATTATTGTGTGGAGATAAGAAGTAAGGATTATGTGTGGAGGTTAAGAGTAAGGATTATTGTGTGGAGTTAATGTGTAAGGATTAGGTGTGGAGTTTAAGAGTAAGGATTAAGTGTGGAGTTTAAGAGTAAGGATTGTTGTTTCGAGTTAAGGAGTAAGGATTAAGTGTGGAGTAAAGGAGTAAGGATTATGTGTGGAGTTTATAAGTAAGGAATATTGTGTGGAGTTAAGAAGTAAGGATTAAGTGTGCAGTTAAGGCGTAAAGATTATTTGTTTAGTTAAAGAGTAAGGATTATATGTGGAGTTTAAGAGTAAGGATTATTGTGTGGAGTTTAAACGTAAGAATTATTGTGTGGAGATAAGAAGTAAGGATTATGTGTGCAGTTTAAGTGTAAGGATTATTGTTTGGAGTTAAGGTGTAAGGATTAAGTGTGGAGTTAAAAAGTAAAGATTATGTTTGGAGTGTAAGGATTATTGTGTGGAGATGAGAAGTAAGGATTATGTGTGGAGTTTATGAGTAAGGATTATTGTGTGGAGTTAAGGTGTAAGGATTAAGTGTGGAGTTAAGGAGAAAGGATTATATGTGGAGTTAAGGAGTAAAGATTATGTGTGGAGTGTAAGGATTTTTGTGTGGAGATAAGAAGTAAGGATTATGTGTGGAGTTTAAGAGTAAGGATTATTGTGTGGAGTTAAAGTGTAAGGATTAATTGTGGAGTTAAGCAGAAAGGATTATATGTGGAGTTAAGGAGTAAACATTATGGGTGGAGGTAAAGAGTAAGGATTATATGTGGAGTTTAAGAGTAAGGAGTAAGGATTAAGTGTGGAGTCAAGGAGTAAAGATTATGTGTGGAGTGTAAGGTTTATTGTGTGGAGATAAGAAGTAAGGATTATGTGTGGAGTTTAAGAGTAAGGATTATTGTTTGGAGTTAAGGTGTAAGGATTAAGTGTGGAGTTAAGGAGTAAAGATTATGTGTGGAGTGTAAGGATTATTGTGTGGAGATGAGAAGTAAGGATTATTGTGTGGAGTTAAGGTGTAAGGATTAAATGTGGAGTTAAGGAGAAAGGATTATATGTGGAGTTAAGGAGTAAAGATTATGTAGGGAGTGTAAGGATTTTTGTGTGGAGATAAGAAGTAAGGATTATATGTGGAGTTAAGGAGCAAGGATTAAGTGTGGATTTAAGGTGTAAGGATTAATTGTGGAGTTAAGGAGCAAGGATTAAGTGTGGAGTTAAGGTGTAAGGATTAAGTGTGGAGTTAAGGAATAAAGATTATGTGTGGAGTTAAGGATTATGTGTGGAGTTTAAGAGTAAGGATTATTGTGTGAAATTAAGGTGTAAGGATTAAGTGAGGAGTTAAGGAGTAAAGATTATGTGTGGAGTTAAAGGATTATTGTGTGGAGATGAGAAGTAAGGATTATATGTGGAGTTTAAGAGTAAGCAGTAAGGAATAAGTGTGGAGTCAAGGAGTAAAGATTATTTGTGGAGTGTAAGGATTATTGTGTGGAGATAAGAAGTAAGGATTATTGTGTGGAGATAAGAAGTAAGGATTATGTGTGGAGGTTAAGAGTAAGGATTATTGTGTGGAGTTAATGTGTAAGGATTAGGTGTGGAGTTTAAGAGTAAGGATTAAGTGTGGAGTTTAAGAGTAAGGATTGTTGTTTCGAGTTAAGGAGTAAGGATTAAGTGTGGAGTAAAGGAGTAAGGATTATGTGTGGAGTTTATAAGTAAGGAATATTGTGTGGAGTTAAGAAGTAAGGATTAAGTGTGCAGTTAAGGCGTAAAGATTATTTGTTTAGTTAAAGAGTAAGGATTATATGTGGAGTTTAAGAGTAAGGATTATTGTGTGGAGTTTAAACGTAAGAATTATTGTGTGGAGATAAGAAGTAAGGATTATGTGTGCAGTTTAAGTGTAAGGATTATTGTTTGGAGTTAAGGTGTAAGGATTAAGTGTGGAGTTAAAAAGTAAAGATTATGTTTGGAGTGTAAGGATTATTGTGTGGAGATGAGAAGTAAGGATTATGTGTGGAGTTTATGAGTAAGGATTATTGTGTGGAGTTAAGGTGTAAGGATTAAGTGTGGAGTTAAGGAGAAAGGATTATATGTGGAGTTAAGGAGTAAAGATTATGTGTGGAGTGTAAGGATTTTTGTGTGGAGATAAGAAGTAAGGATTATGTGTGGAGTTTAAGAGTAAGGATTATTGTGTGGAGTTAAAGTGTAAGGATTAATTGTGGAGTTAAGCAGAAAGGATTATATGTGGAGTTAAGGAGTAAACATTATGGGTGGAGGTAAAGAGTAAGGATTATATGTGGAGTTTAAGAGTAAGGAGTAAGGATTAAGTGTGGAGTCAAGGAGTAAAGATTATGTGTGGAGTGTAAGGATTATTGTGTGGAGTTTAAGAGTAAGGATTATTGTTTGGAGTTAAGGTGTAAGGATTAAGTGTGGAGTTAAGGAGTAAAGATTATGTGTGGAGTGTAAGGATTATTGTGTGGAGATGAGAAGTAAGGATTATTGTGTGGAGTTAAGGTGTAAGGATTAAGTGTGGAGTTAAGGAGAAAGGATTATATGTGGAGTTAAGGAGTAAAGATTATGTAGGGAGTGTAAGGATTTTTGTGTGGAGATAAGAAGTAAGGATTATATGTGGAGTTAAGGAGCAAGGATTAAGTGTGGATTTAAGGTGTAAGGATTAAGTGTGGAGTTAAGGAACAAGGATTAAGTGTGGAGTTAAGGTGTAAGGATTAAGTGTGGAGTTAAGGAATAAAGATTATGTGTGGAGTTAAGGATTATGTGTGGAGTTTAAGAGTAAGGATTATTGTGTGAAATTAAGGTGTAAGGATTAAGTGAGGAGTTAAGGAGTAAAGATTATGTGTGGAGTTAAAGGATTATTGTGTGGAGATGAGAAGTAAGGATTATATGTGGAGTTTAAGAGTAAGCAGTTAGGAATAAGTGTGGAGTCAAGGAGTAAAGATTATTTGTGGAGTGTAAGGATTATTGTGTGGAGATAAGAAGTAAGGATTATTGTGTGGAGATAAGAAGTAAGGATTATGTGTGGAGGTTAAGAGTAAGGATTAAGTGTGGAGTTTAAGAGTAAGGATTGTTGTTTCGAGTTAAGGAGTAAGGATTAAGTGTGGAGTAAAGGAGTAAGGATTATATGTGGAGTTTAAGAGTAAGGATTATTGTGTGGAGTTTAAACGTAAGAATTATTGTGTGGAGATAAGAAGTAAGGATTATGTGTGGAGATTAAGTGTAAGGATTATTGTTTGGCGTTAAGGTGTAAGGATTAAGTGTGGAGTTAAGGAGTAAAGATTATGTGTGGAGTGTAAGGATTATTGTGTGGAGATGAGAAGTAAGGATTATATATGGAGTTTAAGAGTAAGGATTATTGTGTGGAGTTAAGGTGTAAGGATTAAGTGTGGAGTTTAGGAGTAACTAGTAAGGAATAAGTGTGGAGTCAAGGAGTAAACATTATTTGTGGAGTGTAAGGATTATTGTGTGGAGATAAGAAGTAAGGATTGTGTGGAGTTAAGGTGTAAGGATTAAGTTTGGAGTTAAGGAGAAAGGATTATATGTGGAGTTAAGGAGTAAAGATTATGTGTGGAGTGTAAGGATTATTTGTTGGAGCCAAGGTGTAAGGATTAAGTGTGGAGTTAAGGAGAACGGATTATATGTGTAGTTAAGGAGTAAAAATTATGGGTGGAGGTAAAGAGTAAGGATTATGTGTGGAGTTTAAGAGTAAGGATTATTGTGTGGAGTTAAGGTGTAAGGATTAAGTGTGGAGTTAAGGAGAAAGGATTATATGTGGAGTTAAGGAGTAAAGATTATGTGTGGAGTGTAAGGATTTTTGTGTGGAGATAAGAAGTAAGGATTATGTGTGGAGTTTAAGAGTAAGGATTATTGTGTGGAGTTAAGGTGTAAGGATTAAGTGTGGAGTTAAGGAGAAAGGATTATATTTGGAGTTAAGGAGTAAAGATTATGTGTGGAGTGTAAGGATTATTTGTTGGAGCCAAGGTGTAAGGATTAAGTGTGGAGTTAAGGAGAACGGATTATATGTGTAGTTAAGGAGTAAAAATTATGGGTGGAGGTAAAGAGTAAGGATTATGTGTGGAGTTTAAGAGTAAGGATTATTGTGTGGAGTTAAGGTGTAAGGATTAAGTGTGGCGTTAAGGAGAAAGGATTATATGTGCAGTTAAGGAGTAAAGACTATGTGTGGAGTGTAAGGATTTTTGTGTGGAGATAAGAAGTAAGAATTATGTGTGGAGTTTAAGAGTAAGGATTATTGTTTGGAGTTAAGGTGTAAGGATTAAGTGTGGAGTTAAGGAGTAAAGATTATGTGTGGAGTGTAAAGATTATTGTGTGGAGATGAGAAGTAAGGATGATGTGTGGAGTTTATGAGTAAGGATTATTGTGTGGAGTTAAGGTGTAAGGATTAAGTGTGGAGTTAAGGAGAAAGGATTATATGTGGAGTTAAGGAGTAAAGATTATGTGTGGAGTGTAAGGATTTTTGTGTGGAGATAAGAAGTAAGGATTATGTGTGGAGTTTAAGAGTAAGGATTATTGTGTGGAGTTAAGGTGTAAGGATTAAGTGTGGAGTTAAGGAGAAAGGATTATATGTGGAGTTAAGGAGTACAAATTATGGATGGAGGTTAAGAGTAAGGATTATTGGGTGGAGTTGAAGAGTAAAGATTATGTGTGCAGTTAAGGAGTAAGGATTAAGTGTGGAATTAAAGAGTTAAAATTCTGGGTGGATTTAAAGAGTAAGGATTATGTGTGCGGTTTAAGAGTAAGGATTATTGTTTCGATTTAAGGAGTAAGGATTAAGTGTGGAGTTAAGGAGCAAGGATTAAGTGTCGAGTTAAGGTGTAAGGATTAAGTGTGGAGTTAAGGAGTAAAGATTATGTGTGGAGTGTAAGGGAAATTGTGTGGATATAAGAAGTAAGGATTATGTGTGGAGTTTAAGAGTAAGGATTATTGTGTGAAATTAAGGTGTAAGGATTAAGTGAGGAGTTAAGGAGTAACGATTATGTGTGGAGTTAAAGGATTATTGTGTGGAGATGAGAAGTAAGGATTATATGTGGAGTTTAAGAGTAAGCAGTAAGGAATAAGTGTGGAGTCAAGGAGTAAAGATTATTTGTGGAGTGTAAGGATTATTGTGTGGAGATAAGAAGTAAGGATTATTGTGTGGAGATAAGAAGTAAGGATTTTGTGTGGAGGTTAAGAGTAAGGATTAATGTGTGGAGTTAATGTGTAAGGATTAGGTGTGGAGTTTAAGAGTAAGGATTAAGTGTGGAGTTTAAGAGTAAGGATTGTTGTTTCGAGTTAAGGAGTAAGGATTATGTGTGGAGTAAAGGAGTAAGGATTATGTGTGGAGTTTATAAGTAAGGAATATTGTGTGGAGTTAAGAAGTAAGGATTAAGTGTGCAGTTAAGGCGTAAAGATTATTTGTGTAGTTAAAGAGTAAGGATTATATGTGGAGTTTAAGAGTAAGGATTATTGTGTGGAGTTTAAACGTAAGAATTATTGTGTGGAGATAAGAAGTAAGGATTATGTGTGGAGTTTAAGAGTAAGGATTATTGTGTGGAGTTAAGGTGTAAGGATTAAGTGTGGAGTTAAGCAGAAAGGATTATATGTGGAGTTAAGGAGTAAAGATTATGTGTGGAGTGTAAGGATTTTTGTGTGGAGATAAGAAGTAAGGATTATGCGTGGAGTTTAAGAGTAAGGATTATTGTGTGGAGTTAAGGTGTAAGGATTAAGTGTGGAGTTAAGGAGAAAGGATTATATGTGGAGTTAGGGGGTAAAACTTATGGGTGGAGGTTAAGAGTAAGGAGTATTGGGTCGAGTTGAAGAGTAAAGATTATCTGTGCAGTTAAGGAGTAAGGATTAAGTGTGGAATTAAAGAGTTAAAATTCTGGGTGGATTTAAAGAGTAAGGATTATGTGGGTGGTTTAAGAGTAAGGATTATTGTTTCGAGTTAAGGAGTAAGGATTAAGTGTGGAGTTAAGGAGCAAGGATTAAGTGTGGAGTTAAGGTGTAAGGATTAAGTTTGGAGTTAAGGAGTAAAGATTATGTGTGGAGTGTAAGGATTATTGTGTGGAGATAAGAAGTAAGGATTATGTGTGGAGTTTAAGAGTAAGGATTATTGTGTGAAATTAAATTGTAAGGATTAAGTGAGGAGCTAAGGAGTAAAGATTATGTGTGGAGTGTAAGAATTATTGTGTGGAGATGAGAAGTAAGGATTATGTGTGGAGTTTAAGAGTAAGGAGTATTGTGTCGAGTGGAAGAGTAAAGATTCTGTGTGCAGTTAAGGAGAAAGGATTATATGTGGAGTTGAGGAGTAAAAATTATGGTTGGAGGTAAAGAGTAAGGATTATATGTGGAGTTTAAGAGTAAGGAGTAAGGATTAAGTGTGGAGTCAAGGAGTAAAGACAATGTGTGGAGTGTAAGGATTATTGTGTGGAGATAAGAAGTAAGGATTATGTGTGGAGTTTAAGAGTAAGGATTATTGTGCGAAATTAAGGTGTAAGGATTAAGTGTGGAGTTAAGGAGTAAAGATTATGTGTGGAGTGTTAGGATTATTGTGTGGAGATGAGAAGTAAGGATTATGTGTGGAGTTTAAGAGTAAGTGTTATTGTGTGGAGTTAAGGTGTAAGGATTAAGTGTGGAGTTAAGGAGAAAGGATTATATGTGGAGTTAAGGAGAAAAAATTATGGGTGGAGGTTAAGAGTAAGGAGTATTGTGTCGAGTTGAAGAGTAAAGATTATGTGTGCAGTTAAGGAGGAAGGATTATATGTGGAGTTAAGGAGTAAAAATAATGGGTGGAGGTAAAGAGTAAGGATTACATGTGGAGTTTAAGAGTAAGGAGTAAGGATTAAGTGTGGAGTCAAGGAGTAAAGATAATGTGTGGAGTGTAAGGATTATTGTGTGGAGATAAGAAGTAAGGATTATGTGTGGAGGTTAAGAGTAAGGATTATTGTGTGGAGTTAATGTGTAAGGATTAGGTGTGGAGTTTAAGAGTAAGTATTATTGTGTGGAGATAAGAAGTAAGGATTATGTGTGGAGGTTAAGAGTAAGGATTATTGTGTGGAGTTAATGTGTAAGGATTAGGTGTGGAGTTTAAGAGTAAGGATTAAGTGTGGAGTTTAAGAGTAAGGATTGTTGTTTCGAGTTAAGGAGTATGGATTAAGTGTGGAGTAAAGGAGTAAGGATTATGTGTGGAGTTTATAAGTAAGGAATATTGTGTGGAGTTAAGAAGTAAGGATTAAGTGTGCAGTTAAGGCGTAACGATTATTTGTGTAGTTAAAGAGTAAGAATTATATGTGGAGTTTAAGAGTAAGGATTATTGTGTGGAGTTTAAACGTAAGAATTATTGTGTGGAGATAAGAAGTAAGGATTATGTGTGGAGTTTAAGTGTAAGGATTATTGTTTGGCGTTAAGGTGTAAGGATTAAGTGTGGAGTAAAGGAGTAAAGACTATGTGTGGAGTGTAAGGATTATTGTGTGGAGATGAGAAGTAAGGATTATGTATGGAGTTTAAGAGTAAGGATTATTGTGTGGAGTTAAGGTGTAAGGATTAAGTGTGGAGTTAATGAGAAAGGATTATATGTGGTGTTAAGGTGTAAGGATTAAGTGTGTAGTTAAGGTGTAAAAATTCTGGGTGGAGGTAAAGAGTAAGGATTATATGTGGAGTTTAAGAGTAAGGAGTAAGGAATAAGTGTGGAGTCAAGGAGTAAAGATTATTTGTGGAGTGTAAGGATTATTGTGTGGAGATAAGAAGTAAGGATTATGTGTGGAGTTTAAGAGTAAGATTTATTGTTTGGAGTAAAGGTGTAAGGATTAAGTGTGGAGTTAAGGAGTAAAGATTATGTGTGGAGTGTTAGGATTATTGTGTGGAGATGAGAAGTAAGGATTATGTGTGGAGTTTAAGAGTAAGTATTATTGTGTGGAGTTTAGGTGTAAGGATTAAGTGTGGAGTTAAGGAGAAAGGATTATATGTGGAGTCAAGGAGTAAAAATTATGGGTGAAGGTTAAGAGTAAGGAGTATTGTGTCGAGTTGAAGAGTAAAGATTATGTGTGCAGTTAAGGAGAAAGGATTATATGTGGAGTTAAGGAGTAAAAATTATGGGTGGAGGTAAAGAGTAAGGATTACATGTGGAGTTTAAGAGTAAGAAGTAAGGATTAAGTGTGGAGTCAAGGAGTAAAGATAATGTGTGGAGTGTAAGGATTATTGTGTGGAGTTGAGAAGTAAGGATTATGTGTGGAGTTTATGAGTAAGGATTATTGTGTGGAGTTAAGGTGTAAGGATTAAGTTTGGAGTTAAGGAGAAAGGATTATATGTGGACTTAAGGAGTAAAGATCATGTGTGGAGTGAAAACATTATTGTGTGGAGCTAAGGTGTAAGGATTAAGTGTGGAGTTAAGGAGAACAGATTATATGTGTAGTTAAGGAGTAAAAATTATGGGTGGAGGTAAAGAGTAAGGATTATGTGTGGAGTTTAAGAGTAAGGATTATTGTGTGGAGATAAGAAGTAAGGATTATGTGTGGAGGTTAAGAGTAAGGATTATTGTGTGGAGTTAATGTGTAAGGATTAGGTGTGGAATTTAAGAGTAAGTATTATTGTGTGGGGATAAGAAGTAAGGATTAGGTGTGGAGTTTAAGAGTAAGGATTAAGTGTGGAGTTTAAGAGTAAGGATTGTTGTTTCGAGTTAAGGAGTATGGATTAAGTGTGGAGTAAAGGAGTAAGGATTATGTGTAGAGTTTATAAGTAAGGAATATTGTGTGGAGTTAAGAAGTAAGGATTATTTGTGTAGTTAAAGAGTAAGGATTATATGTGGAGTTTAAGAGTAAGGATTATTGTGTGGAGTTTAAACGTAAGAATTATTGTGTGGAGATAAGAAGTAAGGATTATGTGTGGAGTTTAAGTGTAAGGATTATTGTTTGGCGTTAAGGTGTAAGGATTAAGTGTGGAGTTAAGGAGTAAAGACTATGTGTGGAGTGTAAGGATTATTGTGTTGAGATGAGAAGTAAGGATTATATACTCGTGCTTCTTGAAAGCCTTCCGCGACCAGCATGATTTCACAGATAAGCTCAAAATCCGGTACGACCATGGCGCAAGGACGAAACAGGACTTTCAGATTCTCAGGTAATTCCGAGCGACCTGCGTATAGCCAGGGTTCATTGTAATGAAAACCCCTGCGCTAAACACCAGCCCGATTTCTTCTCCCATGAAGTTAAATCGAGATTTCCTGTCTCGAATCGCGTCTTGCATCGATTTAACTTGCACAGCCACTACAGAGAGCACTTCCACCTGAAATTCATTAAAAATTGATTGACCATTTTGCATATATTTGAAGGGCATTAAAGTTCTGGACGACTCCTTACGGAAATTCGTTTGAACTCGTCAAAACACTGAAAAAACAAATGAGGTCGAATCAAAATGTTTGCATCGGAAATGATTATATGTTATTTGAATGGTTTCTCTGTAATGTACAAAGGGATATCCTTTGGAGAAAGCCCTCTTCCATCGGGTAACCCATAGTAAGAGCACACTGTACACGCATATTTATGTACACATCTAACGTTTACATTATGAGAAAGCAAGGAACTGTTGTATCTAAAGGAAGTAAGTTGGACGGAAATGAAAAATGGGCAATCTAAAGAGATGAAGTAAAGGACGGCAGAGGATTTCTTTGTCACTATAAATATATTTATAAATATACCAACGTATTCTGTGGAACAACTATGGACCGCACAAGGGACAAATGTATTAATTTGTTCAAGTGGTGGAATCTTGAGCATTCCACCATCTTACAATTAGGTTACTGTGGGAAGACTTTTCTCTGCCTTACGTTTAATTTAAAACTATGACCTAGGTCGACTACCGGAGTAATCCCTGCAAAACATGTTGTTTGTTTGAGTAAACAAGCAGTTTAAACGACGTAGGTTACATGCACAGAATCGGAATTGGAATCGGAATAATTTAAACGTATTTGAATTAATTGGTATTGGAATCCAAAATTAATTATTTGGATACATCGGAATCGGAATCTAAATCGGAAATAAATTTAAGCAGGTATTGTAATTGGAATAGGAATTTTTGTTTTTCCGATATTTCATCCCTGATAACAATACACAACTACAATACACAAAAACATCACTACTACCTACCGATGCAAGATATCCATCCTGTCTTTCAGTTTTTCTTGCCTCAGCACAGCACTTCTCTGTACATGAGCCATAAGTTGGACTAAAACCTTCCAGTTTCGGTTGGGATATGCCGTCATCAGATGGTCCAGGAAATTTTTATTGGTATCACGACGGAATGTTAGGAGAAACAGAGTTTCGAACTCAGATTAGAGTACTTCAGTTCTACAGGTTTGTAGCTGCAGCAAATAAAAACAACGTTAATAACTATGTATAATACCAAATATTGAAAGCTTTTGAGTTCTAAATCGACCCGAATTACCCGCCGAGCAATACGCTAGAGTCGCTTTGACGATTCAAGCTGACCACCACCAACTTCCGAATCAAGGTCTCAGCAAGGAACTGTACACATGAAGTTTTCCCTACGCCAGTCTCTCGAGGGCTTCTACTGGGGACATTTCTGTCCCGTCCCGAAATCCTCGGGACAAAAAAATCGTCCCAATTCAGTCCCGAAATTACATGGGGCAAACATTTTGTCCCGAAACTGTCCCGAAAACCTCGGGACGTCCAGGTTATAATACCAGTCCGACCTATTGTCCGTAAATCGCCGGGACTAAAAGATTCGTCCCGATTCAGTCCCGAAGTAACATGGGGACACGAATTTTGTCCTGAAACTGTCCCGATCCCGAAAACCTCGGGACGTCCCGAATAGAAGTCCTAAGTTTCTCAAAGTAACAACACAGATTCTTGCTGATAACCGGAGATGTAGATCATCTCCAAGAAGCAGCATGCGCGTTTTGTTAGCGAACAACGCTGGGTTTGTGGCTACATTAAGTAATTAAGTGTGTTCCCAGTTTCTCAGCTACTTGTATCCTGGAGGCTATAGGAAGAGGCAAGATTAAATAAATCATTACATATTTGCAAAGACTTCAATACATGTAAATGTTACAAATTATGATAGTTGAGAATTACATTGGTCATATAAGGAAGCCACAAATTCATTCCCGCGCGCGCGTCCGGCGACTATGTCTGCCGTTGATGCGATGCTCAAACAAATCAGCAAAATTACTTAAATACTGCACATTAACGCAGTTTCAAATCAATTAAAATCATCCGTAGTGTCCCGTATGTGCCCTGTAAGTAATTTTAATCAAACAAAGTAACAAATTATTCGGTAAACTTACAATAGGAACTTAGAACTTTTAACCCGTAAGTGTGTACCTACACATAAGTAAAGTGCGTGCAACGTGGCTGAAGCAACCGATCCTTGAAGAAATAGATCGGAGCACTCGTCAACATTGGAGCAAAGCTTACGAGAAGAGATTTGAAAGGACACTTCCTAAGCAAATCTCTCTCATGCCTTAATGATAACTCTTCTCATAAGCTATCAATCAAGGCAAAATTTTTCGTTTCAATCATATATCATTAAAACTATGTCTGAAGTACCGCACATTATCCATTAAATCATAAATGAATACATCTCTCAAAAGATGTCAATATTTATTTCGAGGTATAAACAGAAGAAGCGTCAAGAAGCGATGCAGATCGGGTAGTAAATAAAACAAATCGACCACGAGACGGAGCAGAACACCTGAAACTCCAAACTACACGGAATCATTAATCTGTGAGCCTCACCGGTAAATCAATCACCAAACCAAGAATCTACCAGACACCATAACCATGACAGCCACCAGCTCCATATTTACAAATATTGTTTCCCATCAATCATCGCTACAAACACAACGATCCAACTATTTGAAAACACTCAAGGAATTTAAAACTCCAACCAATATTAAGTCGCCTTAATAATAAATGTGTGTCAGCATACTAAAATTGAAATTCTCAAATTATAATAGGCAGCTTAATGTACTTGATGATACTGAATATAACAAACTAAACCTAAGCTACGTGATTTAATCATTAATCTCTACATTGTTAATCTTTCTCTAAATATTGTAATTACATGTCGGCTACCTTCAACACTAATCACTTCACAGGTTAACTCCAGGTGAATACAGTGCTAGTGTTGCGTATGCATTACTGACAATAAATCAAATCAAATCAAATAAATCGACCCACTCGTGGAATATTTTAACTGCTGACGCTGGCTTTGTGAAATCCAAGTTTCTCGGTATGCTCCGACACAGCTTCAAAAAATCTCTGCACCAACAACAAATATTTTGAATTAATCCATTTATTCCTTATGAATCTAGAAATAGGCGAAATAAACAACACTCAAATAAACGAAGATAACCAAAGTCACCTTAAGGAAAGTAACTGGTTCTTGCTTCCAAACGCTGGCTTAGATTCTTCCATGACATTAAAAATTGTGGACTTTTCTGCAAGATGCTTTAAATTAGGAAACATTTATGCAAACAGAATCTTCATCTCCAAGAAACAGAGCCTCCAACTTTTACTTCTTCCACTGCTTCCCAATCTTCTCTAGCAACCGTCCATCGCCAGATGCCCTGAAAGTCCTGCAAGTACTTAAAATCCGGAAATCCTCATTAAACTTCCTAATCTCTCCATAACCAGGTACAGACAACGATCCAGAGTTAATACATCTGCTGAAGCCGAGTTCAAATCCTCCAACAAGGTCCAATGCCCATTAAGAACTGTTTTCGTTAAACAACTCGGTTTCCACACGAACTGCCCTGGCAGGTCTGTAGAATGATACGATCCTAATAGCAGTCTGGAGTCTATTTGGTCACTCATCTGGACATAAATAATATCCGGGTATTTGTGGCGCTTGAAACATGATGATATTAGCTTGATGAAAGTCGATTTGCCAACTCCAGTAGGGCCGTAGACACAAATAGGAATTAATTTAACAGAAATTAAATCCGCCGCTATTTCCTTCATTATCTTGTAGTGAGTGGAAGCAGGATGTATACTTCGGGTCGGAATCAGGGTTCAACTCACTTTCGGTTTTCAATTTTCGAATATGAATTCCAATTTTCGGTGCGGGTTTTGATTCTCGCAACAAGATTTTCGCCGACTCTGTTTAAACCGAATTAAAAATGCAGACTCGGCACATTTAATTACTTTGCAAATGAAAAAACAAAGAAACCTAATTCCTGAAATCAATATAAAAACCTTACCAGGAACTGCAACAACCACTTTGGATAAATTTTCATTTTCCTTTTGAAAACGCACGTGGAACTTCATGCCAAAGTTTAGATCCTCCTCTGGGGTGATTTCAAATTGAGTTTTCTCTTCTTGTCCCAGTCCAATTGTCAAATGAGATCCAATACACTCCAAGGACAACCTTTCAAA
The DNA here is from genome assembly GCA_947179485.1 of Allacma fusca. Taxonomy (NCBI): domain Eukaryota; kingdom Metazoa; phylum Arthropoda; class Collembola; order Symphypleona; family Sminthuridae; genus Allacma; species Allacma fusca. The sequence goes on along the minus strand of CAMXBY010000027.1, from coordinate 127,268 downwards.
CATCACAACAGTACAAAATCAATGTCAACAAATATGCTCCACTCCACAAAAGACACTTCCACCAATCACTCTCCAGAAACAAATGCCCAACTAATCCCCTTTTCACTTTCAATTTCCATTACCATCAGACAGCATAGTCCCGATCCTTGGCCAGCTCTCGAAGCTCCTGGCATTTCTGGGAAGGGGTACACTCAAATACTTGGAAGGTTTTTGTCCATAATTGAGTGAGATCAGTCTGGAGGTCAGTTCCATCCGGTCTCATCTTCTTTTTAACACAGGCTCCCAATTCCTCATCTACAACCTCTGCTCACTATGCTTTCTGCTTCCGGTGACTATAGTCAGCAGTTTATTCTCCCAAATAATATTAAACATAAGCAAACGGTCTGCAAAAATTCAAAATACAATCACTGAAAAAAATCCAATCAAAAATTCTTACACAACCGTTCAGGCCACCAACTAAATTACTCGATGAATTAATATATATCATGAAAATCAATTAAATCTTAAAAATCACAGACCTATAGTAGCAACTCTGTTTGCAAGACCTGACATTTTCAAATAAAATGAAGACGACGATACTCGTAATTTACCTGAGCCCTTTTTTAATTGTAACTTTACTTGTAACTAACTAAGATTTAAAATGTCAATGACATGCGGAGCAAGTCCGATGAAGTCCACGAGTCTCGATATTTCGGGTGGGTATACAAAGCTAAGCAAAGTATATCCTTAGGACTCCCCTTATCGAAGTACTTCACTTGCAGAACCAGACTCCAATGCAGATTTTAACATATCTGGCTTGGCGTCTTGTTCCAATTGAGAATAGGTCTTTTTGGGAATCATACGGTAAACTTTCCCATCTCGTTCACGGCCTGACCGCCTAGCTCGAAAAGTGGCAGTTGCTGACACAAGTGAGGACGCTGAACCAGCTCATAGCAATACACCTGCCGCTGAATCAAATCACCGTAAGCACAACCAAATAATTAGGTTTTGCCTAAACCCATTTTGGTCACAAATAATTTAGAAGTGCTCCAAACGTTTTTAGAATTTCTTTTCTTTCCTAAAATTCAATATTAATGCTCAGAGGTTTATACTCAAATATAAAATGCTTACAAGCTCTTATCGTATTTGCAGAAGTGCAGCTTGCCAATGCACAAGTATTAGCGTCGTCCATCGATGTAGAGATTTGTGAGACTGAAAAAGCAAGTGAATTTCAGATTCCGGCTGAGATGGTCAATTTACCTGTAATTCAACATCATTGTAAGTAAAAATTACAACAGGGCGGCAGATGATTCTGAAACATTTTACTTTGTGATTGCAATTATGGAGGTGCTCTAATATCGTCGACTATAATAAATAATTATGCGTGGATTAAAATGCTGCAAAAAAAAAATGTTTCAATCCCCAATTAATCAATTATGGTAATCGCAGGCGTTGCGCTCCTAGAACTCATAGAGCCAATTAATCCATCTGAAGAGGTGACTCATGTGGGCGTACATGCAATCGTTGAAAAGATGTCAACCCCGCGGTCATCGTCTGTCCAACCTATGGCCACAATTTGGAACATATCCGACATTAACATGTCAACTAATGGACAGTTAAAGTCTTTACAGAGGCAACCTCAGTTTTCCCAAAGTGACTCCATTTCAACGTACGATTTCATTTTAATCAAAACGAGTTGCACATTTCAAAATTTATTTAGTGAAGACAACCTTTATCCTTAATTCATGAGGCATTTGTAGAATAAACCACTAAAAAGTATGGAAAGGTTTTATATTCATTATGTATTACTAACAGGGTCAATCAAGAACCGTGCTCGAATGAGCCGGTAGGCAGCCGTTTGGACGAGGAATTAATTTCCTGCTGTCTAATTGATTTTCAAAGAAAAACTGTACCTCAACCGGAAAGTCAGATGGATTTGAATCTTTACTTTACCCAAGTCACGAAATGGTAATTATTACATTTACGAAACAAAGTACCTTTTCACGTCCTGTTTATAGTAAGTTATTTATTCTTAATTTTATATTGCAGTAAAAATCGCCCTGCCCCTACAAATATGAGAATTGGCACAAACAGTTACAACGAATTTTCTAAGAAACTATTGATGGATCCGAGTGATGGTAATTATACAGAAGATATTTTAAAGAACTTCGAGAATCTCTTCGACCATCGTACTCTGATATTGTGGAATAGTGCCGAGGAGACTTTCAACACTATGTACTCGTGCTTGCGCAGTTATAAAATGGTAATCATTTATAATGCAATTAGTTTGGCAAAATATCTTTTGCATACACATTTTCAAATTCTTTGCAGATGGATCTGGAGGTAAAATTATTGTACGGTGTGGATTCATATGACGCTGTGAAATTCAATTTAGATACGCTTTTGAAGGCAATCCAACAACTATACTCCTCTTTGGTAATACGATTAATTACGCCATTTAAATCTCTTTGCTATATATATGGCGGAAACAAATTGATGTAAAATTTTAAATTAAAATATACTTAGAATTATCATAAGTAAAACATTCTGGTCAAACTTTTAATAACGTTTTGTGAAAATTAGAATATTGCGAGTGCGGTGTACAACTTTCTTCTGTCAATTGAACCCATGAGTGAATTTATCATATTATTTCGGGTAAGCCGAATCTATACTTTACTAAATCAACTCCTTATGATAAAATCTGAAGTAGTAGATGTTTCCAGGACGAAGGAAGATTTGAGAGATATGTTGCAGATCCGGTCGCCCAACACTCCATATGTGTCCTAATTGCGGACAAGGAGGTTATTTTGAAAGTAACTTTAATTTCACCGGGTATGTCAATCCGTCACAACAATTTCGCAGAAACTCTATTCTTGAGTATAACGAAGTTTCACGCGTTGGAAAAGGCATTTCCGTGTAATCGGAAAGTTGAGTTGAATTTCTTTGAAGATTTCATCTTGGGTTCTACATCCTTAAATATAACCAGTAATTTAAGAGATATGCTGACAAGTGCTCTGTCAGAGCTGTCGACTTTATAATTTTCTAATGTATTACGATAACACAGCCAACAAAATATATAAAACAAATATGTGCATAAAATATAACCTGTCCAAGACACCTCACATTAGGCAAGACAAGAGAAGCCAGCAGCAGACAAGACTACAGGGAAAGGATTTTACTGAAGATATCACTACTGTATATATTTTGATGTTTTATCAACAGAGAGAACTATTAATTACTGATGGGGTGTAACTTAGCTCAACTCTATTTTTAATTGTTATTTTTTAAATTTGGCTGTGTATACACATGAGATTAGACATGCAAGGTTGTAACTGCTGAGGCCGTATTCTCAACCTGAATAAACATTACTACATTATTATTATATGACTCTGATCACTCAGTCGCCATCGTATGTTTGCCGTTGAATCGGCATTTCTGATACTTTGAATTCGCCAATGCATTTTACAGGCGCATTTAATTTCTTAATGCATTGTTTTACCAAAAACACATGTTATTTTCTTTAAGTCTACTTTCCCCACCCTCAGCCAGTTCATATCACTGGAAATACTCAAAATGATATATTGTTTAATCTGTTCTATTTTTAAGGGGAAAAGGTTACGCCAGTTTTTTTTGAAACGTTCCACAAGTACACGCATCAATTATTATTCGTACACGTTGTTACCATACAGGTGAAAATCCCTACTACGAAAAATGTCAATAGATTTCGAAATCACTGTTGACAATTCAATTTTCCCTTTCAACGTAAACTTCTACTAAAAATGGTTAACGTACATAATTGAAAATATTGGAGAAAAGAAAGCACAATGAGTATGACAAGGACACCACACAATTCATACGAGGAAATGCCCTCTGTTCGATTTTCAGAACAAAATTACTGCCAGGAGCTCCATGATGCGTATAGATAATTGCGCCATTAAATTCTAACAACCGATTCGGAGACAACCCAGTAAAAATTAGCGATAAATGTGGGGACCTCATGGGGTACCAAAATAAACCAACCGCATAGGTATTTTCTTACCTCCACAAGTCAATATCCCAATTTTGGCCTTTCGCACCTTGACCAAATGGTTTTACTGGTTAAGTGGGCCATATGTGCTTCATTTTAATTGATGAAGTTGTTTTATTTTGGTACCCCATGTGCCCCCCTCATTTCTCGCTAGCCTTGTCCTGAGATATATCTCCAAATCAGGTCGTTTTAATGGGGCAATTATCAAAAATGTTTACGCATCAAGGCGTGTGTAGCAGTAATTCTTACTCGTAAGAATTGTGCGGTTTCGATTTTTAAGGAAAAAAATCACATTATGAATTTTTTAAAATTTTTGGCGTCTAACCGAGACAAAAATTCGTGTCCATCATGCTTATCCTCCTTTGACAACGAGGATATACTCACTGGAGCATCAAAAGTATATTGCTGTCCGAAAAAACTAGTGTTGAAGTTCTGAAAGAATAGAATCAGAATAATTTTTTTGAATGTACATCTGACGAGCGGCCCACAGACCTTTATGAAAGTCCAACCTGCAAGAAAGTATTTCAAATGCCCTTCGACCCTCCAATCCACATGATACTACGCCAGAACGAGAGGCTCATTGAGTGCTTGGAACGTGGAAAAAACTATCGAAAGAAAATCCCCTTGAAAGTCATACAAAGACGATTCGTGAGAAAACGTTTAAATTATTTGACTGTAGTCTTGATTCGAAAATGATTGACGAAAAGTCATGTTCGAAGAAGAAACTTAATCATTTCCGGATACAACAAGACTTCATAGAAGGTGGTCAATCCTTTAAAGTTGCTTCTTATTTGGTGAGCTATATCAAGGGATTTCATACACATCTCTGGGTGCCCTATGCCCGGGTCTGTACATGATTACATAACTATAATTAAACTGTAACTCAAAATATTTAAACATATTGTCTTTGCTAACCCTTCGTAAATTTAGACCCCATTCGACTATTCTATTTATTCTAAGAGTTGAATTGTGCTTGTTTTTATTTTTAAAAGGGTGAAGCGCTCTAGAGTTGGATTTCCAGGAATACATCCTCATAGCTATACTGCTTTATAGTCAGATATTTATTAAAGCATTATCGTTTAGTATATATGTCCCTAGTCCTGTAGTTATAGTGGGTAATTGTTTAGAGGGTACAAAATATTTCCAAGCGATCCATTATACCAAGAAATGCCTGTGTTCGAATCCAGCAATCATTCCAAAGCCATCGGACACTGTAACAGAGCTTCTATTGGGGACAAAATTCCTTTCCCGTCCCCGTCCCGATATTTTTTCAAAACCTTTTTACCAGTCCTGTCTCGAAGATCCATACACGGGTGACAAAAACCATGTCTCCGTCCCGTCCCAAAAAGTTTAAAAAAACGTTGTCCCGTCCCGAAAGTCGGGACTTGGTTATAAAAACCTTGCCCCTGTCCCTTCCCCAAAAGTTTTAAAAAACTTTGTCCCCGGTCCGGAAATTCGGAGTATGTGAAGAAAATTTCTGTCCCGTCCCGATAATTAATAAACACAGTTGTCGACATTTCCATTCCAAAAATTGGAACATGAGAAAAATTCGTACACAAAATATATTTACCAAAAACAAAAACTACATTTATAAAATAGTAGTTCCAAGATTCCTCCTTCAGGCAGCTTAAATTCTATTCTATTCCTGTTCTATTTCGCTAATCAAAATTATTCTGTCACTCAAGTTTCGAATCCGTTTTCAAATAATATGTATGATTACTTACTTACTTCAATTATGATTGTAAATATATCTATCTTGTCTTTATTGGCTCTAATGCCAAAATCTAATAAACAATCTTAAAACCATTATGAAGTACCAGTCATTTTTTGGGCAATAAGCTTCATTTTCTACAATCTAAAATCGAATGTTTTACATTTGGTGAAATAATGCTCACCGAATAGTTTACTCATGAGCAAAGATGGGCCCCCAGCCTAGATCTAGGATGGAATCTAGGCACAAATGCTAGGCTGGCTTACAATTGAGATAAAATATAGGCCAGCGTCTAGGATGGGCTCCACAAAGTGATGGGCGTACAGGGAAGATATAGGGAAGTTGCCAAATAATGGAACATTATGGGCCTAGAGTAGGCTAGGCCTATTGGAAACTATATTGCCTCGACGGAATATAGGTAGGCTAGCATATATGACCCCACGCATACCGTCAATTCTTTAAACTTTTTTTTGGAACAAACTAGTTTGTCAAAATCTACACCAAAACACTAAATTTAGTCGAGCAAATGGGAAATAATGATTTTTGGTCGTCCTTGCTATTACATAGAACTTCGGCGATATTTATTTTTCAAGACAAACTTATTTGTCTTCAGAAGTTCAGAATTATCGTATTCGGTTTGCTTTTATTCGTTGCTTTTTATTTTGATTCGTTTACTTTCGGATTCACTATACACCTTGAATGGCGGCTGAAGGCTGCGCTAAAAAATACAAAATGGATGACAATACAACTCAACGTGAAGTAAGCACATGCACAAGTACGTACAAAAGGTATTACGCTTCTCATATGTATATGTATGAATGACGGGTAGGAATATAGGCTTATTTGTAGGAAAGGTTGAAGGGCTGCCTTCTAGACAAGGGTTCGCTTGCATTCCTTTCTTATACACCATTCTGGGTTCGCTAAGCGCTCTTGGATGCCATAAATGGGGGATGCTTTAATTGTACAAGCTCTGCGTATAGGCTTTGAGGTGGGGCCGCCGATGATTTTTGAATCTGGGCAGGATATAGGCTGGGGTTATACAGAGACCCATGTTTCCTCATGAGCATTAAACGCGGAAACGTTATCCTTGTTCTGCTGAGCTTGCTCGTCCCGTCCTGTTATACACCAAAAAGAATGTCCCGTCCCGAATACAAAGGGGAGATTTTTTTGTGCCCGTCCCGTCCCGAATATAATGGGGACAATTTTTTATGAGCCCGTCCCCTACCGATTACGTCATGGGGACAATTATTTTGTTCCCGAGGGACGTTCCGTTCCGTTCAGAGTCCCGACGGGACGTCCCCGTTCCCGGTAGAAGCTACACTGCAACCATGTATTAGTTTTGATCGGGCAATTCCAGTGATGGGCGTTTCAGCAAGCGCTATTCTATTCTACTCTATTGCAGAGATGTTCACCCGTCGACGGGTACCCTTCAAAGAAGGCTTCCTTCAGGGAAGGAAGCGCTTCTTTCGACGGAAATGAAGGGAAGGGAAGGAAGGGTGAAATAAATTACGAAGGAGCAATTAAGACTTCAGCGCATTGATGGAAAAATTGAAGTTGACGGAAGGGTGCTTCCCAATCACCCTTCGCGCGACGAATGTACCTTTCATGACAACTACCTCTAATGCTGTCAATATGCCCTTTCATTCACATGTAACGTACCACGATACGTATAATATGATGGAAAGACGGTTTCTGGCGGTTACTGTAATTTTTCGTATCTTGACTTTGTTGTATGAAAATAAAATATTACGGAAGACGGAATTTGGTGAGGGAAGAATATTAATTATCACTGAAGGCTTAAGGAAAGATCTCAATAAAACAACTTTGAAGGAAGGATGAAGGAAGGATTGTTGTTTTCGAGCCTTCAATCTGAAGAGGTCTGAAGGAAGGAAATGAATCTATTGTTTTGCGTTCGAAGGATTGAAGCAGGGGAAAATCATTTGAACATCTCTGCTCTATTGTAAATTTTCACAGTTGCACCCACCAAAGGTGTCCAAATGACTCAGCCTATCCTATATCCTTCCTATTTATAAAATCTGAACCGAGCCTACATATATGCCTACATTTTAACCGCCGAATAGATCAGCCTATCCTACATCCTTCCTATATGGGGACCACCAAGTCTACAGTATATTAGCCTACATTTCAGTGACAAATTAGCTCAACGAATTCTACACCCTTCCTAAATCTCATGTGATTTTCGTAACTTACAGACTATTTAAGTGCATTCTACTCTAATAAATTGAAAATCCTTTTTCAAGTAAATGGGGTTGAAATAAAATAGTTTAAGTTTAGTCACCTTGGCCAAAGCCTTAAGAGCAAAATAATATGGATACTGATTTGGTTTACGCCGGAAATAGCTCCGAAATTTTAACATTGGTCAAAATGGATGTCGGACTTAAGATTTCCTTAAGTTCCCACTTTACCGAATATTTAGAAGTTTTAATTTCACTGAGGTTTCAGCACATATCAAGGCGAGATAGCACGTATTATTTACGCTTGAACCGCCCCATAAAACAATCTGCATGTACCGGGCGCGGATTATTCTTTAATTTTCATTTTTTCCATTTAATATACCATTAAATGAAGATGACATGCTTCAATAGCCTACATATATGCCTATAATTCTACAACGGCTGAGCCTACCTATTTTGTAGGCAAGGTTTTAAGCAGAGCTGCGTTCAAGTTCAAGTATAACTTGAATAGTTCAAGTGCGTATCAAGTTCAAGTCAAGTCAAGTGCAGACAGTTTTGTAACTTGGAACTTGAACATCAAGTTCAAGTGAAATTATAATTTTAACTTGAATTTTCAAGTTCAAGTTCCATCAAGTTCAAGTTAATAATTTATTACTTGGTTGTAAAATCAAGTCAAGTTCAAGTACAATGAATGGAAGTACTTGAACAAAACTTGAGTATAACTTGAGTTTTTGTCACTGAAAAGCAATGTAAGCAATGCCTAATTATTGGCATCATTGCATATTGCATCCCACTAAAAATAATATTGGGTGTCTATCATCATAATAATGACATCTTTGTATTTGTTTTCATTCCATCGACATTAAAGTCGCCTCCACGATGGCCAGTGGTCGAGAATAATTCTTGTGTCCTATTTCCATACTTTGAATTTTGAATAATTAAAATTTCCGTCTTATTGTTTTATAAAGATGTTCTTTATACTCAGGGTTCTTGTTCCATTATAAAAATGAAGTGATTGTTCACTTCACCTGTTCTGAAGCTAAGAAGAAGTTTAAGAATAATTTATTTTTTCATGTAAAAATAATTTTTCCTGATATTAAACATGATGGCGCAGACGAACAACCTTATAAATCAACATTGGTTAAATAAAATTAACGACGGCAAATATTTATGACTATAACGGCTGGTTACACTCACCAGATGAGTGCAACACTAATGTGAACAGGCCAGTAAAGTGATTTCTAAACTCTTAATAGTGCAAATTAGTAAATTAGATTGGACTTCAATGTTTACAGTTATTTGATCAAGTATTTTAAATTTTTTAGAAATTTTAAAGTAAAGAATATCACCTGCATGCCGTTTAGTTTATCATAATCAAGATCTATCCATTATTAGCTATAATAGTTGTGGACGAAATATTTAGTATTGTTTATTCATTTACTAAAAAATTACTTGAATAATCAAGTTCAAGTACAAGTTCAAGTTCACGTTCAAGTCAAGTTATGTGCCCAACTTGAACGTCAAGTTATGATCAAGTTCAAGTTCAATAAAATGAACTTGAAAATCGAGTACTTGAATACTCAAGTTGCTTGAGAAACTTGATTCATCAAGTACAAGTGCGGATACCTCGCTTAGACAATTTTTTCAAGTTCAAGTCAAGTTGTCTAAAATAACTTGACTTGAACGCAGCTCTGGTTTTAAGTGTATATTCTTGCACCCTATTTTGCCTACAAGCCTCTTTAATAAAATTCTCGCACCCTATAAATAGCCTACAAATAGGCCTATATGTAGGATAGGCGGACACCTTCGGCACCCACTATGAAATTCTGCTCTACTAGCGGTTTTGGATAGAATAGAGGAACTCTACTGCTATTAAAATGTTTAGCTGACTTGCTAGCTATTATTCTATTGTATTACATGTTAAAGTTTCTGTCGCTACTCTACCTCTACTCTACTCCCTAAATATTTGTTGGCTCTGCTAGATACCACTATATCTCTACCAAAAAGATAATATTTACAGATACATTCAAGGTGTTTCAAAAAGAATAACAGAATGTATGTAAACAGTAATGAAATTCGACCCCATAGTCCTCACTGGTGACTAAAAAAGATTCATTATAAGAGAATTTACAAAATTAATTTATAAAAGATCATATATGTAGATTGGCTCTTTAATTTCAATTCCCTTCGTATGCATTTGCAGTTACAAAGCACGTTCACCGCGTTCACGCATTACTCATATAAATATTTGATGTGAAGTTTTGTGTGTGGACACCAGCTGTCATTCCGAGTATTAGATTGGATGTTCAGAAAAATAGTGAATTGACGAATTATTCCTTAAAAGCTGCAAGTCGATCCTTCCGTAGTCATGTGTAAGGTGGATGCATGAACTCCTAAACTCTATGTTTTAAATTCAGATATTACTTGAATATTACAAGAATACCTAAGCTATGGTCAGGCTGGTCAAGAGTGGAAAATTTTAGTTTTATTTTATTTAACAGAATTTAAAAGTGTAGAGACCAATAATTTTTCTAATCGTTGCTTGTCATTTTGTGGACCTGTAGTAAAAATTTCATGAAGATTTGTGCTGCCAAACACGGGAAAAATATTCCTGAAGTTTCACAATTTTAGATTTCGCCGCCATTTTCAATAGTAAGCATACGACGCAGTAGTGTTTATGGGGAGTATGTATGTACATATTATATATAAAGCCGAAATATTACGAAGGCTACTGGAACAGGCAAATCCAGTGGAAATGTCAGCTATCGAAGTCATAATGGTGTCTGTACTCCAAAAGGTCAAAGGTCACAGCCAGGTCAAACGCCGGAGACGCGATTGGAGTCTTTTAGCATTCACAATTATTGAGGAATCTCTACATTATAACGGCCAATTGATCTTGATGGAGTCTGTAGTCTGTGGCTACTCAAATTGCGCGCTCTACTGCTAAAATAAGCGCGCAAGATTTAGGCATACAATAAGTCTCCACGACTGGGCTTGATTCGTAAGCTGTTTCAAGATTGTCACTCCCACTCCCAATCAGTCCCAGAAGCGCTGTTGAACACTCAGTCCGCTCAGTCCTATGCTATCCACAGGGTAAGTCTAGCTCAGTTCATTCCCAATGAAAGTCTTGGGTCAAAGTTCCACTAGTCCCCAAGGATACAAAATGGCGCTAATTTCCATCCTTGGGCTTTAATATATGGCGCTAAAATTTAAAATTGTTTAATAATTTACGCGCATCAGGCCCGCTCAGTCCCTGCATTTAAAACTGTTCTCAGCCAGTCAGTCCCACTCCGTCTCAGTCCCAACCGTTTTCATACATATCAGTCCCACTCTCACTCCACTCCACTCCCTATGTTTTCGCTCAGTCCGAAAGAGCTGAGTCCCGTTTGACTAACATTAGAGCAGTGCGGCTTGCTATATAATGGAATGAGCGTGCCAATCTATCTTTACATTAACAGTATTAACACTCCTACCTATACCTACATCATGCGTCGCACTATCGCACTCAAATATATAGCTTCGTCTTGCTGTATATACCACCGACTTATCCTCTCTACTGATTTGAAAGAGTGGGCCATCTTCATCTTAGTGTGATACGGATTTGAGATACAAATTTAAGCGCGCAAAATAAATTATTTAAGTTATTTTAAAGTTATTAAAGCACTGGCGCTGCACAGCCAGCTATTGCTGGCTCAGAATGGCAAATGTAAATAGGGAAGGCAGTAAGTAAATTGCTGTATACAAAATAGATGGAAGTAGCATACATACATATTATTTATTCATATAGGTGAGCGAGCACAAAGCTCTTAATCACAACATATCATTATTTCGTAACTTGCAATTCATTTAACAAGTCTAGCAAGTCTGCATAAGAATCATTCATCTGTCAGAGGGTGTAACATTTAAAAAGCACCCATATAAAAATAAATTAAAAAATAAGATGAAAATAATATCGTCAGCATGGTACAAAACCAAAATATATTTATAAGTTTATGCCTTAATTAATTAAACTTAGTCACACTAGTACACAATTTGGCTTCAGGAGAAAGTCGGTTCCAGTCGTTCACAACTCGAAGAGTTAAAAAGTTACCTCTTACATTACTACGAAATCTTGGTTTCAAAATTTGGGGCCCTCGTCTCTGATTCACTTTAACGTTAAAAAAATCATCATACATAATTATCCAGTAGATTACTTTAACTCCATTAATCCTAATGGAATGCCCACTTATTTTTTTAATTTAAATTAGGTCGATTATTACTCCAAAATTTAAATACTAAACGAGGTCTACGGGAAAATACACGGCTGATTATTACAGAATTCAAGCATAAAATTATATTTGCAAAGGGTTTAACAGATGGGAAAGACAGAAAGGGGAGACAATGTTTCTTCCCCGAGTTACTTACACTAACTTCAAATGAAGGAGAATATCCATTTTTCTTATGAAGAAGACAATTTCCTGTTAAATTAAACTTCTCGGTGACCATAATCAAGTCACAGGGTCAAAGGTTTAGTAGACTAGGCATTTGGTTATCAAAGCCTGTTTTTACTCATGGTCAAGCAATTATTATGCTTTCGAGAAATTTGAACACAAGGAGAGGATTATGTAATTGTACAATGGTAATAGTTAAACACTTAGCTAATAATATCATTCATGTTGAAATATTGACAGGAAGTGCTCAAGCTCAAGGTGTTATAGTGTTCATACTACAAATTTATTTGATTCCGTCTGACCCCTGACATTCCATTTACACTCAAAAGAAGGGTGTTTCCTATCAGAGTGAGTTTTATAATGACTATTAATAAAAGTTAAGGGCAAACCATTGATCGTTTGAGAATATATTTACCATCTCCAGTGTTTACACATGGACAATTATATGCTGTATTTTCATAAGCTACATCAGGAAAAAAAGATAAAATCAAATTTATCGATACTGAATATCAAGGGAAAATGCTTGATGGTAGAAATGAAATATTTACTACAAATGTATTTAAGGAAATTTTCCAAGGATAAATTAACATTTGTGTGTTAAAGCGGGACTAACTCCCAGTCGCGATATACTGGTCAAACACGGGGCAAGGGCAGGACCTTGGTGGGAAGTTCCGAAGTGCGCTCAATCATGATACTTTGTTTGAATTATTCTAAAATTTCAAATCTTAATTCTCATTATAGTAATGCATATTCTAGGGTATATGTAAGAGTATCCCAAACCTATTAGTAACTATCCCTGCTGAGCAGGGCTTTCTACTAGTGGTTACTTATACACCAGAACTTGACGAGTAAGTTGTTATGTCGTAGGTGTATACTCGTCAAGTTCTGGTGTATAAGTGGTTCTGAGACATAAGAACTTTTCACTTTAGAACTAAGTCGGAATACCTTCTTCAAAAATTGTAAAAAAAGCATGTGGAGAGCAATATGTGTGATTTTTTTGGTTGTTGGTTTTGACCGTGGTGATTTTGGTTGTTTTGTAGATTTATGATGTTCATACTTTGGGGATACTTTCGATTAAGGATGTTGACGAGACTGTGTTGGAGTATGAGTTGTGGAATAACTCCATAACTGTTCGACCACCTTTGACTGAAGATCCCGAAGTTGGTTTGAAATTATATCTTTTTTGTTTTTAAAACTGTGATGGTAAAAGGTATTTGTTTGCAAGTTGTGGAGAAGTAAGGATTGAGGAATGAGGAAATCATTTTTGCATTTATTTCAGAGCTAAAATAATTATTGAGTATGTAACGGCTCCATCGGCAAAATCCCTCCAGTGATTGACCAAAGAGCAGACCCATGGGAAGGAACATCCGTATTTGTTCAGTCAGTGTCAGGTGGGATGATAGTAGGACTTAATGTTCAGATTTAGGACATGGTTATTTTATCATTTTTGGAATATATTTATTAGTTTACAAAATATTTGACTCCTGATTTTGAATGTTGGTTAGATGGTATGTTTATTTTCATTTTCAAAGGCCATCCATGCCCGGTGTCTCCTACCTTGCCAAGACACCCCATTGATGAAGACAACTTACACGGCCGAGGTGTCCACCTCAAGGGAACTGACAGTTCTGATGAGTGCCTTGCAGGTTGGAGAACCCAAGCCGTCCGCCGACCCTTTATATCTAACACATGAGTCCAATCAAAACATTGCAATCCCATCCTACTTGATTGCTATTGTGGCTGGGAATATTCAAATTAGAAGTGGGATTCGGGCTTGACTTCAGGCCCGAACCCGGAAGAAACCCGAACAAATACTCTATTAGCCCGACCCGGCCCGCCAACGGGCTAAATATTTGATATTCAACCCGGCCCGCTTTATGTACCTTAAATTTTGTGAAGCCCGAACCCGTTAAAAACCCGGTCTCAAAAATGTATTACAACCCGAACCCGCTAAAAACCCGATCTTTAAATGGTTTTAAAACCCGATGAAAACCCGGTTTTTTATTAACAATTGAATCCGATGTGAAGCCTTTGTTTACATATTCTATTATATTTACATCATACATATACTATCCATTCTTACTCATCACATTCAATAAGCGAGCTCTAAAGGAGCAAAACTTCTTTTTGGCTCTGAAAATTTTTGAACATCAAGCGGAATGGATCGTTTCAAAATACGCATGTGTACTTATTACATACAATGAACTATTATTTATCATAAATATACATACGTGAAAGCAATTAGAACTCTGCGCAACGTCAAATATGTATGCCACCTATCTGTACTAAATTCTATTCTAGTAGGATTGTCGGGTCATTTGTAATTTCTGGCCCGCCCGAAACCCGAACGGAAAAATAAACACAGGCCCAAGCCCGATCTTAACCCGGCTTCATTGTTTTAGTGCAGCCCGAACCCGATCGGAGCCCGACGTAAGTTCGTATTTACAGCCCGAACCCGACCAAAAACCCGGCCGGGCCGGGTTCGGGCCGGACCGAATCCAAAAACCCGCTTCCGGGCCCCAGCTCTAATTCAAATCAAGGAACTGGGCCCACGAAGCCGTGTCTGGAGTGAGCGAGCATTTTTGGAATTAGCTGCAACTGACTGCTGATACTGAGCAGATGCTTGCTACTGCCGAGAAAATTTGTGGAGAGTAAGAAAAACAATTTTTCTTGTGTCCGGAATGCTTAAAAGCTAAATAATCTATTGGTATTTGAAACGTCCATTCAAATAAAATGTCAATCCAAATGTTTTTTTACTTAATTGATAGGTACGTTTGGGGAAGGTACGATATCCTTCTACTTCCTCCAAGTTTCCCTTACGGAGGTATGGAGAACCCTTCCTTGACCTTTGTGACTCCTACTTTGCTAACTGGGGACAAATCTTTGGCGGATGTGATTCCTAATAAGAGTACTCACAGCTGGACAGGGAATTTACTCACGAATAAAAACCTTGAACACTTCTGGTTCTGGCTCAATGAAGGTTTCACTCGATTTGTTGAGCGTAAGATCGTGGGACGGTTGGGAGGGGAAGCAAGGAGGTATTGACGATTAAAAGTTTATTAATTGATTGCAATAATCACTCTTCTTTTGTAGTGTCATGTGTACTAGCAATTGATTCTTGTTCAAATTGGGTTTTTAAATTCCTTCTAGACAATTCTCTTCACATCTGAGCTGGTCTGAATTAATTGACTGTGTCAAAGCTCTGTGGCCCAACAACACTCACTCAGTTAGTTGTAGACCTCTGCGGTGTGGATCCAGAAGATGAATTCAGTCCGGTACCGTATGAGACAGGCTCTAATTTCTTGTATTTCTTAGAAAGTTGGGGTGCAGGTAATTTTATTATGTAAGTAACTAATTATCTATTCTAATTTTTTATTTCCAATGTACTTGTAAAACTTTATCAACAAAATATTATCAGTTCTATTGTTTGTTTTTATACTAGACTTTTTTATACTTTTTAGACTAGGACTACTTCTCGAATCTGAAGCAGATGATCCGCTTGTACTACGATAAGCGGCCCAAAGTTGAACTTTCCGAACTACGATAAGCGGCCCCGAACTACGATATGTGGCCCGGAACTACGATATATGGCCCAACTTTCCGAAATCCGTCCCCAACAAAGCAATTCGGAGTACTTGGCACTACGTGCCAAGTTAATACATAATGTGACTTACTCTCATCCTTCTATCCGCTATTTACATTATTATTACAATTAGACACAACAACGAACTCATTCTTTCTTGCTTTTGCACCATCACTTGCATCTTGTCCGACCAGGTGTGGATTCTGTTGGTAGTCGTTGAGGACAGTGAGGGTTAGGTTAGTTTAGGCTGTAAAGGGGTGCCGTGACTACATATGCCCCACAGTGGCGTGCTGCGTTGGGTGTCGTGTGCTTGTACATTGCATTACTTATAGCAAAAGCACTTTATGGCATTGTGTACTACTAGGACGTAAAGACAGCTCCTAGTTGCTCGAGTGGTAGCTCGGACTTAGAAAATTTTTGCTCTCCTCTGCTCTGTACTCTGCCTGCTTTTTACATTGCAAGTTGCTCCTCACAATGTTGCTTGCTTTACTCTATGGTACTCCATCCATCTCTCACAGATTATGTAGACACTATACAAACTTGCACCTATGTACCCTCAGTACTTGCTACGGTTGTGTACTTAAATATTTATGGTCCTAAATACGACTTCAAGGACTCAGCTAACCCTTGCAGTTGCATTTTAGTACATATCAATCAAAGTATACTCAACTCATAAACAAGGATGTGAATCGGAATTAGATTTGAAAATTTGAGGATTTTAATTCATATTGGAATTCCAAATAATTCCCAGGAAGTATTTTAATTCAAAATCGCATTCAAAAACATTTTTGGAATCGGAATTAGCATTCAAATATTTTTTACTGAATTCCGATTAAAATAAAGTATTGTTTTTAATGGTGTATTTCATCAAGTGTACATACTTAAATATAAATTTAAAATTGTCGCAATGTTTTAGTTACAACTTAAAGTTAATCAAAGAGCATTGGCGAACTAAAAATGGGCCGAAAGAAAATTAGTAATGTTAGAGTTCAAATATCAGTTGAACGTGCTTTTTCAGCTCTTTTACTTAATGACCTGCGGGGGAAACTAGCTTCCCAAAACATTGATGATATCTTGTTTCTAAGGTTGAACTTTTTAAGTAATTCAATTCTTTGTATTTTCAGTATACTAGGAGTATTCAAATAAATATTCATATCGGAATTCATAATGAACTATTGCTCGAGGATATTTAAATCCGTATTTAGTATTGATATAGGTATTTTAAATCCGAATTCTTCGCCTTGAATATTTTTTTACAAAAAATGCCTCTAAGATTTTATTCTAGTCTACAGTGTGGGCAACGGTAAAATAAATGTTCTCCTACATATTATTATATCTTCCCATTTTGCAAAGCTGGAATATTCGAAAAATAAGGAAACAATCACGATTAAAATTAATCCTAAAGGATTTTATTGTCAATTAAAATGTATTTGTTTCATAAACGTCAAAATTCCAATCCAATGTATTCAAAACATTTCTATAAATTTCAATATCATTCAAATACTTTAATTCCCTATTAATTCCCGGAGGTACTAGATTACCAAAAAATATCGTACCTTTATATCAATTAAATCTTGTGTGATTAATTATTAATAGTAAAGTGTTTTTAAATAATTAAGTGTTGCGATAAATAAATGCTACATGGTACGTTTAAAACTTTCAAACTATTTAAGCTTATAAAATATTGGTTAGCCAGCCTTGCTTTGATATTGTCCTTGTTAATATGCATTATGCTGGACAACGTTACTACAATTATTAGACTTTGTCGCAAAATATTTGAATGAACTATGGACTCTTTGATTCTTGGACGCGTTTCAACATTTTATTTTAATTTATTGTATGTCTGACATGTGTTGATGGATGATTTATCCAAAGTTATAATTTAATTGTGGAGGTTTTTCTACACACACAAACGCTGCTTCCTTCCTGGCATTTCGGGACCTCATCCTTATATATTTTTTTGTTACTGCAAACTCAAAAGCCGCATAGAGCCACACCAGTGCTTATAGTGTGATAACATGCATATATTTTTACACACAGTGAATAACAATTCCAGTCAACAGTTTCTTGGATTTTCTGATTAAAAAAAAGCTCCCAGTAATTCATTGAGTAAATAATACTTACGTCTTCAAATTATAGTATTTAGATAACTCCATCAATTAGAGTCTATGCTTCATATTTCAATTTGGCAATCCATAAAAGTATACCCAACTTACTAAGTAATCCATACCTCGGATCTACAGAAAACTTTTTGTAACTGTAAAGTCTAGTCACCACGTCAAACATTCTGTTCACTGTATTATGAGTTCCGACGATTTTGATGTACCTATGCAAACAAATAATATATACAGCAAGGGTTTTATTGTTTTTGTGGTATTTTGGGAGAGTTGTTTTTGAAAAGGTCGTTTATCGAAGGTCATGTTGAAAAGGTCTTTTGTCGAAGGTTATTTTGAAAAGGTCTTCTGTCGTAGGTGATACTGCAAAGTTCTTACGTCCCAGGTCTTTTGGCCAGTGCTGCCCAAAAGTTTTATATTCTATTCAATTCTATTCACTACAGAGCGTATGCGTGGCTATACTGTATTCGTATTCTATTCACAGCTTGAGATGAAGGACGAGAATGTTGTGCGCTTCGAAATTCTTGGTATTTAAGTTCAGTCAGTATTGCATTACTTTTGGGACTTTAGTTTTTGGTCAAATATTTGTAGGCTGTTGCAAAGATGGGCAACTGGTTTTCCTCGCCTGAAACCTTACCCCTACAATGTAATCTCGATTGTCCTTCTTAATACCCTTCCTAAACCGGACTTTTGCTGATTTCCTTTTTCCTAAAAATGGGCATAAAATTGTCCTTCCTATTTCCTGGTCAGATTATTAAATTGCCTAGTAGGGCCTAAAATGTCTAGTTCAGTCTGAATTGCCTGTTCAGCCTTAGTTGGTTGGGTATGCCTTTGTATATAACAACCCAATGTATGAACATAACTACTTTATACAGATTGCTCAATAATATAAGATAACTGCCCAATCCAATTTGTGTACATAACGGTTTAATGACATAAACCTGCTCAAACACATCCAACACCAGTTGCTCCTTCCCGGGCACGGTGTTATAATCTAAAACATTGGCTTAATTTAGCTCTTTAGGTTATATTGTCTGTATTGATTGCATGAAATACTGAACATTATGGTGTGTGTTTGTAGTTTAAATTTGATTTCTGTGATGTGTAACGCATTAACGATAACTATTTATTATAGGGAAGAATCCATCAGTTTCAAATATTTCACAGAAGATTATTACTGTACGAACCAGAGGTACTAAAGGAGAAAAACTAGTTGAAAATGAACATAGAACTTCAACTACGATAGAAAGTCAACCAAAAGAGATGGTACAACACAAAACTGACAATGAGAACAGTAGAATGAGTGAACGAACTTGCAACGCAACGTTACTCTTGACTAGTGATGCCAATGGTTTGGTCTGATCCAGATTTTATGAAACTGGTCTGGTCCGAAGCTCAGACCAGACCAGTGGTCTGGTCAGAGCTAGGCCGTCAAGCAAATTTTTAAGTTGCTATTCGGTAGAACCTGCCTGATTCCGTAAATTGACTGGAATATTAGGCAACAAAGTGCTCAAAGGGGAGTGGGTCGGTGGCGTGGAATATTTTGAATATTCCAGTCATAGCTCCAGTTATTGTTGAAAATAGCAACAACAAAATATTCCTGTCGCAACTACTAATGTTAAAACTTGTTGCAACATAAGGAACTGAAACAGCATTTATATTTGAAGACTTAATAGTGAAACTGAACTGTATTGCTCCGAATATAACTGCTATGTTCGAAAGTTCGGCACGATTATTTTTGTGGTGTAGAGGTACGGTCCCAAATCTATATTTACTAAATCTATATTTACTAAAGGGCTTGAACCTCGGCTTGCGCCCTCGGCAAATACTGACAAGGATCGACTGTGTGTTGTTCCGGATTCAAGTCGATGTGACTCACAATTGCATTAATTGTGTTTCACCGTAAGAGCGAGCCGGCCCGACCCGGACTACGCGTTCATTTAGCGACCTTATTACACAACATGAAATTGTACTAATGTGCATATCAACAATAATGTAATTTGACTGGAATTCTTTATGTTCCCAGTAACTGCAGGTTGGTGGTCAGGAATTGGTAGGGTATGGAGGGAGTGTATGATTGTAGGGTCAATAGGCAGGGTAAGTTGGTAGGGTATGTTGGCAAGGTATATTGGCAAGGTATGTTGGTAGGGTATGTTGGCAAGGTATGTTGGTAGAATATGTTGGTAGGGTATGTTGGTAGGGTCAGTTGGCAAGGTATATTGGTCGTTTTGTGGCCGGGAAAGTAAAACTCAGCTAAACCTACGACCAACGTAGCCTACCAACGTAGCCTACCAACATAGCCTACCAACATAGCCTACCAACATACCCTAATAACATAGCCTACCACCATACCCTACCAACATAGGCTACCAACATACCCTAATAACATAGCCTACCAACATACCCCACTAACATACCCTACTAACATAGCTTACCAACATACCCTACCAACATAGGCTACCAACAGGGTTGGCAAAAAACCGGCTTTTATCAATAAAGGCCAAGCCACTGGCAAGAAATGGTAACAACCGGTTGTTATTGGACAGTGGACTTATTTGGATAGTATTAATTATGACCATTTTATACCAACCTATACAACAGGTCCGGGCCGGTTAGAACCGGATTTTAACCAATAATAACCAGGTCATTTCTGACCACCTGGCAGCCCTGTGTTCATGCATGCGTAATATTAGCCAAGCCGGTGGTACGTTTTGGTTAAAACCGGTTTTTATTGGACAGTGGATTTATTTGGATAATATTAATTACGACCATTTTATACCAACCCAAGCAATTGGACCAAGCCGGTAAGAACCGGATTTTAACCAATAACGGCCAGGCCATTTCTTGCCACTTGCCAACCCTGGCTACCAACATACCCTAATAACATAGCCTACCAACATACAACCACCAACATAGCCTACCAACATACAACCACCAACATACCCTAATAACATAGCCTACCAACATACCCTAGCAACATAGCCTACCAACATAGCCTACCAACATACAACCACCAACATACCCTAATAACATAGCCTACCAACATACCCCACTAACATACCCTACTAACATAGCCTACCAACATACCCTACCAACATAGGCTACCAACATACCCTAATAACATACCCTACCAGCATACACCACCAACATACCCTAATAACATAGCCTACCAACAGCCCACCAACACACCCTACCAACATACCCTACCAATATACTCTACCAACATACCACCAAGCCTAGGTTTGTTGGTGGTAAGTTAGTGGTAG
The DNA here is from genome assembly GCA_947179485.1 of Allacma fusca. Taxonomy (NCBI): domain Eukaryota; kingdom Metazoa; phylum Arthropoda; class Collembola; order Symphypleona; family Sminthuridae; genus Allacma; species Allacma fusca. The sequence goes on along the minus strand of CAMXBY010000027.1, from coordinate 105,963 downwards.
GTATTTTTGTGGCCGGGAAAGTAAAACTCAGCCTGTGAAAATTAGTTGCAAATGTCAAACGCGAAATATGACTTGCAACTTAACCGTTGTATACGGCAACACTATAAGTTGCTTTGGAATATTTTCGACATTCACGTCGCCTCCTCCCGTCTTTTTCAGCCGTCGACCCCTTACTCGGCAACTTTTTTTTTGACGTCGCGTGGGTTATAGAATACACATTTTTTGCTTGACGGCCTACCTCTGGGTCTGGTCCAGTTTTTCGGACCAATCTTTTTCGGAGTAATTTCTGGACCATGGTACTTGTGGTCTGGTCTGGTCCTGAGGCTGGACCAATTGTATCTGGTCTGGTCCAAGTGTTGGATCAGACCGGACCAGACCAATATCGGACCAAATAAATGGTCCGGACCAGACCATTGGCATCCCTACTCTTGACCAGTGCTGCGCACAAGTTCAAGTAGGCCATGAGTATTTCAAGTCATGGTCAAGTTTGGGTCATGGTCAAGTTAAAAATTAATTATAACTTGAGCATTCAAGTCAGTGCTCGGCACAGGTATGGGTAATAATCGGGTAAACGGGTACGAGTACGGGTATGACCCGGGTACTGATTTTTTGTACCCGAACAATTCCGGGTACTACCCTGGTACACTTTGGTCGGCTCCAAATCTTGGGTACGGATACGGGTATGGGTACGGGTACAAGGATTTCAAAATGGGTATATACCCACCGGGTACGGGTATAATGGGGTCATTTACTCGTACCCGTGACAATTGTACCCGAGTATTTGGATACGTTGCGATTTGAGACATTTTGATGAATTTTCTGCCATCATGCCCGTACGTTGGAAACTTTTGTCGGTATTTTTAGTATTTCTGAATACATATAGCTTATTTTTAATACCCTTTTAACCTTACAACATACAGTAAATGTATTTCAGAATGTGTTGTTAAAATAAATGCTTTTATGGAAACATGTTTTAGGAAGAATAAATAAATAAACACAGGCGAGGAATAATAACAAAATGTTCACACTAAAAGTGTACATACAAATTCTGCATAAAAATTCCACATGAAGAGTCCACACTAAAAGTGTATAAAAAAATTCCAAATAAATATTCCACATTGAAAGGGTACCCAAGAATTCTACATAAAAAGTCCACACCAAAAAGAAAACCCCAAAAATGCATACAAAAAGTTCAGACTAAAAGTGCATCCGAAAATTCGGCATAAAAAGTCCACACTAAGAATCTACCCAAAAAATCGACATGAAAAAACAACAGCAAAACTATTCCCTAATATTCCACATAAAACATCCTCACCAAAAGTTTACCCGAAACGTCCACACTAAAAGTGTAACCAAATGTTCCACATAAAAAGTCTAGACTAAAAGAGGAACCTAAAAAATCCACCTAAAAACTCCACACTAAACGTTTGCCTGAAAATTCTTATGAAAAGTCCACAGAAAAAGTGAACCCGAACATCCACATAAAAAGTCCACACTAAAAAGGGAACTAAAAATTACACATGAAAAGTGCACATGTAAAGTCCAAACCAAAAAAGAGAACTAAAAAATTCCACATAAAAAGTCCACATGAAAAGTCCTAACTGAAAAGGGGACTAAACAATTGCGCATGAAAATAATACACTGAAAAGGAAACTAAAAAATTCCACATGACAAATCAGCACTAAAAAGGAAATTTAAAATTCCACATGAAAAGTCCCTACTAAAAGTGTATCCAAATGTTCCACATGAAAAGTCTACACCAAAAAGTTCACCCAAAACATCTGCCTAAAAACTCCACACTAAACGTCTTATGAAAACTCCACACCAAAAGTGTAACCGAAATTCCACATAAAAAGTCCACACTGAAAAGGTAACTAAAAATTCCACATGAGAAGCCCACACTGAAAAGTTAACTACAAATTTCCGCATGAAGTTCCATTCTGTAAACGGAACTACAAAATTCCTCACAAAAAGTCCACTTTTAAAGTGTACCCAAATATTCCACATGAAAATTCCACACTAAAAACGAACCCGACAATTCAATTTGAAAAGTCCACACTAAACGTTTACCCGAAAAGTCCACTGAAAAGGGGACTAAAAAATTCCGCAAGAAAAATCCACACTAAAAAGGAAAGTAAAAAATTCCACATGAAAAATCAGCACTGAAAAGGAAATTAAAAATTCCACATGAAAAATCCATACTAAAAAGGGAACTAAAAATTCCACATGAAAAATTCACGCTGAAAAGGGAACTAAAAATTCCACATGAAAATTCCACACTAAAAGGAGAACTAAAAATTTCCAAATGGGAAGCCCACACTGAAAAGTTAACTACAAATTTCCCTATGAAATTCCATTCTGTAAACGGAACAACAAATTTCCCTATGAAATTCCATTCTGTAAACGGAACTACAAAATTCCTCACAAAAAGTCCACACTTAAAGTGTACCCAAATATTTTACATGAAAATTCCAATGTTTGCCTGAAATATCTTATGAAAAGTCCACACCAAAAGTGTACCCGACAATCCACATGAAAAGACCACTCTGAAAAAGGAACTAAAAAACTCCAAATGAAAAGTTCACACTGAAAAGGGAACCAAAAAATTCCACATGCAAAATCCACACTAAAAAGGGAACTAAAAAATTCTACATAAAAAATCCAAACTGAAAAGGAAACTAAAAAATTCCACAAGAAAAACCCACACTAAAAAGGGAACTAAAAATTCCACATGAAATTTCCACATGAAAAGTCCACATGAAAAGTCCACATGAAAAGTCCACCACAAAAGTGTACCCGAAAATCCACATGAAAAACCCACATGAAAATACCAAACTGAAAAGGAAACTAAAAATTCCACATGAAAAACCCACACTGAAAAGAGAACTAAAATTTCCAAATGAAAAGTTCACACCAAAAGTGTACCCGAAATACCACATGAAGAATCCACACTGAAAAGGTAACAAAACATTTCCAAATGCGAAGCCCACACTGAAAAGTTAACTACAAATGTCCGCATGAAGTTCCATTCTGTAAACGGAACTCCAAAATTCCTCACAAAAAATCCACATTTAAAGTGTACCAAAATATTTCACATAAAAATTCCGCACTAAAAACGAACCCGACAATTCAATTTGAAAAGTCCACACTAAACGTTTACCCGAAAAGTCCACACTAAAAGTGTATCCGAATGTTCCACATGAAAAGTCCACACCAAAAGTGTACCCGGCAATTCCCAGAAAAGTCCACACTGAAAAAGGAACTAAAAAACTCCACATGAAAAGTCCACGCTGAAAAGGGAACTAAAAATTTCCACATGAAAAATCCACACTGAAAAGGGAACTAAAAAATTCCGCATTAAATATCCACACTAAAAAGGAAACTAAAAAATTCCACATGAAAAATTAGCAATGAAAAGGAAATTAAAAATTCCACATGAAAAATCCATACTAAAAAGGGAACTAAAAATTCCACGCTGAAAAGGGAACTAAAAATTTCAAAATGCGAAGCCCACACTGAAAAGTTAACTACAAATTTCCGCAAGAAATTCCGTTCTGTAATCGGAACTACAAAATTCCTCACAAAACGTCCACACTGAAAGTGCCCAAAAAATCTGCCTAAAACTCCACACTAAACGTCTTATGAAAACTCCACACCAAAAGTTTACCCGAAATTCCACATGAAAAGTCCACACTAAAAAGAAAACTAAAAATTCCACATGAGAAGCCCACACTGAAAAGTTAACTACAAATTTACGCATAAAGTTCCATTCTGTAAACGGAATTACAAATTTCCTCACAAAAAATCCACATTTAAAGTGTACCAAAATATTTCACATGAAAATTCCGCACTAAAAACGAACCCGACAATTCAATTTGAAAAGTCCACACTAAACGTTTACCCGAAAAGTCCACACTAAAAGTGTATCCAAATGTTCCACATGAAAAGTCCACACCAAAAGTGTACCCGGCAATTCCCAGAAAAGTCCACACTGAAAAAGGAACTAAAAAACTCCACATGAAAAGTCCACGCTGAAAAGGGAACTAAAAAATTCCACATGAAAAATCCACATTGAAAAGGGAACTAAAAAATTCCGCAATAAATATCCACACTAAAAAGGAAACTAAAAAATTCCACATGAAAAATTAGCAATGCAAAGGAAATTAAAAATTCCACATGAAAATTCCATACTAAAAAGGGAACTAAAAATTCCACGCTGAAAAGGGAACTAAAAATTTCCAAATGCGAAGCCCACACTGAAAAGTTAACTATAAATTTCCCTATGAAATTCCATTCTGTAAACGGAACAACAAAATTCCTCACAAAAAGTCCACACTTAAAGTGTACCCAAATATTCCACATGAAAATTCCTCACCGAACCCGACAATTAAATTTGAAAAGTCCACAATAAACGTTTACCCGAAAAGTCCACACTACAAGTGTATCCAAATGTTCCACATGAAAAGTCTACACTAAAAACGGAACCCAAAGAATCCACCTTAAAACTCCACACTAAACGTTTGCCTGAAAATTCTGATGAAACGTCCACACCAGAAGTGTACCCGACAATCCACATGAAAAGTCCACACTGAAAAAGGAACTAAAAATTACACATGAAAAGTCCACATGGAAAGTCCAAACTGAAAAGGGATCCACATGAAAATTACACTGAAAAGTTAACTATTCCCTATGAAATTCCATTCTGTAAACGAAAAAAATAATGGAACCCAAAAAATCCACCTTAAAACTCCACACTAAACGTTTGCCTGAAAATTCTTATGAAAATTCCACACCAGAAGTGTACCCGACAATCCAAATGAAAAGTCCACACTGAAAAAGGAACTAAAAAATCCACATGAAAAGTCCACATGGAAAGTCCAAACTAAAAAGGGAACTAAAAAATTCCACATGAAAAGTCCACATGAAAATACCAAACTGAAAAGGAAACTAAAAATTCCACATGAAAAACCCACACTGAAAAGAGAACTAAAATTTCCAAATGAAAAGTTCACACCAAAAGTGTACCCGAAATACCACATGAAGAATCCACACTGAAAAGGTAACAAAACATTTCCAAATGCGAAGCCCACACTGAAAAGTTAACTACAAATGTCCGCATGAAGTTCCATTCTGTAAACGGAACTCCAAAATTCCTCACAAAAAATCCACATTTAAAGTGTACCAAAATATTTCACATAAAAATTCCGCACTAAAAACGAACCCGACAATTCAATTTGAAAAGTCCACACTAAACGTTTACCCGAAAAGTCCACACTAAAAGTGTATCCGAATGTTCCACATGAAAAATCCACACCAAAAGTGTACCCGGCAATTCCCAGAAAAGTCCACACTGAAAAAGGAACTAAAAAACTCCACATGAAAAGTCCACGCTGAAAAGGGAACTAAAAATTTCCACATGAAAAATCCACACTGAAAAGGGAACTAAAAAATTCCGCATTAAATATCCACACTAAAAAGGAAACTAAAAAATTCCACATGAAAAATTAGCAATGAAAAGGAAATTAAAAATTCCACATGAAAAATCCATACTAAAAAGGGAACTAAAAATTCCACGCTGAAAAGGGAACTAAAAATTTCAAAATGCGAAGCCCACACTGAAAAGTTAACTACAAATTTCCGCATGAAATTCCGTTCTGTAATCGGAACTACAAAATTCCTCACAAAACGTCCACACTGAAAGTGCCCAAAAAAACTGCCTAAAACTCCACTCTAAACGTCTTATGAAAACTCCACACCAAAGGTTTACCCGAAATTCCACATGAAAAGTCCACACTAAAAAGAAAACTAAAAATTCCACATGAGAAGCCCACACTGAAAAGTTAACTACAAATTTACGCATAAAGTTCCATTCTGTAAACGGAATTACAAAATCCCTCACAAAAAATCCACATTTAAAGTGTACCAAAATATTTCACATGAAAATTCCGCACTAAAAACGAACCCGACAATTCAATTTGAAAAGTCCACACTAAACGTTTACCCGAAAAGTCCACACTAAAAGTGTATCCAAATGTTCCACATGAAAAGTCCACACCAAAAGTGTACCCGGCAATTCCCAGAAAAGTCCACACTGAAAAAGGAACTAAAAAACTCCACATGAAAAGTCCACGCTGAAAAGGGAACTAAAAAATTCCACATGAAAAATCCACACTGAAAAGGGAACTAAAAAATTCCGCATTAAATATCCACACTAAAAAGGAAACTAAAAAATTCCACATGAAAAATTAGCAATGCAAAGGAAATTAAAAATTCCACATGAAAATTCCATACTAAAAAGGGAACTAAAAATTCCACGCTGAAAAGGGAACTAAAAATTTCCAAATGCGAAGCCCACACTGAAAAGTAAACTATAAATTTCCCTATGAAATTCCATTCTGTAAACGGAACAACAAAATTCCTCACAAAAAGTCCACACTTAAAGTGTACCCAAATATTCCACATGAAAATTCCTCACTAAAAACAAACCCGACAATTAAATTTGAAAAGTCCACAATAAACGTTTACCCGAAAAGTCCACACTAAAAGTGTATCCAAATGTTCCACATGAAAAGTCTACACTAAAAACGGAACCCAAAGAATCCACCTTAAAACTCCACACTAAACGTTTGCCTGAAAATTCTGATGAAAAGTCCACACCAGAAGTGTACCCGACAATCCACACGAAAAGTCAACACTGAAAAAGGAACTAAAAATTACACATGAAAAGTCCACATGGAAAGTCCAAACTGAAAAGAGATCCACATGAAAATTACACTGAAAAGTTAACTATACCCTATGAAATTCCATTCTGTAAACGAAAAAAATAATGGAACCCAAAAAATCCACCTTAAAACTCCACACTAAACGTTTGCCTGAAAATTCTTATGAAAATTCCACACCAGAAGTGTACCCGACAATCCACATGAAAAGTCCACACTGAAAAAGGAACTAAAAATTCCACATGAAAAGTCCACATGGAAAGTCCAAACTGAAAAGGGAACTAAAAAATTCCACATGAAAAGTCCACATGAAAATACCAAACTGAAAAGGAAACTAAAAATTCCACATGAAAAACCCACACTGAAAAGAGAACTAAAAATTCCAAATGAAAAGTTCACACCAAAAGTGTACCCGAAAATCCACATGAAAAATCCACACTGAAAAGGGAACTAAAAATTCCACATGAAAAACCCACACTTAAAAGAGAACTAAAAATTTCCAAATGCGAAGCCCACACTGAAAAGTTAACTACAAATTTCCGCATGAAATTCCATTCTGTAAACGGAACTACAAAATTCCTCACAAAACGTCCACACTGAAAGTGCCCAAAAAATCTGCCTAAAAACTCCACACTAAACTTCTTATGAAAACTCCACACCAAAAGTGTACCCGAAATTCCACATGAAATGTCCACACTGAAAAGGGAACTATAAATTCCACATGAGAAGCCCACACTAAAAAGTTAAGTACAAATTTCCGCATGAAGTTCCATTCTTTAAACGGAACTACAAAATTCCTCAAAAAAAGTCCACACTTAAAGTGTACCCAAATATTCCACACGAAAATTCCACACTAAAAACGAACCCGACAATTCAATTTGAAAAGTCCACACTAAACGTTTACCCGAAAAGTCCACACTAAAAGTGTATCCAAATATTCCACATGAAAAATCTACACTAAAAAGAGAACCCAAAGAATCCACCTTAAAACTCCACACTAAACGTTTGCCTGAAAATTCTGATGAAAAGTCCACACCAAAAGTGTACCCGACAATCCACATGAAAAGTCTACACTAAAAAGGCAACTAAAAATTCCACATGAAAAGTCCACGCTGGAAAGGCAACTAAAAATTCCACATGAAAAGTCCACACCAAAAGTGTACCCGAAATTCCACATGAAAAGTCCACACTGAAAAGGGAACTAAAAATTCCACATGAGAAGCCCACACTGAAAAGTTAACTACAAATTTCCGCATGAAGTTCCATTCTTTAAACGGAACTACAAAATTCATCAAAAAAAGTCCACACTTAAAGTGTACCCAAATATTCCACACTAAAATTCCACACTAAAAACGAACCCGACAATTCAATTTGAAAAGTCCACACTAAACGTTTACCCGAAAAGTCCACACTAAAAGTGTATCCAAATATTCCACATGAAAAATCTACACTAAAAAGAGAACCCAAAACATCCACCTAAAACCTCCACACTAAACGTTTGCCTCTAAATTCTTATGAAAAGTCAACACCAAAAGTGTACCCGACAATCCACATGAAACGTCTACACTGAAAAGGCAACTAAAAATTCCTAATGAAAAGTCCACGCTGGAAAGGCAACTAAAAATTCCACATGAAAAGTCCGCACCAAAAGTGTACCCGAAATTCCACATGAAAAGTCCACACTGAAAAGGGAACTAAAAAATTCCACATGAAAAGTCCACATGAAAAGTTAACTACAAATTCCCCTATAAAATTCCATTCTGTAAACGGAACTACAAAATTCCTCACAAAAAGTCCACACTTAAAGTGTACCAAAATATTCCACATGATAATTCCTTACTAAAAACGAACCCGACAATTGAATTTGAAAAGTCCACACTAAACGTTTACCCGAAAAGCCCCTACTAAAAGTGTACCCAAATGTTCCACATGAAATGTCTACACTAAAAACGGAACCCAAAAAATCCACCTTAAAACTCCACACTAAACGTTTGCCTGAAATATCTGATGAAAAGTCCACACCAAAAGTGTTCCCGACAATCCACATGAAAAGTCCACACCGAAAAAGGAACTAAAAATTCCACATGAAAAGTCCACATGGAAAGTCCAAACTGAAAAGGGAACTAAAAAAATTCCACATGAAAAGTCCACATGAAAAGTCCAAACTGAAAAGGGAACTAAAAATTCACATGAAAAACCCACACTGAAAAGAGAACTAAAAATTCCACATGAAATGTTCACACTAAAATTGTATCCAAATGTTCCACTTGAAAAATCCACACTGAAAAGGGAACTAAAAATTCCACATGAAAAACCCACACTGAAAAGAGAACTAGAAATTTCCAAATGCAAAGCCCACACTGAAAAGTTAACTACAAATTTCCGCATGAAATTCCATTCTGTAAACGGAACTACAAAATTCCTCACAAAACGTCCACACTGAAAGTGCGCCTAAATATTCCACATGCAAATTCCTTACTTAAAACAATTCCAAAAATTAAATTTGAAAAGTCCACACTAAACGATTACCCGAAAAGTCCCTACTAAAAGTGTATCCAAATGTTCCACATGAAAAGTCTACACCAAAAAGTTAACCCAAAAAATCTGCCTAAAAACTCCACACTAAACTTCTTATGAAAACTCCACACCAAAAGTGTACCCGAAATTCCACATGAAAAGTCCACACTGAAAAGGGAACTATAAATTCCACATGAGAAGCCCACACTAAAAATTTAACTACAAATTTCCGCACAAGTTCCATTCTGTAAACGGAACTGCAAAATTCCTCAAAAAAAGTCCACACTTAAAGTGTACCCAAATATTCGACTTGAAAATGCCTCACTAAAAACGAACCCGACAATTAAATTTGAAAAGTCCACACTAAACGTTTACCTGAAAAGTCCACACTAAAAGTGTATCCAATTTTTCCACATGAAAAGTCTACACTAAAAACGGAACCCAAAGAATCCACCTTAAAACTTCACACTAAACGTTTGCCTGAAAATTCTTATGAAAATTCCACACCAGAAGTTTACCCGACAATCCACATGAAAAGTCCACACTGAAAAAGGAACTAAAAATTCCACATGAAAAGTCCACATGGAAAGTCCAAACTGAAAAGGGAACTAAAAAATTCCACATGAAAAGTCCACATGAAAATACCAAACTGAAAAGGAAACTAAAAATTCCACATGAAAAACCCACACTGAAAAAAGAACTAAAAATTCCAAATGAAAAGTTCACACCAAAAGTGTACCCGAAAATCCACATGAAAAATCCACACTGAAAAGGGAACTAAAAATTCCACATGAAAAACCCACACTGAAAAGAGAACTAAAAATTTCCAAATGCGAAGCCCACACTGAAAAGTTAACTACAAATTTCCGCATGAAATTCCATTCTGTAAACGGAACTACAAAATTCCTCACAAAACGTCCACACTGAAAGTGCCCAAAAAATCTGCCTAAAAACTCCACACTAAACTTCTTATGAAAACTCCACACCAAAAGTGTACCCGAAATTCCACATGAAAAGTCCACACTGAAAAGGGAACTAAAAATTCCACATGAGAAGCCCACACTGAAAAGTTAACTACAAATTTCCGCATGAAGTTCCATTCTTTAAACGGAACTACAAAATTCCTCAAAAAAAGTCCACACTTAAAGTGTACCCAAATATTCCACACTAACATTCCACACTAAAAACGAACCCGACAATTCAATTTGAAAAGTCCACACTAAACGTTTACCCGAAAAGTCCACACTAAAAGTGTATCCAAATATTCCACATGAAAAATCTACACTAAAAAGAGAACCCAAAACATCCACCTAAAACCTCCACACTAAACGTTTGCCTCTAAATTCTTATGAAAAGTCAACACCAAAAGTGTACCCGACAATCCACATGAAAAGTCTACACTGAAAAGGCAACTAAAAATTCCACATGAAAAGTCCACGCTGGAAAGGCAACTAAAAATTCCACATGAAAAGTCCACACCAAAAGTGTACCAGAAATTCCACATGAAAAGTCCACACTGAAAAGGGAACTAAAAAATTCCACATGAAAAGTCCACATGAAAAGTTAACTACAAATTCCCCTATAAAATTCCATTCTGTAAACGGAACTACAAAATTCCTCACAAAAAGTCCACACTTAAAGTGTACCCAAATGTTCCACATGAAATGTCTACACTAAAAACGGAACCCAAAAAATCCACCTTAAAACTCCACACTAAACGTTTGCCTGAAATATCTGATGAAAAGTCCACACCAGAAGTGTTCCCGACAATCCACATGAAAAGTCCACACCGAAAAAGGAACTAAAAATTCCACATGAAAAGTCCACATGAAAAGTCCAAACTGAAAAGGGAACTAAAAATTCCACATGAAAAACCCACACTGAAAAGAGAACTAAAAATTTCCAAATGCGAAGCCCACACTGAAAAGTTAACTACAAATTTCCGCATGAAATTCCATTCTGTAAACGGAACTACAAAATTCCTCACAAAACGTCCACACTGAAAGTGCGCCTAAATATTCCACATGCAAATTCCTTACTTAAAACAATTCCAAAAATTAAATTTGAAAAGTCCACACTAAACGATTACCCGAAAAGTCCCTACTAAAAGTGTATCCAAATGTTCCACATGAAAAGTCTACACCAAAAAGTTAACCCAAAAAATCTGCCTAAAAACTCCACACTAAACTTCTTATGAAAACTCCACACCAAAAGTGTACCCGAAATTCCACATGAAAAGTCCACACTGAAAAGGGAACTATAAATTCCACATGAGAAGCCCACACTAAAAATTTAGCTACAAATTTCCGCACAAGTTCCATTCTGTAAACGGAACTGCAAAATTCCTCAAAAAAAGTCCACACTTAAAGTGTACCCAAATATTCGACTTGAAAATGCCTCACTAAAAACGAACCCGACAATTAAATTTGAAAAGTCCACACTAAACGTTTACCTGAAAAGTCCACACTAAAAGTGTATCCAATTTTTCCACATGAAAAGTCTACACTAAAAACGGAACCCAAAGAATCCACCTTAAAACTTCACACTAAACGTTTGCCTGAAAATTCTTATGAAAATTCCACACCAGAAGTTTACCCGACAATCCACATGAAAAGTCCACACTGAAAAAGGAACTAAAAATTCCACATGAAAAGTCCACATGGAAAGTCCAAACTGAAAAGGGAACTAAAAAATTCCACATGAAAAGTCCACATGAAAATACCAAACTGAAAAGGAAACTAAAAATTCCACATGAAAAACCCACACTGAAAAGAGAACTAAAAATTCCAAATGAAAAGTTCACACCAAAAGTGTACCCGAAAATCCACATGAAAAATCCACACTGAAAAGGGAACTAAAAATTCCACATGAAAAACCCACACTGAAAAGAGAACTAAAAATTTCCAAATGCGAAGCCCACACTGAAAAGTTAACTACAAATTTCCGCATGAAATTCCATTCTGTAAACGGAACTACAAAATTCCTCACAAAACGTCCACACTGAAAGTGCCCAAAAAATCTGCCTAAAAACTCCACACTAAACTTCTTATGAAAACTCCACACCAAAAGTGTACCCGAAATTCCACATGAAAAGTCCACACTGAAAAGGGAACTAAAAATTCCACATGAGAAGCCCACACTGAAAAGTTAACTACAAATTTCCGCATGAAGTTCCATTCTTTAAACGGAACTACAAAATTCCTCAAAAAAAGTCCACACTTAAAGTGTACCCAAATATTCCACACTAAAATTCCACACTAAAAACGAACCCGACAATTCAATTTGAAAAGTCCACACTAAACGTTTACCCGAAAAGTCCACACTAAAAGTGTATCCAAATATTCCACATGAAAAATCTACACTAAAAAGAGAACCCAAAACATCCACCTAAAACCTCCACACTAAACGTTTGCCTCTAAATTCTTATGAAAAGTCAACACCAAAAGTGTACCCGACAATCCACATGAAAAGTCTACACTGAAAAGGCAACTAAAAATTCCACATGAAAAGTCCACGCTGGAAAGGCAACTAAAAATTCCACATGAAAAGTCCACACCAAAAGTGTACCAGAAATTCCACATGAAAAGTCCACACTGAAAAGGGAACTAAAAAATTCCACATGAAAAGTCCACATGAAAAGTTAACTACAAATTCCCCTATAAAATTCCATTCTGTAAACGGAACTACAAAATTCCTCACAAAAAGTCCACACTTAAAGTGTACCCAAATGTTCCACATGAAATGTCTACACTAAAAACGGAACCCAAAAAATCCACCTTAAAACTCCACACTAAACGTTTGCCTGAAATATCTGATGAAAAGTCCACACCAGAAGTGTTCCCGACAATCCACATGAAAAGTCCACACCGAAAAAGGAACTAAAAATTCCACATGAAAAGTCCACATGAAAAGTCCAAACTGAAAAGGGAACTAAAAATTCCACATGAAAAACCCACACTGAAAAGAGAACTAAAAATTCCACATGAAATGTCCACATGAAAAGTTAACTACAAATTTCCGCACAAGTTCCATTCTGTAAACGGAACTGCAAAATTCCTCAAAAAAAGTCCACACTTAAAGTGTACCCAAATATTCGACTTGAAAATGCCTCACTAAAAACGAACCCGACAATTAAATTTGAAAAGTCCACACTAAAAGTGTATCCAATTTTTCCACATGAAAAGTCTACACTAAAAACGGAACCCAAAGAATCCACCTTAAAACTCCACACTAAACGTTTGCCTGAAAATTCTTATGAAAATTCCACACCAGAAGTTTACCCGACAATCCACATGAAAAGTCCACACTGAAAAAGGAACTAAAAATTCCACATGAAAAGTCCACATGGAAAGTCCAAACTGAAAAGGGAACTAAAAAATTCCACATGAAAAGTCCACATGAAAATACCAAACTGAAAAGGAAACTAAAAATTCCACATGAAAAACCCACACTGAAAAGAGAACTAAAAATTCCAAATGAAAAGTTCAAACCAAAAGTGTACCCGAAAATCCACATGAAAAATCCACACTGAAAAGGGAACTAAAAATTCCACATGAAAAACCCACACTGAAAAGAGAACTAAAAATTTCCAAATGCGAAGCCCACACTGAAAAGTTAACTACAAATTTCCGCATGAAATTCCATTCTGTAAACGGAACTACAAAATTCCTCACAAAACGTCCACACTGAAAGTACTCAAAAAATCTGCCTAAAAACTCCACACTAAACTTCTTATGAAAACTCCACACCAAAAGTGTACCCGAAATTCCACATGAAAAGTCCACACTGAAAAGGGAACTAAAAATTCCACATGAGAAGCCCACACTGAAAAGTTAACTACAAATTTCCGCATAAAGTTCCATTCTGTAAACGGAACTACAAAATTCCTCACAAAAAGTCCACATTTAAAGTGTACCCAAATATTCCACATGAAAATTCCGCACTGAAAACGAACCCGACAATTCAATTTGAAAAGTCCACACTAAACGTTTGCCTGAAAATTCTTATGAAAAGTCCACACCAGAAGTATACCCGACAATCCACATGAAAAGTCCACACCGAAAAAGGAACTAAAAATTCCACATGAAAAGTACTCATGAAAAGTCCACACCAAAAGTGTACCCGAAATTCTACGTGAAAAGTCCAAACTGAAAAGGGAACTAAAAATTCCACATGAAAAACCCACACTGAAAAGAGAACTAAAAATTCCACATGAAAATTTCACACTAAAATTGTATCCAAATGTTCCACATGAAAAATCCGCACTGAAAAGGGAACAAAAAATTCCACATGAAAAACCCACACTGAAAAGAAAACTAGAAATTTCCAAATGCGAAGACCACACTGAAAAGAGAACTACAAATTTCCGCATGAAATTCCATTCTGTAAACGGAACTACAAAATTCCTCACAAAACGTCCACACTGAAAGTGCGCCTAAATATTCCACATGCAAATTCCTTACTTAAAACAATTCCAAAAATTAAATTTGAAAAGTCCACACTAAACGTTTACCCGAAAAGTCCCTACTAAAAGTGTATCCAAATGTTCCACATGAAACGTCTACACCAAAAAGTTACCCCAAAAAATCTGCCTAAAAACTCCACACTAAACTTATGAAAACTCCACATCAAAAGTGTACCCGAAATTCCACATGAAAATTCCACACTGAAAAGGGAACTATAAATTCCACATGAGAAGCCCACACTAAAAAGTTAAGTACAAATTTCCGCCTGAAGTTCCATTCTTTAAACGGAACTACAAAATTCCTCACAAAAAGTCCACATTTAAAGTGTACCCAAATATTCCACATGAAAATTCAACACAGAAAACGAACCCGACAATTCAATTTGAAAAGTCCACACTAAAAGTGTATCCAAATGTTCCACATGAAAAGTCTACAATAAAAACGGAACCCAAAAAATCCATCTTAAAACTCCACACTAAACGTTTGCCAGAAAATTCTTATGAAAAGTCCACACCAGAAGTGTACCCGACAATCCACATGAAAAGTCCACACCGAAAAAGGAACTAAAAATTCCACATGAAAAGTCCACATGGAAAGTCCAAACTGAAAAGGGAACTAAAAAATTCCACTTGAAAAGTCCACATGAAAAGTCCAAACTGAAAAGCGAACTAAAAAGTTAACATGAAAAACCCACACTGAAAAGAGAACTAAACATTCCACATGAAAAGTTCACACTAAAATTGTATCCAAATGTTCCACATGAAAAATCCACACTGAAAAGGGAACAAAAAATTCCACATGAAAAACCCACACTGAAAAGAAAACTGCAAATTTCCAAATGCGAAGCCCACACTGAAAAGATAACCAAAAATTTCCGCATGAAATTCCATTCTGTAAACGGAACTACAAAATTCCTCACAAAACGTCCACACTGAAAGTGCGCCTAAATATTCCACATGCAAATTCCTTACTTAAAACAATTCCAAAAATTAAATTTGAAAAGTCCACACTAAACGTTTACCCGAAAAGTCCCTACTAAAAGTGTATCCAAATGTTCCACATGAAACGTCTACACCAAAAAGTTACCCCAAAAAATCTGCCTAAAAACTCCACACTAAACTTATGAAAACTCCACATCAAAAGTGTACCCGAAATTCCACATGAAAAGTCCACACTGAAAAGGGAACTATAAATTCCACATGAGAAGCCCACATTAAAAAGTTAAATACAAATTTCCGCATGAAGTTCCATTCTTTAAACGGAACTACAAAATTCCTCACAAAAAGTCCACACTTAAAGTGTACCCAAATATTCCACACGAAAAGTCCACACTAAAAACGAACCCGACAATTAAATTTGAAAAGTCCACACAAAACGTTTACCCGAAAAGTCAACAAAAAAGTGTATCCAAATGTTCCACATGAAAATTCTACACTAAAAAGAAAACACAAAACATCCACCTAAAACCTCCATACTAAACGTTTGCCTCTAAATTCTTATGAAAAGTCCACACCAAAAGTGTACCCGACAATACACATGAAAAGCCTACACTGAAAAGGCAACTTAAAATTCCACATGGAAAGTCCACACCAAAAGTGTACCCGAAATTCCACATGAAAAGTCCACACTGAAAAGGGAACTAAAAAATTCCACATGAAAAATCCACACTAAAAAAAAAATTAAAAATTCCACATGAAAAATCCATACTAAACCGGGAACTAAAAATTCCACATGAAAAATCCACACTTAAAGTGTACCTAAATATTCCACAAAAAAATTCCACAATAAAAACGAACCCGACAATTAAATTTGAAAAGCCGCACTAAACGGTTACCTGAAAAGTCCACACTAAACGTTTACCCGAAAAGTCCACACTGAAAAGGTGACTAAAAAATTCCACAAGAAAAATCCACACTAAAAAGGAAACTAAAAAATTATACATGACGAATCAGCACTGAAAAGGAAATTAAAAAATCCACATGAAAAATCCATACTAAAAAGGGAACTAAAAATTCCACATGAAAAATCCACACTGAAAAGGGAACTAAAAATTTCCAAATGCGAAGCCCACACTGAAAAATTAACTACAAATTTCCCTATGAAATTCCATTCTGTAAACGGAACTACAAAAATCCTCACAAAAAGTCCACATTTAAAGTGTACCAAAATATTCCACATGATAATTCCACACTAAAAACGAACCCGAATATTGAATTTGAAAAGTCCACAGTAAACGTTTACCCGAAAAGTCCCTACTAAAAATGTATCCAAATGTTCCACATGAAATGTCTACACTAAAAACGGAACCCAAAAAATCCACCTTAAAACTCCGCATTAACGTTTGCCTGAAAATTCTTATGAAAAGTCCACACCAGAAGTGTACCCGACTATCCACATGAAAAGTCCACACCGAAAAAGGAACTAAAAATTCCACATGAAAAGTCCACATGGAAAGTCCAAACTGAAAAGGGAACTAAAAAATTCCACATGAAAAGTCCACCTGAAAAGTCCAAACTGAAAAGCGAACTAAAAAGTCCACATGAAAAACCCACACTGAAAAGAGAACTAAAAATTCCACATAAATAGTTCACACTAAAATTGTATCAAAATGTTCCACTTGAAAAATCCACACTGAAAAGGGAACTAAAAATTCCAAATGAAAAACCCACGCGGAAAAGACAACTAGAAATTTCCAAATGCGAAGCCCACACTAAAAAGTTAACTACAAATTTCCGCATGAAATTCCATTCTGTAAACGGAACTACAAAATTCCTCACAAAACGTCCACATTGAAAGTGCGCCTAAATATTCCACATGCAAATTCCTTACTTAAAACAATTCCAAAAATTAAATTTGAAAAGTCCACACTAAACGTTTAGCCGAAAAGTCCCTACTAAAAGCGTATCCAAATGTTCCACATGAAAAGTCTTCACCAAAACGTAAACCCAAAAAATCTGCTTAAAAACTGCACACTAAACTTCTTATGAAACCTCCACTCCAAAAGTGTACCCGAAATTCCACATGAAAAGTCCACACTGAAAAGGGCACTAAAAATTCCACATGAGAAGCCCACACTAAAAAGTTAACTACAAATTTCCGCATGAAATTCCATTCTGTAAACGGAACTACAAAATTCCTCAAAAAAAGTCCACACTTAAAGTGTACCCAAATATTCCACACGAAAATTCCACACTAAAAACGAACCCGACAATTAAATTTGAAAAGTCCACACTAAACGTTTACCCGAAAAGTCCACACTAAAAGTGTATCCAAATGTTCCACATGAAAAATCTACACTAAAAAGAGAACCCAAAACATCCACCTAAAACCTCCACACTAAACGTTTGCCTCTAAATTCTTATGAAAAGTCCACACCAAAAGTGTACCCGACAATCCACATGAAAAGTCCACACTGAAAAGGCAACTAATAATTCCATTTGAAAAGACCACACCAAAAGTGTACCCGAAATTCCACAACAAAAGTCTACACTTAAAAGGGAACTAAAAATTCCACATGAGAAGCCCGTCTGAAAAGTTAACTACAAATTTCCGCATGAAGTTCCATTCTGTAAACAGAACTACAAAATTCCTCACAAAAAGTCCACATTTAAAGTGTACCCAATTATTCCACATGCAAATTCCACACTGAAAATGAACCCGACAATTCATTTTAAAAAGTCCACACTAAACGTTTACCCGAAAAGTCCACACTAAACGTTTACCCGAAAAGACCACACTAAAAGTGTATCCAAATGTTCCACATGAAAAGTCTACACTGAAAAGGGGACTAAAAAATTCCGCAAGAAAAGTCCACACTAAAAAGGAAACTAAAAAATTCCACATGAAAAATCCACACTAAAAAGGAAATTAAAAATTCCACATGAAAAATCCACACCAAAAGTGTACCCGAAATTCCACATGAAAAGTCCACACTGAAAAGGGAACTAAAAAATTCCACACGAAAAATCCACACTAAAAAGGAAATTAAAAATTCCACATGAAAAATCCATACTAAACAGGGAACTAAAAATTCCACATGAAAAGTCCACACTGAAGAGGGGACTAAAAAATTCCGCAAGAAAAATCCACACTAAAAAGGAAACTAAAAAATTCCACATGAAAAATCCATACTAAAAAGGGAACTAAAAAATTTCGCCAGAAAAATCCACACTAAAAAGGGAACTAAAAAATTCCGCATTTAAAATTTACACTTAAAAGGAAACTAAAAAATTCCACATAAAAAATCTATACTAAAAAGGAAACTTGTATTTCCACATGAAAAATCCAAACTGAAAAGGGAACTAAAAATTTCCAAATGCAAAGCCTACACTGAAAAGTTAACTATTCCCTATGAAATTCCATTCTGTAAACGGAACTACAAAATTCCTCACAAAAAGTCCACACTTAAAGTGTACCCAAATATTCCACATGAAAATTCCACACTAAAAACGAACCCGACAATTGAATTTGAAAAGTCCACACTAAAAGTGTATCTAAATGTTCCACATGAAAAGTCTACACTAAAAACGGAACCCAAAAAATCCACCTTAAAACTCCACACTAAACGTTTGCCTGAAAATTCCTTTGAAAAGTCCACACCAGAAGTGTACCCGACAATCCACATGAAAAGTCCACACTGAAAAAGGAACTAAAAATTACACATGAAAAGTCCTTATGGAAAATCCAAACTGAAAAGGGATCCACATGAAAATTACACTGAAAAGTTAACTATTCCCTATGAAATTCCATTCTGTAAACGAAAAAAAAATGGAACCCAAAAAATCTACCTTAAAACTCCACACTAAACGTTTGCCTGAAAATTCTTATGAAACGTCCACACCAAAAATGTACCCGACAATCCACATGAAAAGCCCACACTTAAAAGGCAACTAAAAATTCCACATGAAAAGTCCACACCAAAAGTGTACCCGAAATTCCACATGAAAAGTCCACACTGAAAAGGGAACTAAAATTCCACATGAGAAGCCCGCACTGAAGAGTGAACTACAAATTTCCGCATGAAGTTCCAGTCTGTAAACGGAACTACAAAATTCCTCACAAAAAGTACACATTTAAAGTGTACCCAAATATTCCACATGAAAATTCCACACTGAAAACGAACCCGACAATTCAATTTGAAAAGTCCACACTAAACGTTTACCCGAAAAGTCCACACTAAACGTTTACCCGAAAAGAACACACTAAAAGTGTATCCAAATGCTCCGCATGAAAAGTCCACACTGAAAAGGGGACTAAAAAATTCCACATGAAAAATCCAAACTAAAAAGGAAATTAAAAATTCCACATGAAAAATCCATACTAAACAGGGAACTAAAAATTCCAAATGAAAAATCCACACTGAAAAGGGAACTAAAAATTTCCAAATGCGAAGCCCACACTGAAAAGTTAACTACAAATTTCCGCATGAAATTCCATTCTGTAAACGGAACTACAAAATTCCTCACAAAACGTCCACACTGAAAGTGCCCAAAAAATCTGCCTAAAAACTCCACACTAAACTTCTTATGAAAACTCCACACCGAAAGTGTACCCGAAATTCCACATGAAAAGTCCACACTGAAAAGGGAACTATAAATTCCACATAAGAAGCCCACACTAAAAAGTTAAGTACAAATTTCCGCATGAAGTTCCATTCTTTAAACGGAACTACAAAATTCCTCAAAAAAAGTCCACACTTAAAGTGTACCCAAATATTCCACACGAAAATTCCACACTAAAAACGAACCCGGCAATTCAATTTGAAAAGTCCACACTAAACGTTTACCCGAAAAGTCCACACTAAAAGTGTATCCAAATATTCCACATGAAAAATCTACACTAAAAAGAGAACCCAAAGAATCCACCTTAAAACGCCACACTAAACGTTTGCCTGAAAATTCTGATGAAAAGTCCACACCAAGAGTGTACCCGACAATCCACATGAAAAGTCTACACTAAAAAGGCAACTAAAAATTCCACATGAAAAGTCCACGCTGGAAAGGCAACTAAAAATTCCACATGAAAAGTCCACACCAAAAGTGTACCCGAAAATTCACATGAAAAGTCCACACTCAAAAGGGAACTAAAAATTCCACATGAGAAGCCCACACTGAAAAGTTAACTACAAATTTCCGCATGAAGTTCCATTCTTTAAACGGAACTACAAAATTCCTCAAAAAAAGTCCACACTTAAAGTGTACCCAAATATTCCACACGAAAATTCCACACTAAAAACGAACCCGACAATTCAATTTGAAAAGTCCACACTAAACGTTTACCCGAAAAGTCCACACTAAAAGTGTATCCAAATATTCCACATGAAAAATCTACACTAAAAAGAGAACCCAAAACATCCACCTAAAACCTCCACACTAAACGTTTGCCTCTAAATTCTTATGAAAAGTCAACACCAAAAGTGTACCCGACAATCCACATGAAAAGTCCACACTGAAAAGGCAACTAAAAATTCCATTTGAAAAGACCACACCAAAAGTGTACCCGAAATTCCACAACAAAAGTCTACACTTAAAAGGGAACTAAAAATTCCACATGAGAAGCCCGTCTGAAAAGTTAACTACAAATTTCCGCATGAAGTTCCATTCTGTAAACGGAACTCCAAAATTCCTCACAAAAAGTCCACATTTAAAGTGTACCCAATTATTCCACATGCAAATTCCACACTGAAAATGAACCCGACAATTCATTTTAAAAAGTCCACACTAAACGTTTACCCGAAAAGTCCACACTAAACGTTTACCCGAAAAGACCACACTAAAAGTGTATCCAAATGTTCCACATGAAAAGTCTACACTAAAAACGGAACCCAAAAAATCCACCTTAAAACTCCACACTAAACGTTTGCCTGAAAATTCCTTTGAAAAGTCCACACCAGAAGTGTACCCGACAATCCACATGAAAAGTCCACACTGAAAAAGGAACTAAAAAATACACATGAAAAGTCCTTATGGAAAATCCAAACTGAAAAGGGATCCACATGAAAATTACACTGAAAAGTTAACTATTCCCTATGAAATTCCATTCTGTAAACGAAAAAAAAAATGGAACCCAAAAAATCCACCTTAAAACTCCACACTAAACGTTTGTCTGAAAATTCTTATGAAACGTCCACACCAAAAATGTACCCGACAATCCACATAAAAAGCCCACACTTAAAAGGCAACTAAAAATTCCACATGAAAAGTCCACACTTAAAGTGTACCCAAATATTCCACATGAAAATTCCACACTAAAAACGAACCCGACAATTGAATTTGAAAAGTCCACACTAAAAGTGTATCTAAATGTTCCACATGAAAAGTCTACACTAAAAACGGAACCCAAAAAATCCACCTTAAAACTCCACACTAAACGTTTGCCTGAAAATTCCTTTGAAAAGTCCACACCAGAAGTGTACCCGACAATCCACATGAAAAGTCCACACTGAAAAAGGAACTAAAAATTACACATGAAAAGTCCTTATGGAAAATCCAAACTGAAAAGGGATCCACATGAAAATTACACTGAAAAGTTAACTATTCCCTACGAAATTCCATTCTGTAAACGAAAAAAAAAATGGAACCCAAAAAATCTACCTTAAAACTCCACACTAAACGTTTGCCTGAAAATTCTTATGAAACGTCCACACCAAAAATGTACCCGACAATCCACATGAAAAGCCCACACTTAAAAGGCAACTAAAAATTCCACATGAAAAGTCCACACCAAAAGTGTACCCGAAATTCCACATGAAAAGTCCACACTGAAAAGGGAACTAAAATTCCACATGAGAAGCCCGCACTGAAGAGTGAACTACAAATTTCCGCATGAAGTTCCAGTCTGTAAACGGAACTACAAAATTCCTCACAAAAAGTACACATTTAAAGTGTACCCAAATATTCCACATGAAAATTCCACACTGAAAACGAACCCGACAATTCAATTTGAAAAGTCCACACTAAACGTTTACCCGAAAAGTCCACACTAAACGTTTACCCGAAAAGAACACACTAAAAGTGTATCCAAATGCTCCGCATGAAAAGTCCACACTGAAAAGGGGACTAAAAAATTCCACATGAAAAATCCAAACTAAAAAGGAAATTAAAAATTCCACATGAAAAATCCATACTAAACAGGGAACTAAAAATTCCAAATGAAAAATCCACACTGAAAAGGGAACTAAAAATTTTCAAATGCGAAGCCCACACTGAAAAGTTAACTACAAATTTCCGCATGAAATTCCATTCTGTAAACGGAACTACAAAATTCCTCACAAAACGTCCACACTGAAAGTGCCCAAAAAATCTGCCTAAAAACTCCACACTAAACTTCTTATGAAAACTCCACACCGAAAGTGTACCCGAAATTCCACATGAAAAGTCCACTCTGAAAAGGGAACTATAAATTCCACATGAGAAGCCCACACTAAAAAGTTAAGTACAAATTTCCGCATGAAGTTCCATTCTTTAAACGGAACTACAAAATTCCTCAAAAAAAGTCCACACTTAAAGTGTACCCAAATATTCCACACGAAAATTCCACACTAAAAACGAACCCGACAATTCAATTTGAAAAGTCCACACTAAACGTTTACCCGAAAAGTCCACACTAAAAGTGTATCCAAATATTCCACATGAAAAATCTACACTAAAAAGAGAACCCAAAGAATCCACCTTAAAACTCCACACTAAACGTTTGCCTGAAAATTCTGATGAAAAGTCCACACCAAAAGTGTACCCGACAATCCACATGAAAAGTCTACACTAAAAAGGCAACTAAAAATTCCACATGAAAAGTCCACGCTGGAAAGGCAACTAAAAATTCCACATGAAAAGTCCACACCAAAAGTGTACCCGAAAATTCACATGAAAAGTCCACACTCAAAAGGGAACTAAAAATTCCACATGAGAAGCCCACACTGAAAAGTTAACTACAAATTTCCGCATGAAGTTCCATTCTTTAAACGGAACTACAAAATTCCTCAAAAAAAGTCCACACTTAAAGTGTACCCAAATATTCCACACGAAAATTCCACACTAAAAACGAACCCGACAATTCAATTTGAAAAGTCCACACTAAACGTTTACCCGAAAAGTCCAAACTAAAAGTGTATCCTTATATTCCACATGAAAAATCTACACTAAAAAGAGAACCCAAAACATCCACCTAAAACCTCCACACTAAACGTTTGCCTCTAAATTCTTATGAAAAGTCAACACCAAAAGTGTACCCGACAATCTACATGAAAAGTCTACACTGAAAAGGCAACTAAAAATTCCACATGAAAAGTCCACGCTGGAAAGGCAACTAAAAATTCCACATGAAAAGTCCACACCAAAAGTGTACCCGAAATTCCACATGAAAAGTCCACACTGAAAAGGGAACTAAAAATTCCACATGAGAAGCCCGCACTGAAAAGTTAACTACAAATTCCCCTATAAAATTCCATTCTGTAAACGGAACTACAAAATTCCTCACAAAAAGTCCACACTTAAAGTGTACCAAAATATTCCACATGATAATTCCTTACTAAAAACGAACCCGACAATTGAATTTGAAAAGTCCACACTAAACGTTTACCCGAAAAGCCCCTACTAAAAGTGTATCCAAATGTTCCACATGAAATGTCTACACTAAAAACGGAACCCAAAAAATCCACCTTAAAACTCCACACTAAACGTTTGCCTGAAATATCTGATGAAAAGTCCACACCAGAAGTGTTCCCGACAATCCACATGAAAAGTCCACATCGAAAAAGGAACTAAAAATTCCACATGAAAAGTCCACATGGAAAGTCCAAACTGAAAAGGGAACTAAAAAAATTCCACATGAAAAGTCCACATAAAAAGTCCAAACTGAAAAGGGAACTAAAAATTCCACATGAAAAACCCACACTGAAAAGAGAACTAAAAATTCCACATGAAATGTTCACACTAAAATTGTATCCAAATGTTCCACATGAAAAATCCACACCGAAAAGGGAACTAAAAATTCAAAATGAAAAACCCACGCTGAAAAGAGAACTAGAAATTTCCAAATGCGAAGCCCACACTAAAAAGTTAACTACAAATTTCCGCATGAAATTCCATTCTGTAAACGGATCTACAAAATTCCTCACAAAACGTCCACACTGAAAGTGCGCCTAAATATTCCACATACAAATTCCTTACTTAAAACAATTCCAAAAATTAAATTTGAAAAGTCCACACTAAACGTTTACCCGAAAAGTCCCTACTAAAAGCGTATACAAATGTTCCACATGAAAAGTCTTCACCAAAACGTAAACCCAAAAAATCTGCTTAAAAACTGCACACTAAACTTCTTATGAAACCTCCACACCAAAAGTGTACCCGAAATTCCACATGAAAAGTCCACACTGAAAAGGGAACTATAAATTCCACATGAGAAGCCCACACTGAAAAGTTAAGTACAAATTTCCGCATGAAGTTCCATTCTTTAAACGGAACTACAAAATTCCTCACAAAAAGTCCACACCTAGAGTGTACCCAAATATTCCACACGAAAAGTCCACACTAAAAACGAACCCGACAATTAAATTTGAAAAGTCCACACAAAACGTTTACCCGAAAAGTCCACAAAAAAGTGTATCCAAATATTCCACATGAAAAATCTACACTAAAAACAGAACCCAAAACAACCACCTAAAACATCCACACTAAACGTTTGCCTCTAAATTCTTATGAAAAGTCCACACCAAAAGTGTACCCGACAATCCACATGAAAAGTCCACACTGAAAAGGGAACTAAAAATTCCACATGAAAAGTCCACACCAAAAGTGTACCCGAAATTCCACAAGAGAAGCCCGCACTAAAAAGTTAAATACAAATTTCCGCATGAAGTTCCATTCTTTAAACGGAACTACAAAATTCCTCACAAAAAGTCCACATTTAAAGTGTACCCAAATATTCCACATGAAAATTCAACACAGAAAACGAACCCGACAATTCAATTTGAAAAGTCCACACTAAAAGTGTATCCAAATGTTCCACATGAAAAGTCTACAATAAAAACGGAACCCAAAAAATCCATCTTAAAACTCCACACTAAACGTTTGCCTGAAAATTCTTATGAAAAGTCCACACCAGAAGTGTACCCGACAATCCACATGAAAAATCCACACCGAAAAAGGAACTAAAAATTCCACATGAAAAGTCCACATGGAAAGTCCAAACTGAAAAGGGAACTAAAAAATTCCACTTGAAAAGTCCACATGAAAAGTCCAAACTGAAAAGCGAACTAAAAAGTCCACATGAAAACCCCACACTGAAAAGAGAACTAAAAATTCCACATGAAAAGTTCACACTAAAATTGTA
This sequence comes from Allacma fusca, assembly GCA_947179485.1. Taxonomy (NCBI): domain Eukaryota; kingdom Metazoa; phylum Arthropoda; class Collembola; order Symphypleona; family Sminthuridae; genus Allacma; species Allacma fusca. The sequence goes on along the minus strand of CAMXBY010000027.1, from coordinate 79,931 downwards.
TCAAAATGTTCCACTTGAAAAATCCACACTGAAAAGCGAACTAAAAATTCCAAATGAAAAACCCACGCTGAAAAGAGAACTAGAAATTTCCAAATGCAAAGCCCACACTGAAAAGTTAACTACAAATTTCCGCATGAAATTCCATTCTGTAAACGGATCTACAAAATTCCTCACAAAACGTCCACACTGAAAGTGCGCCTAAATATTCCACATACAAATTCCTTACTTAAAACAATTCCGAAAATTAAATTTGAAAAGTCCACACTAAACGATTACCCGAAAAGTCCCTACTAAAAGTGTATCCAAATGTTCCACATGAAAAGTCTACACCAAAAAGTTAACCCAAAAAATCTGCCTAAAAACTCCACACTAAACTTCTTATGAAAACTCCACACCAAAAGTGTACCCGAAATTCCACATGAAAAGTCCACACTGAAAAGGGAACTATAAATTTCACATGAGAAGCCCACACTAAAAAGTTAACTACAAATTTCCGCACAAGTTCCATTCTGTAAACGGAACTGCAAAATTCCTCAAAAAAAGTCCACACTTAAAGTGTACCCAAATATTCGACTTGAAAATGCCTCACTAAAAACGAACCCGACAATTAAATTTGAAAAGTCCACACTAAACGTTTACCCGAAAAGTCCACACTAAAAGTGTATCCAAATATTCCACATGATAATTCCACACTAAAAACGAACCCGACAATAGAATTTGAAAAGTCCACACTAAACGTTTACACGAAAAGTCCACACTAAAAGTGTATCCAAATGTTCCACATGAAAAGTCTACAACAAAAACGGAACCCAAAACATCCATCTTAAAACTCCACACTAAACGTTCGCCTGAAAATTCTTATGAAAAGTCCACACCAGAAGTGTACCCGACAATCCACATGAAAAATCCACACCGAAAAAGGAACTAAAAATTCCACATGAAAAGTCCACATGGAAAGTCCAAACTGAAAAGGGAACTAAAAAATTCCACTTGAAAAGTCCACATGAAAAGTCCAAACTGAAAAGCGAACTAAAAAGTCCACATGAAAAACCCACACTGAAAAGAACTAAAACGTCCACATGAAAAGTTCACACTAAAATTGTATCAAAATGTTCCACTTGAAAAATCCACACTGAAAAGGGAACTAAAAATTCCAAATGAAAAACCCACGCTGAAAAGAGAACTAGAAATTTCCAAATGCGAAGCCCACACTAAAAAGTTAACTACAAATTTCCGCATGAAATTCCATTCTGTAAACGGATCTACAAAATTCCTCACAAAACGTCCACACTGAAAGTGCGCCTAAATATTCCACATGCAAATTCCTTACTTAAAACAATTCCGAAAATTAAATTTGAAAAGTCCACACTAAACGTTTACCCGAAAAGTCCCTACTAAAAGCGTATACAAATGTTCCACATGAAAAGTCTTCACCAAAACGTAAACCCAAAAAATCTGCTTAAAAACTGCACACTAAACTTCTTATGAAACCTCCCTACCAAAAGTGTACCCGAAATTCCACATGAAAAGTCCACACTGAAAAGGGAACTATAAATTCCACATGAGAAGCCCACACTAAAAAGTTAACTACAAATTTCCGCACAAGTTCCATTCTTCAAAAGGAACTACAAAATTCCTCAAAAAAAGTCCACACTTAAAGTGTACCCAAATATTCGACTTGAAAATGCCTCACTAAAAACGAACCCGACAATTAAATTTGAAAAGTCCACACTAAACGTTTACCCGAAAAGTCCACACTAAAAGTGTATCCAAATGTTCCACATGAAAAGTCTACACTAAAAACGGAACCCAAAGAATCCACCTTAAAACTTCACACTAAACGTTTGCCTGAAAATTCTTATGAAAATTCCACACCAGAAGTTTACCCGACAATCCACATGAAAAGTCCACACTGAAAAAGGAACTAAAAATTCCACATGAAAAGTCCACATGGAAAGTCCAAACTGAAAAGGGAACTAAAAAATTCCACATGAAAAGTCCACATGAAAATACCAAACTGAAAAGGAAACTAAAAATTCCACATGAAAAACCCACACTGAAAAGAGAACTAAAAATTCCAAATGAAAAGTTCACACCAAAAGTGTACCCGAAAATCCACATGAAAAATCCACACTGAAAAGGGAACTAAAAATTCCACATGAAAAACCCACACTGAAAAGAGAACTAAAAATTTCCAAATGCGAAGCCCACACTGAAAAGTTAACTACAAATTTCCGCATGAAATTCCATTCTGTAAACGGAACTACAAAATTCCTCACAAAACGTCCACACTGAAAGTGCCCAAAAAATCTGCCTAAAAACTCCACACTAAACTTCTTATGAAAACTCCACACCAAAAGTGTACCCGAAATTCCACATGAAAAGTCCACACTGAAAAGGGAACTAAAAATTCCACATGAGAAGCCCACACTGAAAAGTTAACTAAAAATTTCCGCATAAAGTTCCATTCTGTAAACGGAACTACAAAATTCCTCACAAAACGTCCACACTGAAAGTGCGCCTAAATATTCCACATACAAATTCCTTACTTAAAACAATTCCAAAAATTAAATTTGAAAAGTCCACACTAAACGTTTACCCAAAAAGTCCCTACTAAAATCGTATACAAATGTTCCACATGAAAAGTCTTCACCAAAACGTAAACCCAAAAAATCTGCTTAAAAACTGCACACTAAACTTCTTATGAAACCTCCACACCAAAAGTGTACCCGAAATTCCACATGAAAAGTCCACACTGAAAAGGGAACTATATATTCCACATGAGAAGCCCACACTAAAAAGTTAACTACAAATTTCCGCACAAGTTCCATTCTTTAAACGGAACTACAAAATTCCTCACAAAAAGTCCACACTTAAAGTGTACCCAAATATTCCACACGAAAAGTACACACTAAAAACGAACCCGACAATTAAATTTGAAAAGTCCACACAAAACGTTTACCCGAAAAGTCCACAAAAAGTGTATCCAAATATTCCACATGATAATTCCACACTAAAAACGAACCCGACAATAGAATTTGAAAAGTCCACACTAAACGTTTACACGAAAAGTCCACACTAAAAGTGTATCCAAATGTTCCACATGAAAAGTCTACAACAAAAACGGAACCCAAAAAATCCATCTTAAAACTCCACACTAAACGTTTGCCTGAAAATTCTTATGAAAAGTCCACACCAGAAGTGTACCCGACAATCCACATGAAAAATCCACACCGAAAAAGGAACTAAAAATTCCACATGAAAAGTCCACATGGAAAGTCCAAACTGAAAAGGGAACTAAAAAATTCCACTTGAAAAGTCCACATGAAAAGTCCAAACTGAAAAGCGAACTAAAAAGTCCACATGAAAAACCCACACTGAAAAGAGAACTAAAAATTCCACATGAAAAGTTCACACTAAAATTGTATCAAAATGTTCCACTTGAAAAATCCACACTGAAAAGCGAACTAAAAATTCCAAATGAAAAACCCACGCTGAAAAGAGAACTAGAAATTTCCAAATGCGAAGCCCACACTGAAAAGTTAACTACAAATTTCCGCATGAAATTCCATTCTGTAAACGGAACTACAAAATTCCTCACAAAACGTCCACACTGAAAGTGCGCCTAAATATTCCACATGCAAATTCCTTACTTAAAACAATTCCGAAAATTAAATTTGAAAAGTCCACACTAAACGATTACCCGAAAAGTCCCTACTAAAAGTGTATCCAAATGTTCCACATGAAAAGTCTACACCAAAAAGTTAACCCAAAAAATCTGCCTAAAAACTCCACACTAAACTTCTTATGAAAACTCCACACCAAAAGTGTACCCAAAATTCCACATGAAAAGTCCACACTGAAAAGGGAACTATAAATTTCACATGAGAAGCCCACACTAAAAAGTTAACTACAAATTTCCGCACAAGTTCCATTCTGTAAACGGAACTACAAAATTCCTCACAAAAAGTCCACACTTAAAGTGTACCCAAATATTCCACACGAAAAGTACACACTAAAAACGAACCCGACAATTAAATTTGAAAAGTCCACACAAAACGTTTACCCGAAAAGTCCACAAAAAGTGTATCCAAATATTCCACATGATAATTCCACACTAAAAACGAACCCGACAATAGAATTTGAAAAGTCCACACTAAACGTTTACACGAAAAGTCCACACTAAAAGTGTATCCAAATGTTCCACATGAAAAGTCTACAACAAAAACGGAACCCAAAAAATCCATCTTAAAACTCCACACTAAACGTTTGCCTGAAAATTCTTATGAAAAGTCCACACCAGAAGTGTACCCGACAATCCACATGAAAAATCCACACCGAAAAAGGAACTAAAAATTCCACATGAAAAGTCCACATGGAAAGTCCAAACTGAAAAGGGAACTAAAAAATTCCACTTGAAAAGTACACATGAAAAGTCCAAACTGAAAAGCGAACTAAAAAGTCCACATGAAAAACCCACACTGAAAAGAACTAAAACGTCCACATGAAAAGTTCACACTAAAATTGTATCAAAATGTTCCACTTGAAAAATCCACACTGAAAAGGGAACTAAAAATTCCAAATGAAAAACCCACGCTGAAAAGAGAACTAGAAATTTCCAAATGCGAAGCCAACACTAAAAAGTTAACTAGAAATTTCCAAATGCGAAGCCCACACTAAAAAGTTAACTACAAATTTCCGCATGAAATTCGATTCTGTAAACGGATCTACAAAATTCCTCACAAAACGTCCACACTGAAAGTGCGCCTAAATATTCCACATGCAAATTCCTTACTTAAAACAATTCCAAAAATTAAATTTGAAAAGTCCACACTAAACGTTTACCCGAAAAGTCCCTACTAAAAGCGTATACAAATGTTCCACATGAAAAGTCTTCACCAAAACGTAAACCCAAAAAATCTGCTTAAAAACTGCACACTAAACTTCTTATGAAACCTCCCTACCAAAAGTGTACCCGAAATTCCACATGAAAAGTCCACACTGAAAAGGGAACTATAAATTCCACATGAGAAGCCCACACTAAAAAGTTAACTACAAATTTCCGCACAAGTTCCATTCTGTAAACGGAACTACAAAATTCCTCACAAAAAGTCCACACTTAAAGTGTACCAAAATATTCCACATGATAATTACTTACTAAAAACGAACCCGACAATTCAATTTGAAAAGTCCACACTAAACGTTTGCCTGAAAATTCTTATGAAAAGTCCACACCGGAAGTATACCCGACAATCCACATGAAAAGTCCACACCGAAAAAGGAACTAAAAATTCCACATGAAAAGTCCACATGGAAAGTCTAAACTGAAAAGGGAACTAAAAAACTCCACATGAAAAGTCCACATGAAAAGTCCAAACTGAAAAGGGAACTAAAAATTCCACATGAAAAACCCACACTGAAAAAAGAACTAAAAATTCCACATGAAAAGTTCACACTAAAATTGTATCCAAATGTTCCACATGAAAAATCCACACTGAAAAGGGAACTAAAAATTCCACATGAAAAACCCACACTGAAAAGAAAACTGCAAATTTCCAAATGCGAAGCCCACACTGAAAAGATAACTACAAATTTCCGCATGAAATTCCATTCTGTAAACGGAACTACAAAATTCCTCACAAAACGTCCACACTGAAAGTGCGCCTAAATATTCCACATGCAAATTCCTTACTTAAAACAATTCCAAAAATTAAATTTGAAAAGTCCACACTAAACGTTTACCCGAAAAGTCCCTACTAAAAGTGTATCCAAATGTTCCACATGAAACGTCTACACCAAAAAGTTACCCCAAAAAATCTGCCTAAAAACTCCACACTAAACTTATGAAAACTCCACATCAAAAGTGTACCCGAAATTCCACATGAAAAGTCCACACTGAAAAGGGAACTATAAATTCCACATGAGAAGCCCACATTAAAAAGTTAAATACAAATTTCCGCATGAAGTTCCATTCTTTAAACGGAACTACAAAATTCCTCACAAAAAGTCCACACTTAAAGTGTACCCAAATATTCCACACGAAAAGTCCACACTAAAAACGAACCCGACAATTAAATTTGAAAAGTCCACACAAAACGTTTACCCGAAAAGTCAACAAAAAAGTGTATCCAAATGTTCCACATGAAAATTCTACACTAAAAAGAAAACACAAAACATCCACCTAAAACCTCCACACTAAACGTTTGCCTCTAAATTCTTATGAAAAGTCCACACCAAAAGTGTACCCGACAATCCACATGAAAAGCCCACACTGAAAAGGCAACTTAAAATTCCACATGGAAAGTCCACACCAAAAGTGTACCCGAAATTCCACATGAAAAGTCCACACTGAAAAGGGAACTAAAAAATTCTACATGAAAAATCCACACTAAAAAGGAAATTAAAAATTCCACATGAAAAATCCATACTAAACAGGGAACTAAAAATTCCACATGAAAAGTCCACACTGAAGAGGGGACTAAAAAACTCCGCAAGAAAAATCCACACTAAAAAGGAAACTAAAAAATTCCACATGAAAAATCCATACTAAAAAGGGAACTAAAAAATTTCGCCAGAAAAATCCACACTAAAAAGGGAACTAAAAAATTCCGCATTTAAAATTTACACTTAAAAGGAAACTTAAAAATTCCACATAAAAAATCCATACTAAAAAGGAACCTTATATTTCCACATGAAAAATCCACACTGAAAAGGGAACTAAAAATTTCCAAATGCAAAGCCTACACTGAAAAGTTAACTATTCCCTATGAAATTCCATTCTGTAAACGGAACTACAAAATTCCTCACAAAAAGTCCACACTTAAAGTGTACCCAAATATTCCACATGAAAATTCCACACTAAAAACGAACCCGACAATTGAATTTGAAAAGTCCACACTAAAAGTGTATCTAAATGTTCCACATGAAAAGTCTACACTAAAAACGGAACCCAAAAAATCCACCTTAAAACTCCACACTAAACGTTTGCCTGAAAATTCCTTTGAAAAGTCCACACCAGAAGTGTACCCGACAATCCACATGAAAAGTCCACACTGAAAAAGGAACTAAAAATTACACATGAAAAGTCCTTATGGAAAATCCAAACTGAAAAGGGATCCACATGAAAATTACACTGAAAAGTTAACTATTCCCTATGAAATTCCATTCTGTAAACGAAAAAAAAATGGAACCCAAAAAATCTACCTTAAAACTCCACACTAAACGTTTGCCTGAAAATTCTTATGAAACGTCCACACCAAAAATGTACCCGACAATCCACATGAAAAGCCCACACTTAAAAGGCAACTAAAAATTCCACATGAAAAGTCCACACTTAAAGTGTACCCAAATATTCCACATGAAAATTCCACACTAAAAACGAACCCGACAATTGAATTTGAAAAGTCCACACTAAAAGTGTATCTAAATGTTCCACATGAAAAGTCTACACTAAAAACGGAACCCAAAAAATCCACCTTAAAACTCCACACTAAACGTTTGCCTGAAAATTCCTTTGAAAAGTCCACACCAGAAGTGTACCCGACAATCCACATGAAAAGTCCACACTGAAAAAGGAACTAAAAATTACACATGAAAAGTCCTTATGGAAAATCCAAACTGAAAAGGGATCCACATGAAAATTACACTGAAAAGTTAACTATTCCCTATGAAATTCCATTCTGTAAACGAAAAAAAAAATGAAAGCCAAAAAATCCACCTTAAAACTCCACACTAAACGTTTGCCTGAAAATTCTTATGAAACGTCCACACCAAAAATGTACCCGACAATCCACATGAAAAGCCCACACTGAAAAGGCAACTAAAAATTCCACATGAAAAGTCCACACCAAAAGTGTACCCGAAATTCCACATGAAAAGTCCACACTGAAAAGGGAACTAAAATTCCACATGAGAAGCCCGCACTGAAGAGTGAACTACAAATTTCCGCATGAAGTTCCATTCTGTAAACGGAACTACAAAATTCCTCACAAAAAGTACACATTTAAAGTGTACCCAAATATTCCACATGAAAATTCCACACTGAAAACGAACCCGACAATTCAATTTGAAAAGTCCACACTAAACGTTTACCCGAAAAGTCCACACTAAACGTTTACCCGAAAAGAACACACTAAAAGTGTATCCAAATGCTCCGCATGAAAAGTCCACACTGAAAAGGGGACTAAAAAATTCCACATGAAAAATCCAAACTAAAAAGGAAATTAAAAATTCCACATGAAAAATCCATACTAAACAGGGAACTAAAAATTCCAAATAAAAAATCCACACTGAAAAGGGAACTAAAAATTTCCTAATGCCAAGCCAACACTGAAAAGTTAACTACAAATTTCCCTATGAAATTCCATTCTGTAAACGGGACTACAAAACTCCTCACAAAAAGTCCACACTTAAAGTTAACCCAAATATTCCACATGAAAATTCCACACTAAAAACGAACACGACAATTAAATTTGAAAAGTCCACACTAAACGTTTACCCGAAAAGACCACACTAAAAGTGTATCCAAATGTTCCGCATGAAAAGTCCACACTGAAAAGGGGACTAAAAAATTCCACATGAAAAATCCAAACTAAAAAGGAAATTAAAAATTCCACATAAAAAATCCATACTAAACAGGGAACTAAAAATTCCACATGAAAAATCCACACTGAAAAGGGAACCAAAAATTTCCTAATGCGAAGCCCACACTGAAAAGTTAACTACAAATTTCCCTATGAAATTGCATTCTGTAAACGGAACTACAAAACTCCTCACAAAAAGTCCACACTTAAAGTGTACCCAAATATTCCACATGAAAATTCCACACTAAAAACGAACCCGACAATTAAATTTGAAAAGTCCACACTAAACGTTTACCCGAAAAGTCCACACTAAAAGTGAATCCAAATGTTCCACATGAAAAGTCTACACTAAAAACGGAACCCAAAAAATTCTCCTTAAAACTCCACACTAAACGTTTGCCTGAAAATTCTTATGTTTAGTTCACACCAAAAGTGTACCCGAACATCCACATGAAAAATCCATACTAAAAAGGGAACTAAAAATTCTACATGAAAAATCCACACCGAAAAGGGAACTAAAAATTTCCAAATGCGAAGCCCACACTGAAAAGTTAACTACAAATTATCTATGAAATTCCATTCTGTAAACGGAACTACAAAATTCCTCACAAAAAGCCCACACTTAAAGTGTACCCAAATATTCCACATGAAAATTCCACACTAAAAACGAACCCGACAATTGAGTTTGAAAAGTCCACACTAAACGTTTACCCGAAAAGTCCACACTAAAAGTGTATCCAAATGTTCCACATGAAAAGTCGACACTAAAAACGGAACCCAACAAATCCACCTTAAAACTCCACACTAAACGTTTGCCTGAAAATTCTTATGAAAAGTCCACACCAGAAGTGTACCCGACAATCCACATGAAAAGCCCGCACTAAGATGGCGACTAAAAATTCCACATGAAAAATCCACACCAAAAGTGTACCCGAAATTCCACATGAAAAGTCCACACTGAAAAGGGAACTAAAATTATACATGAAAAGCCCGCACTGAAGAGTTAACTACAAATTTCCGCATGAAGTTCCATTCTGTAAACGGAAGTACAAAATTCCTCACAAAACGTCCACATTTAAATTGTACCCAAATATTCCACATGCAAATTCCACACTGAAAACGAACCCGACAATTCAATTTGAAACGTCCACACTAAACGTTTACCCGAAAAGTCCACACGAAACGTTTACCCGAAAAGACCACACTAAAAGTGTATCCAAATGTTCCACATGAAAAGTCCACACTGAAAAGGGGACTAAAAAATTCCGCAAGAAAAATCCACACTAAAAAGGAAACTAAACAATTCCACATGAAAAATCCAAACTAAAATGGGAACTAAATATTCCACATGAAAAATCCACACTGAAAAGGGAACTAAAAATTTCCATATGAAATACCATTCTGTAAACGGAACAACAAAATTCCTCACAAAAAGTCCACACTTAAAGTGTACCCAAATATTCCACATGAAAATTCCACACTAAAAACGAACCCGACAATTAAATTTGAAAAGACCACACTAAACATTTACCCGAAAAGTCCACACTAAAAGTGTATCCAAATGTTCCACATGAAAACTCTACACTAAAAAGAGAACCCAAAACATCCACCTAAAACCTCCACACTAAACGTTTGCCTCAAAATTCTTTCGAAAAGTCCACACCAAAAGTGTACCCGAAAAGTCCACACTAAACGTTTACCCGAAAAGACCACACTAAAAGTGTATCCAAATGTTCGACATGAAAAGTCCACACTGAAAAGGGGATTAAAAAATTCCGCAAGAAAAATCCAAGATAAAAAGGAAACTAAAAAATTCCACATGAAAAATCGAACTAAAAAGGAAATTAAAAATTCCACATGAAAAATCCATACTAAACAGGAAACTAAAAATTCCACATGAAAAATCCACACTGAAAAGGGAACTAAAAATTTCCAAATGCGAAGCCCACACTGAAAAGGGAACTAAAAATTTCCAAATGCGAAGCCCACACTGAAAAGTTAACTACAAATTTGCCTATGAGATTCCATTCTGTAAACGGAACTACAAAATTCCTCACAAAAAGTAGACACTTAAAGTGTACCCAAATATTCCACATGCAAATTGAACACTGAAAACGAACCCGACAATTAAATTTGAAAAGTCCACACTAAACGTTTACCCGAAATGTCCACACTAAAAGTGTATCCAAATGTTCCACATGAAACCTCTACACTAAAAAGAGAACCCAAAACATCCACCTAAAACCTCCACACTAAACGTTTGCCTCAAAATTCTTATGAAAAGTCCACACCAAAAGTGTACCCGAAATACCACATGAAGAATCCACACTGAAAAGGGAACAAAACATTTCCAAATGCGAAGCCCACACAGAACAGTTAACTTCAAATTTGCCTATGAAATTCCATTCTGTAAACGGAACTACAAAATTCCTCACAAAAAGTAGACACTTAAAGTTTACCCAAATATTCTACATGAAAATTCCACACTAAAAACGAACCCAACAATTAAATGTGAAAAGTCCACACTAAACGTTTACCCGAAAAGTCCACACTAAAAGTGTATCCAAATGTTCCACATGAAAACTCTACAATAAAAAGAGAACCCAAAACATCCACCTAAAACCTCCACACTAAACGTTTGCCTCAAAATTCTTATGAAAAGTCCACACCAAAAGTGTACCCGAAATACCATATGAAGAATCCACACTGAAAAGGGAACTAAAAATTTCCAAATGCGAAGCCCACACTGAAAAATTAACTACAAGTTTCCCTATGAAATTCCATTCAGTAAACGGAACTACAAAATTCCTTACAAAAAGTCCAAACTTAAAGTGTACCCAAATATTCCACATGAAAATTCCACACTAAAAACGAACCCGACAATTGAATTTGAAAAGTCCACACTAAACGTTTACCCGAAAAGTCCACACTAAAAGTGTATCCAAATGTTCCACATGAAAAGTCCACACTGAAAAGGGGACTAAAAAATTCCGCAAGAAAAATCCACACTAAAAAGGAAACTAAACAATTCCACATGAAAAATCCAAACTAAAATGGGAACTAAATATTCCACATGAAAAATCCACACTGAAAAGGGAACTAAAAATTTCCATATGAAATACCATTCTGTAAACGGAACAACAAAATTCCTCACAAAAAGTCCACACTTAAAGTGTACCCAAATATTCCACATGAAAATTCCACACTAAAAACGAACCCGACAATTAAATTTGAAAAGACCACACTAAACGTTTACCCGAAAAGTCCACACTAAAAGTGTATCCAAATGTTCCACATGAAAACTCTACACTAAAAAGAGAACCCAAAACATCCACCTAAAACCTCCACACTAAACGTTTGCCTCAAAATTCTTTCGAAAAGTCCACACCAAAAGTGTACCCGAAAAGTCCACACTAAACGTTTACCCGAAAAGACCACACTAAAAGTGTATCCAAATGTTCCACATGAAAAGTCCACACTGAAAAGGGGATTAAAAAATTCCGCAAGAAAAATCCAAGATAAAAAGGAAACTAAAAAATTCCACATGAAAAATCGAACTAAAAAGGAAATTAAAAATTCCACATGAAAAATCCATACTAAACAGGAAACTAAAAATTCCACATGAAAAATCCACACTGAAAAGGGAACTAAAAATTTCCAAATGCGAAGCCCACACTGAAAAGGGAACTAAAAATTTCCAAATGCGAAGCCCACACTGAAAAGTTAACTACAAATTTGCCTATGAGATTCCATTCTGTAAACGGAACTACAAAATTCCTCACAAAAAGTAGACACTTAAAGTGTACCCAAATATTCCACATGCAAATTGAACACTGAAAACGAACCCGACAATTAAATTTGAAAAGTCCACACTAAACGTTTACCCGAAATGTCCACACTAAAAGTGTATCCAAATGTTCCACATGAAACCTCTACACTAAAAAGAGAACCCAAAACATCCACCTAAAACCTCCACACTAAACGTTTGCCTCAAAATTCTTATGAAAAGTCCACACCAAAAGTGTACCCGAAATACCACATGAAGAATCCACACTGAAAAGGGAACAAAACATTTCCAAATGCGAAGCCCACACAGAACAGTTAACTTCAAATTTGCCTATGAAATTCCATTCTGTAAACGGAACTACAAAATTCCTCACAAAAAGTAGACACTTAAAGTTTACCCAAATATTCTACATGAAAATTCCACACTAAAAACGAACCCAACAATTAAATGTGAAAAGTCCACACTAAACGTTTACCCGAAAAGTCCACACTAAAAGTGTATCCAAATGTTCCACATGAAAACTCTACAATAAAAAGAGAACCCAAAACATCCACCTAAAACCTCCACACTAAACGTTTGCCTCAAAATTCTTATGAAAAGTCCACACCAAAAGTGTACCCGAAATACCACATGAAGAATCCACACTGAAAAGGGAACTAAAAATTTCCAAATGCGAAGCCCACACTGAAAAATTAACTACAAGTTTCCCTATGAAATTCCATTCAGTAAACGGAACTACAAAATTCCTTACAAAAAGTCCAAACTTAAAGTGTACCCAAATATTCCACATGAAAATTCCACACTAAAAACGAACCCGACAATTGAATTTGAAAAGTCCACACTAAACGTTTACCCGAAAAGTCCACACTAAAAGTGTATCCAAATGTTCCACATGAAAAGACTACACCAAAAAGTTAACCCAAAAAATCTGATTAAAAACTCCACACTAAACTTCTTATGAAATTTCCACACCAAAAGTGTACCCGAAATTCCACATGAAAAGTCCACACTGAAAAGGGAACTATAAATTCCACATGAGAAGCCCACACAGAAAAGGGAACTAAAATTCCACATGAGAAGTCCACATGGAAAGCCCAAACTGAAAAATGATCCACATGAAAATTACACTGAAAAGTGAACTACTCCCTATGACATTCCATTCTGTAAACGAAAAAAATAATGGAACCCAAAAATTCCACCTTAAAACTCCATACTAAACGTTTGCCTGAAAATTCTTATGAAAAGTCCACACCAAAAGTGTACCCGACAATCCACATAAAAAGCCCACACTGAAAAGGCAACTAAAAATTCCACATGAAAAGTCCACACCAAAAGTGTACCCGAAATTCGACATGAAAAGTCCACACTGAAAAAGGAACTAAAATTCCACATGAGAAGCCCGCACTGAAGAGTTAACTACAAATTTCCGCATGAAGTTCCATTCTGTAAACGGAACTACAAAATTCCTCACAAAAAGTCCACATTTAAAGTGTACCCAAATATTCCACATGAAAATTCCACACAGAAAACGAACCCGACAATTCAATTTGAAAAGTCCACACTAAACGTTTACCCAAAAAGTCCACACTAAACGTTTACCCGAAAAGACCACACCAAAAGTGTATCCAAATGTTCCACATGAAAAGTCCACACTGAAAAGGGGACTACAAAATTCCGCAAGAAAAATCCACACTAAAAAGGAAACTAAAAAATTCCACATGAAAAATCCATACTAAAAAGGTAACTAATAATTCCACATGAAAAATCCACACTGAAAAGGGAACTCAATATTTCCAAATGCGAAGCCCACACTGAAAAGTTAACTACAAATTTCCCTTTGAAATTCCATTCTGTAAACGGAACTACAAAATTCCTCACAAAAAGTCCACACTTAAAGTGTACCCAAATATTCCACTGGAAAATTCCACACTAAAAACGGACCCGACAATTAAATTTGAAAAGTCCACACTAAACGTTTACCCGAAAAGTCCTCACTTAAAGTGTATCCAAATGTTCCACATGAAAAGTCTACACTAAAAACGGAACCCAAAAAATCCACCTTAAAACTCCACACTAAACGTTTGCCGGATAATTCTTATGAAAACTCCACACCAGAAGTGTACCCGACAATCCACATGAAAAGTCCACACTGAAAAAGGAACTACAAATTACACATGAAAATTCCACATGGAAAGCCCAAACTGAAAAATGATCCACATGAAAATTACACTGAAAAGTGAACTACTCCCTATGACATTCCATTCTGTAAACGAAAAAAATAATGGAACCCAAAAATTCCACCTTAAAACTCCATACTAAACGTTTGCCTGAAAATTCTTATGAAAAGTCCACACCAAAAGTGTACCCGACAATCCACATAAAAAGCCCACACTGAAAAGGCAACTAAAAATTCCACATGAAAAGTCCACACCAAAAGTGTACCCGAAATTCGACATGAAAAGTCCACACTGAAAAAGGAACTAAAATTCCACATGAGAAGCCCGCACTGAAGAGTTAACTACAAATTTCCGCATGAAGTTCCATTCTGTAAACGGAACTACAAAATTCCTCACAAAAAGTCCACATTTAAAGTGTACCCAAATATTCCACATGAAAATTCCACACAGAAAACGAACCCGACAATTCAATTTGAAAAGTCCACACTAAACGTTTACCCAAAAAGTCCACACTAAACGTTTACCCGAAAAGACCACACCAAAAGTGTATCCAAATGTTCCACATGAAAAGTCCACACTGAAAAGGGGACTACAAAATTCCGCAAGAAAAATCCACACTAAAAAGGAAACTAAAAAATTCCACATGAAAAATCCATACTAAAAAGGTAACTAATAATTCCACATGAAAAATCCACACTGAAAAGGGAACTCAATATTTCCAAATGCGAAGCCCACACTGAAAAGTTAACTACAAATTTCCCTTTGAAATTCCATTCTGTAAACGGAACTACAAAATTCCTCACAAAAAGTCCACACTTAAAGTGTACCCAAATATTCCACTGGAAAATTCCACACTAAAAACGGACCCGACAATTAAATTTGAAAAGTCCACACTAAACGTTTACCCGAAAAGTCCTCACTTAAAGTGTATCCAAATGTTCCACATGAAAAGTCTACACTAAAAACGGAACCCAAAAAATCCACCTTAAAACTCCACACTAAACGTTTGCCGGATAATTCTTATGAAAACTCCACACCAGAAGTGTACCCGACAATCCACATGAAAAGTCCACACTGAAAAAGGAACTACAAATTACACATGAAAATTCCACATGGAAAGCCCAAACTGAAAAGAGATCCACATGAAAATTACACTGAAAAGTGAACTACTCCCTATGATATTCCATTCTGTAAACGAAAAAAATAATGGAACCCAAAAATTCCACCTTAAAACTCCATACTAAACGTTTGCCTGAAAATTCTTATGAAAAGTCCACACCAAAAGTGTACCCGACAATCCACATAAAAAGCCCACACTGAAAAGGCAACTAAAAATTCCACATGAAAAGTCCACACCAAAAGTGTACCCGAAATTCCACATGAAAAGTCCACACTGAAAAAGGAACTAAAATTCCACATGAGAAGCCCGCACTGAAGAGTTAACTACAAATTTCCGCATGAAGTTCCATTCTGTAAACGGAACTACAAAATTCCTCACAAAAAGTCCACATTTAAAGTGTACCCAAATATTCCACATGAAAATTCCACACAGAAAACGAACCCGACAATTCAATTTGAAAAGTCCACACTAAACGTTTACCCAAAAAGTCCACACTAAACGTTTACCCGAAAAGACCACACCAAAAGTGTATCCAAATGTTCCACATGAAAAGTCCACACTGAAAAGGGGACTACAAAATTCCGCAAGAAAAATCCACACTAAAAAGGAAACTAAAAAATTCCACATGAAAAATCCATACTAAAAAGGTAACTAATAATTCCACATGAAAAATCCACACTGAAAAGGGAACTCAATATTTCCAAATGCGAAGCCCACACTGAAAAGTTAACTACAAATTTCCCTTTGAAATTCCATTCTGTAAACGGAACTACAAAATTCCTCACAAAAAGTCCACACTTAAAGTGTACCCAAATATTCCACTGGAAAATTCCACACTAAAAACGAACCCGACAATTAAATTTGAAAAGTCCACACTAAACGTTTACCCGAAAAGTCCTCACTTAAAGTGTATCCAAATGTTCCACATGAAAAGTCTACACTAAAAACGGAACCCAAAAAATCCATCTTAAAACTCCACACTAAACGTTTGCCGGATAATTCTTTTGAAAACTCCACACCAGAAGTGTACCCGACAATCCACATGAAAAGTCCACACTGAAAAAGGAACTACAAATTACACATGAAAATTCCACATGGAAAGTCCAAACTGAAAAGGGATCCACATGAAAATTACACTGAAAAGTTAACTATTCCCTATGATATTCCATTCTGTAAACGAAAAAAATAATGGAACCCAAAAAATCCACCTTAAAACACCACACTAAACGTTTGCCTGAAAATTCTTATGAAAATTCCACACCAAAAGTGTACCCGACAATCCACATGAAAAGCCCACACTGAAAAGGCAACTAAAAATTCCACATGAAAAGTCCACACCAAAAGTGTACCCGAAATTCCACATGAAAAGTCCACACTGAAAAGGGAACTAAAATTCCACATGAGAAGCCCGCACTGAAGAGTTAACTACAAATTTCCGCATGAAGTTCCATTCTGTAAACGGAACTACAAAATTCCTCACAAAAAGTCCACATTTAAAGTGTACCCAAATATTCCACATGAAAATTCCACACAGAAAACGAACCCGACAATTCAATTTGAAAAGTCCACACTAAACGTTTACCCGAAAAGACCACACTAAAAGTGTATCCAAATGTTCCACATGAAAAGTACACACTGAAAAGGGGACTAAAAAATTCCGCAAGAAAAATCCACACTAAAACGGAAACTAAAAAATTCCACATGAAAAATCCATACTAAAAAGGTAACTAATAATTCCACATGAAAAATCCACACTGAAAAGGGAACTAAAAATTTCCAAATGCGAAGCCCAGACTGAAAAGTTAACTACAAATTTCCCTATGAAATTCCATTCTGTAAACGGAACTGCAAAATTCCTCACAAAAAGTCCACACTTAAAGTGTATCCCAATATTCCAAATGAAAATTCCACACTAAAAACGAACCCAACAATTGAATTTGAAAAGTCAACACTAAACGTTTACCCGAAAAGTCCACACTAAAAGTGTATCCAAATGTTCCACATGAAAAGTCTACACTAAAAACGGAACCCAAAAAATCCACCTTAAAACTCCACACTAAACGTTTGCCTGAAAATTCTTATGAAAAGTCCACACCAAAAGTGTACCCGACCATCCACATGAAAAGCCCACACTGAAAAGGCAACTAAAAATTCCACATGAAAAGTCCACAACAAAAGTGTACCCGAAATTCCACATGAAAAGTCCACACTGAAAAGGGAACTAAAATTCCACATGAGAAGCCCGCACTGAAGAGTTAACTACAAATTTCCGCATGAAGTTCCATTCTGTAAACGGAACTACAAAATTCCTCACAAAAAGTCCACATTTAAAGTGTACCCAAATATTTCACATGAAAATTTCACACAGAAAACGAACCCGACAATTCAATTTGAAAAGTCCACACTAAACGTTTACCGAAAAAGTCCACACTAAACGTTTACCCGAAAAGACCACACCAAAAGTGTATCCAAATGTTCCGCATGAAAAGTCCACACTGAAAAGGGGACTAAAAATTTCCGCAAGAAAAATCCACACTAAAAAGGAAACTAAAAAATTCCACATGAAAAATCCATACTAAAAAGGTAACTAATAATTCCACATGAAAAATCCACAATGAAAAGGGAACTAAAAATTTCCAAATGCGAAGCCCACACTGAAAAGTTAACTACAAATTTCCCTATGAAATTCCATTCTGTAAATGGAACTGCAAAATTCCTCACAAAAAGTCCACACTTAAAGTGTATCCCAATATTCCACATGAAAATTCTACACTAAAAATGAACCCAACAATTGAATTTGAAAAGTCAACACTAAACGTTTACCCGAAAAGTCCACACTAAAAGTGTATCCAAATAATCCACATGAAACGTCTACACTAAAAACGGAACCCAAAAAATCCACCTTAAAACTCCACACTAAACGTTTGCCTGAAAATTCTGATGAAAAGGCCACACCAAAAATGTCCCCGACAATCCACATGAAAAGTCCACACTGAAAAAGGAACTAAAAATTAGCTATGAAAAGTCCTTATGGAAAGTCCAAACTGAAAAGGGATCCACATGAAAATTATACTGAAAAGTTAACTATTCCCTATGAAATTCCATTCTGTAAACGAAAAAAATAATGGAACCCAAAAAATCCACCTTAAAACTCCACACTAAACGTTTGCCTGAAAATTCTTATGAAAAGTCCACACCAAAAGTGTACCCGACAATCCACATGAAAAGCCCACACTGAAAAGGCAACTAAAAATTCCACATGAAAAGTCCACAACAAAAGTGTACCCGAAATTCCACATGAAACGTCCACACTGAAAAGGGAACTAAAATTCCACATGAGAAGCCCGCACTGAAGAGTTAACTACAAATTTCCGCATGAAGTTCCATTCTGTAAACGGAACTACAAAATTCCTCACAAAAAGTCCACATTTAAAGTGTACCCAAATATTCCACATGAAAGTTCCACACAGAAAACGAACCCGACAATTCAATTTGAAAAGTCCACACGAAACGTTTACCCAAAAAGTCCACACTAAACGTTTACCCGAAAAGACCACACCAAAAGTGTATCCAAATGTTCCACATGAAAAGTCCACACTGAAAAGGGGACTAAAAATTCCGCAAGAAAAATCCACACTAAAAAGGAAACTAAAAAATTCCACATGAAAAATCCATACTAAAAAGGTAACTAATAATTCCACATGAAAAATCCACACTGAAAAGGGAACTAAAAATTTCCAAATGCGAAGCCCACACTGAAAAGTTAACTACAAATTTCCCTATGAAATTCCATTCTGTAAACGGAACTGCAAAATTCCTCACAAAAAGTCCACACTTAAAGTGTATTCCAATATTCCACATGAAAATTCCACACTAAAAACGAACCCAACAATTAAATTTGAAAAGTCAACACTAAACGTTTACCCGAAAAGTCCACACTAAAAGTGTATCCAAATGTTCCACATGAAAAGTCTACACTAAAAACGGAACCCAAAAAATCCACCTTAAAACTCCACACTAAACGTTTGCCTGAAAACTCTGATGAAAAGTCCACACCAGAAGTGTACCCGACAATCCACATGAAAAGTCCACACTGAAAAAGGAACTAAAAATTACACATGAAAAGTCCACATGGAAAGTCCAAACTGAAAAGGGATCCACATGAAAATTACACTAAAAAGTTAACTATTCCCTATGAAATTCCATTCTGTAAACGAAAAAAATAATGGAACCCAAAAAATCCACCTTAAAACTCCACACTAAACGTTTGCCTGAAAATTCTTATGAAAAGTCCACACCAAAAGTGTACCCGACTATCCACATGAAAAGCCCACACTGAAAAGGCAACTAAAAATTCCACATGAAAAGTCCACAACAAAAGTGTACCCGAAATTCCACATGAAAAGTCCACACTGAAAAGGGAACTAAAATTCCACATGAGAAGCCCGCACTGAAGAGTTAACTACAAATTTCCGCATGAAGTTCCATTCTGTAAACGGAACTACAAAATTCCTCACAAAAAGTCCACATTTAAAGTGTACCCAAATATTCCACATGAAAATTCCACACAGAAAACGAACCCGACAATTCAATTTGAAAAGTCCACACTAAACGTTTACCCAAAAAGTCCACACTAAACGTTTACCCGAAAAGACCACACCAAAAGTGTATCCAAATATTCCACATGAAAAGTCCACACTGAAAAGGGGACTAAAAATTCCGCAAGAAAAATCCACACTAAAAAGGAAACTAAAAAATTCCACATGAAAAATCCATACTAAACAGGGAACTAAAAATTCCACATGCAAAATCCATACTAAACAGGGAACTAAAAATTCCACATGAAAAATCCACACTAAAAAGGGAACTAAAAATTTCCAAATGCGAAGCCCACACTGAAAAGTTAACTACAAATTTCCCAATGAAATTCCATTCTGTAAACGGAACTACAAAATTCCTCGCAAAAAGTCCACGCTTAAAGTGTACCCAAATATTCCACATGAAAATTCCACACTAAAAACGAACCCGACAATTAAATTTGAAAAGTCCACACTAAACGTTTACCCGAAAAGTCCACACTAAAAGTGTATCCAAATGTTCCACATGAAAAGTCTACACTGAAAAGGGGACTAAAAAATTCCGCAAGAAAAATCCACACTAAAAAGGAAAATAAAAAATTCCACATGAAAAATCCATACTAAAAAGGTAACTAATAATTCCACATGAAAAATCCACACTGAAAAGGGAACTAAAAATTTCCAAATGCGAAGCCCACACTGAAAAGTTAACTACAAATTTCCCTATGAAATTCCATTCTGTAAACGGAACCGCAAAATTCCTCACAAAAAGTCCACACTTAAAGTGTATCCCAATATTTCACATGAAAATTCCACACTAAAAACGAACCCAACAATTGAATTTGAAAAGTCAACACTAAACGTTTACCCGAAAAGTCCACACTAAAAGTGTATCCAAATGTTCCACATGAAAAGTCTACACTAAAAACGAAACCCAAAAAATCCACCTAAAAACTCCACACTAAACGTTTGCCTGAAAATTCTTACGAAAAGTCCACACCAAAAGTGTACCCGACAATCCACATGAAAAGTCCACACTGAAAAAGGAACTAAAAATTACACATGAAAAGTCCACATGGAAAGTCCAAACTGAAAAGGGATCCACATGAAAATTACACTGAAAAGTTAACTATTCCCTATGAAATTCCATTCTGTAAACGAAAAAAATAATGGAACCCAAAAAATCCACCTTAAAACTCCACACTAAACGTTTGCCTGAAAATTCTTATGAAAAGTCCACACCAAAAGTGTACCCGACTATCCACATGAAAAGCCCACACTGAAAAGGCAACTAAAAATTCCACATGAAAAGTCCACAACAAAAGTGTACCCGAAATTCCACATGAAACGTCCACACTGAAAAGGGAACTAAAATTCCACATGAGAAGCCCGCACTGAAGAGTTAACTACAAATTTCCGCATGAAGTTCCATTCTGTAAACGGAACTACAAAATTCCTCGCAAAAAGTCCACATTTAAAGTGTACCCAAATATTCCACATGAAAATTCCACACAGAAAACGAACCCGACAATTCAATTTGAAAAGTCCACACTAAACGTTTACCCAAAAAGTCCACACTAAACGTTTACCCGAAAAGACCACACCAAAAGTGTATCCAAATGTTCCACATGAAAAGTCCACACTGAAAAGGGGACTAAAAATTCCGCAAGAAAAATCCACACTAAAAAGGAAACTAAAAAATTCCACATGAAAAATCCATACTAGAAAGGTAACTAATAATTCCACATGAAAAATCCACACTGAAAAGGGAACTAAAAATTTCCAAATGCGAAGCCCACACTGAAAAGTTAACTACAAATTTCCCTATGAAATTCCATTCTGTAAACGGAACTGCAAAATTCCTCACAAAAAGTCCACACTTAAAGTGTATTCCAATATTCCACATGAAAATTCCACACTAAAAACGAACCCAACAATTAAATTTGAAAAGTCAACACTAAACGTTTACCCGAAAAGTCCACACTAAAAGTGTATCCAAATGTTCCACATGAAAAGTCTACACTAAAAACGGAACCCAAAAAATCCACCTTAAAACTCCACACTAAACGTTTGCCTGAAAATTCTGATGAAAAGTCCACACCAGAAGTGTACCCGACAATCCACATGAAAAGTCCACGCTGAAAAAGGAACTAAAAATTAGCTATGAAAAGTCCTTATGGAAAGTCCAAACTGAAAAGGGATCCACAATAAAATTACACTGAAAAGTTAACTATTCCCTATGAAATTCCATTCTGTAAACGAAAAAAATAATGGAACCCAAAAAATCCACCTTAAAACTCCACACTAAACGTTTGCCTGAAAATTCTTATGAAAAGTCCACACCAAAAGTGTACCCGACAATCCACATGAAAAGCCCACACTGAAAAGGCAACTAAAAATTCCACATGAAAAGTCCACATGGAAAGTCCAAACTGAAAAGGGATCCACATGAAAATTACACTGAAAAGATAACTATTCCCTATCAAATTCCATTCTGTAAACGAAAAAAATAATGGAACCCAAAAAATCAACCTTAAAACTCCACACTAAACGTTTGCCTGAAAATTCTTATGAAAAGTCCACACCAAAAGTGTACCCGACAATCCACATGTGAAGCCCACACTGAAAAGGCAACTAAAAATTCCACATGAAAAGTCCACAACAAAAGTGTACCCGAAATTCCACATGAAAAGTCCACACTGAAAAGGGAACTAAAATTCCACATGAGAAGCCCGCACTGAAGAGTTAACTACAAATTTCCGCATGAAGTTCCATTCTGTAAACGGAACTACAAAATTCCTCACAAAAAGTCCACATTTAAAGTGTACCCAAATATTCCACATGAAAATTCCACACAGAAAACGAACCCGACAATTCAATTTGAAAAGTCCACACTAAACGTTTACCCAAAAAGTCCACACTAAACGTTTACCCGAAAAGACCACACCAAAAGTGTATCCAAATGTTCCACATGAAAAGTCCACACTGAAAAGGGGACTAAAAATTCCGCAAGAAAAATCCACACTAAAAAGGAAACTAAAAAATTCCACATGAAATATCCATACTAAAAAAGTAACTAATAATTCCACATGAAAAATCCACACTGAAAAGGGAACAAAAAATTTCCAAATGCGAAGCCCACACTGAAAAGTTAACTACAAATTTCCCTATGAAATTCCATTCTGTAAACGGAACTGCAAAATTCCTCACAAAAAGTCCACACTTAAAGTGTATCCCAATATTCCACATGAAAATTCCACACTAGAAACGAACCCAACAATTAAATTTGAAAAGTCAGCACTAAACGTTTACCCGAAAAGTCCACACTAAAAGTGTATCCAAATGTTCCACATGAAAAGTCTACACTAAAAACGGAACCCAAAAAATCCACCTTAAAACTCCACACTAAACGTTTGCCTGAAAATTCTGATGAAAAGTCCACACCAGAAGTGTACCCGACAATCCACATGAAAAGTCCACGCTGAAAAAGGAACTAAAAATTAGCTATGAAAAGTCCTTATGGAAAGTCCAAACTGAAAAGGGATCCACAATAAAATTACACTGAAAAGTTAACTATTCCCTATGAAATTCCATTCTGTAAACGAAAAAAATAATGGAACCCAAAAAATCCACCTTAAAACTCCACACTAAACGTTTGCCTGAAAATTCTTATGAAAAGTCCACACCAAAAGTGTACCCGACAATCCACATGAAAAGCCCACACTGAAAAGGCAACTAAAAATTCCACATGAAAAGTCCACATGGAAAGTCCAAACTGAAAAGGGATCCACATGAAAATTACACTGAAAAGATAACTATTCCCTATCAAATTCCATTCTGTAAACGAAAAAAATAATGGAACCCAAAAAATCAACCTTAAAACTCCACACTAAACGTTTGCCTGAAAATTCTTATGAAAAGTCCACACCAAAAGTGTACCCGACTATCCACATGAAAAGCCCACACTGAAAAGGCAACTAAAAATTCCACATGAAAAGTCCACAACAAAAGTGTACCCGAAATTCCACATGAAACGTCCACACTGAAAAGGGAACTAAAATTCCACAGGAGAAGCCCGCACTGAAGAGTTAACTACAAATTTCCGCATGAAGTTCCATTCTGTAAACGGAACTACAAAATTCCTCACAAAAAGTCCACATTTAAAGTGTACCCAAATATTCCACATGAAAATTCCACACAGAAAACGAACCCGACAATTCAATTTGAAAAGTCCACACTAAACGTTTACCCAAAAAGTCCACACTAAACGTTTACCCGAAAAGACCACACCAAAAGTGTATCCAAATGTTCCACATGAAAAGTCCACACTGAAAAGGGGACTAAAAATTCCGCAAGAAAAATCCACACTAAAAAGGAAACTAAAAAATTCCACATGAAAAATCCATACTAAAAAAGTAACTAATAATTCCACATGAAAAATCCACACTGAAAAGGGAACTAAAAATTTCCAAATGCGAAGCCCACACTGAAAAGTTAACTACAAATTTCCCTATGAAATTCCATTCTGTAAACGGAACTGCAAAATTCCTCACAAAAAGTCCACACTTAAAGTGTATCCCAATATTCCACATGAAAATTCCACACTAGAAACGAACCCAACAATTAAATTTGAAAAGTCAGCACTAAACGTTTACCCGAAAAGTCCACACTAAAAGTGTATCCAAATGTTCCACATGAAAAGTCTACACTAAAAACGGAACCCAAAAAATCCACCTTAAAACTCCACACTAAACGTTTGCCTGAAAATTCTGATGAAAAGTCCACACCAGAAGTGTACCCGACAATCCACATGAAAAGTCCACGCTGAAAAAGGAACTAAAAATTAGCTATGAAAAGTCCTTATGGAAAGTCCAAACTGAAAAGGGATCCACAATAAAATTACACTGAAAAGTTAACTATTCCCTATGAAATTCCATTCTGTAAACGAAAAAAATAATGGAACCCAAAAAATCCACCTTAAAACTCCACACTAAACGTTTGCCTGAAAATTCTTATGAAAAGTCCACACCAAAAGTGTACCCGACAATCCACATGAAAAGCCCACACTGAAAAGGCAACTAAAAATTCCACATGAAAAGTCCACATGGAAAGTCCAAACTGAAAAGGGATCCACATGAAAATTACACTGAAAAGATAACTATTCCCTATCAAATTCCATTCTGTAAACGAAAAAAATAATGGAACCCAAAAAATCAACCTTAAAACTCCACACTAAACGTTTGCCTGAAAATTCTTATGAAAAGTCCACACCAAAAGTGTACCCGACAATCCACATGTGAAGCCCACACTGAAAAGGCAACTAAAAATTCCACATGAAAAGTCCACAACAAAAGTGTACCCGAAATTCCACATGAAAAGTCCACACTGAAAAGGGAACTAAAATTCCACATGAGAAGCCCGCACTGAAGAGTTAACTACAAATTTCCGCATGAAGTTCCATTCTGTAAACGGAACTACAAAATTCCTCACAAAAAGTCCACATTTAAAGTGTACCCAAATATTCCACATGAAAATTCCACACAGAAAACGAACCCGACAATTCAATTTGAAAAGTCCACACTAAACGTTTACCCAAAAAGTCCACACTAAACGTTTACCCGAAAAGACCACACCAAAAGTGTATCCAAATGTTCCACATGAAAAGTCCACACTGAAAAGGGGACTAAAAATTCCGCAAGAAAAATCCACACTAAAAAGGAAACTAAAAAATTCCACATGAAATATCCATACTAAAAAAGTAACTAATAATTCCACATGAAAAATCCACACTGAAAAGGGAACAAAAAATTTCCAAATGCGAAGCCCACACTGAAAAGTTAACTACAAATTTCCCTATGAAATTCCATTCTGTAAACGGAACTGCAAAATTCCTCACAAAAAGTCCACACTTAAAGTGTATCCCAATATTCCACATGAAAATTCCACACTAGAAACGAATCCAACAATTAAATTTGAAAAGTCAGCACTAAACGTTTACCCGAAAAGTCCACACTAAAAGTGTATCCAAATGTTCCACATGAAAAGTCTACACTAAAAACGGAACCCAAAAAATCCACCTTAAAACTCCAAACTAAATGTTTGCCTGAAAATTCTGATGAAAAGTCCACACCAGAAGTGTACCCGACAATCCACATGAAAAGTCCACACTGAAAAAGGAACTAAAAATTAGCTATGAAAAGTCCTTATGGAAAGTCCAAACTGAAAAGGGATCCACATGAAAATTACACTGAAAAGTTAACTATTCCCTATGAAATTCCATCCTGTAAACGAAAAAAATAATGGAACCCAAAAAATCCACCTTAAAACTCCACACTAAACGTTTGCCTGAAAATTCTTAT
This sequence comes from Allacma fusca, assembly GCA_947179485.1. Classification (NCBI taxonomy): domain Eukaryota; kingdom Metazoa; phylum Arthropoda; class Collembola; order Symphypleona; family Sminthuridae; genus Allacma; species Allacma fusca. The sequence continues at coordinate 53,329 of CAMXBY010000027.1, read as the reverse complement.
GAAAAGTCCACACCAAAAGTGTACCCGACAATCCACATGAAAAGCCCACACTGAAAAGGCAACTAAAAATTCCACATGAAAAGTCCACACCAAAAGTGTACCCGAAATTCCACATGAAAAATCCAAACTAAAAAGGAAATTAAAAATTCCACATGCAAAATCCATACTAAACAGGGAACTAAAAATTCCACATGAAAAATCGACACTAAAAAGGGAACTAAAAATGTCCAAATGCGAAGCCCACACTGAAAAGTTAACTACAAATTTCCCTATGAAATTCCATTCTGTAAACGGAACTGCAAAATTCCTCACAAAAAGTCCACACTTAAAGTGTATCCCAATATTCCACATGAAAATTCCACACTAAAAACGAACCCAACAATTAAATTTGAAAAGTCAACACTAAACGTTTACCCGAAAAGTCCACACTAAAAGTGTATCCAAATGTTCCACATGAAAAGTCTACACTAAAAACGGAACCCAAAAAATCCACCTTAAAACTCCACACTAAACGTTTGCCTGAAAATTCTGATGAAAAGTCCACACCAGAAGTGTATCCGACAATCCACATGAAAAGTCCACACTGAAAAAGGAACTAAAAATTACACATGAAAAGTCCACATGGAAAGTCCAAACTGAAAAGGGATCCACATGAAAATTACACTGAAAAGATAACTATTCCCTATCAAATTCCATTCTGTAAACGAAAAAAATAATGGAACCCAAAAAATCCACCTTAAAACTCCACACTAAACGTTTGCCTGAAAATTCTTATGAAAAGTCCACACCAAAAGTGTACCCGACAATCCACATGTGAAGCCCACACTGAAAAGGCAACTAAAAATTCCACATGAAAAGTCCACAACAAAAGTGTACCCGAAATTCCACATGAAAAGTCCACACTGAAAAGGGAACTAAAATTCCACATGAGAAGCCCGCACTGAAGAGTTAACTACAAATTTCCGCATGAAGTTCCATTCTGTAAACGGAACTACAAAATTCCTCACAAAAAGTCCACATTTAAAGTGTACCCAAATATTCCACATGAAAATTCCACACAGAAAACGAACCCGACAATTCAATTTGAAAAGTCCACACTAAACGTTTACCCGAAAAGACCACACTAAAAGTGTATCCCAATATTCCACATGAAAATTCCACACTAAAAACGAACCCAACAATTAAATTTGAAAAGTCAACACTAAACGTTTACCCGAAAAGTCCACACTAAAAGTGTATCCAAATGTTCCACATGAAAAGTCTACACTAAAAACGGAACCCAAAAAATCCACCTTAAAACTCCACACTAAACGTTTGCCTGAAAATTCTGATGAAAAGTCCACACCAGAAGTGTATCCGACAATCCACATGAAAAGTCCACACTGAAAAAGGAACTAAAAATTACACATGAAAAGTCCACATGGAAAGTCCAAACTGAAAAGGGATCCACATGAAAATTACACTGAAAAGTTAACTATTCCCTATCAAATTCCATTCTGGAAACGAAAAAAATAATGGAACCAAAAATCCACCTTAAAACTCCACACTAAACGTTTGCCTGAAAATTCTTATGAAAAGTCCACACCAAAAGTGTACCCGACAATCCACATGTGAAGCCCACACTGAAAAGGCAACTAAAAATTCCACATGAAAAGTCCACAACAAAAGTGTACCCGAAATTCCACATGAAAAGTCCACACTGAAAAGGGAACTAAAATTCCACATGAGAAGCCCGCACTGAAGAGTTAACTACAAATTTCCGCATGAAGTTCCATTCTGTAAACGGAACTACAAAATTCCTCACAAAAAGTCCACATTTAAAGTGTACCCAAATATTCCACATGAAAATTCCACACAGAAAACGAACCCGACAATTCAATTTGAAAAGTCCACACTAAACGTTTACCCGAAAAGACCACACTAAAAGTGTATCCCAATATTCCACATGAAAATTCCACACTAAAAACGAACCCAACAATTAAATTTGAAAAGTCAACACTAAACGTTTACCCGAAAAGTCCACACTAAAAGTGTATCCAAATGTTCCACATGAAAAGTCTACACTAAAAACGGAACCCAAAAAATCCACCTTAAAACTCCACACTAAACGTTTGCCTGAAAATTCTGATGAAAAGTCCACACCAGAAGTGTATCCGACAATCCACATGAAAAGTCCACACTGAAAAAGGAACTAAAAATTACACATGAAAAGTCCACATGGAAAATCCAAACTGAAAAGGGATCCACATGAAAATTACACTGAAAAGTTAACTATTCCCTATCAAATTCCATTCTGGAAACGAAAAAAATAATGGAACCAAAAATCCACCTTAAAACTCCACACTAAACGTTTGCCTGAAAATTCTTATGAAAAGTCCACACCAAAAGTGTACCCGACAATCCACATGTGAAGCCCACACTGAAAAGGCAACTAAAAATTCCACATGAAAAGTCCACAACAAAAGTGTACCCGAAATTCCACATGAAAAGTCCACACTGAAAAGGGAACTAAAATTCCACATGAGAAGCCCGCACTGAAGAGTTAACTACAAATTTCCGCATGAAGTTCCATTCTGTAAACGGAACTACAAAATTCCTCACAAAAAGTCCACATTTAAAGTGTACCCAAATATTCCACATGAAAATTCCACACAGAAAACGAACCCGACAATTCAATTTGAAAAGTCCACACTAAACGTTTACCCGAAAAGACCACACTAAAAGTGTATCCAAATGTTCCACATGAAAAGTCCACACTGAAAAGGGGACTAAAAAATTCCACAAGAAAAATCCACACTAAAAAGAAAACTAAAAAATTCCACATGAAAAATCCAAACTAAAAAGGAAATTAAAAATTCCACATGCAAAATCCATACTAAACAGGGAACTAAAAACTCCACATGAAAAATCGACACTAAAAAGGGAACTAAAAATTTCCAAATGCGAAGCCCACACTGAAAAGTTAACTACAAATTTCCGCATGAAATTCCATTCTGTAAACGGAACTGCAAAATTCCTCACAAAAAGTCCACACTTAAAGTGTATCCCAATATTCCACATGAAAATTCCACACTAAAAACGAACCCAACAATTAAATTTGAAAAGTCCACACTAAACGTTTACCCGTAAAGTCCACACTAAAAGTGTATCCAAATGTTCCACATGAAAAGTCTACACTGAAAAGGGGACTAAAAAATTCCGCAAGAAAAATCCACACTAAAAAGGAAACTAAAAAATTCCACATGAAAAATCCATACTAAAAAGGTAACTAATAATTCCACATGAAAAATCCACACCGAAAAGGGAACTAAAAATTTCCAAATGCGAAGCCCACACTGAAAAGTTAACTACAAATTTCCCTATGAAATTCCATTCTGTAAACGGAACTGCAAAATTCCTCACAAAATGTCCACACTTAAAGTGTATCCCAATATTCCACATGAAAATTCCACACTAAAAACGAACCCAAATATTGAATTTGAAAAGTCAACACTAAACGTTTACCCGAAAAGTCCACACTAAAAGTGTATCCAAATGTTCCACATGAAAAGTCTACACTAAAAACGAAACCCAAAAAATCCACCTTAAAACTCCACACTAAACGTTTGCCTGAAAATTCTTACGAAAAGTCCACACCAAAATTGTACCCGACAATCCACATGAAAAGTCCACACTGAAAAAGGAACTAAAAATTATACATGAAAAGTCCACATGGAAAGTCCAAACTGAAAAGGGATCCACATGAAAATTACACTGAAAAGTTAACTATTCCCTATGAAATTCCATTCTGTAAACGAAAAAAATAATGGAACCCAAAAAATCCACCTTAAAACTCCACACTAAACGTTTGACTGAAAATTCTTATGAAAAGTCCACACCAAAAGTGTACCCGACAATCCACATGAAAAGCCCACACTGAAAAGGCAACTAAAAATTCCACATGAAAAGTCCACACCAAAAGTGTACCCGAAATTCCACATGAAAAGTCCACACTGAAAAGGGAACTAAAATTCCACATGAGAAGCCCGCACTGAAGAGTTAACTACAAATTTCCGCATGAAGTTCCATTCTGTAAACGGAACTACAAAATTCCTCACAAAAAGTCCACATTTAAAGTGTACCCAAATATTCCACATGAAAATTCCACACAGAAAACGAACCCGACAATTCAATTTGAAAAGTCCACACTAAACGTTTACCCGAAAAGACCACACTAAAAGTGTATTAAAATGTTCCACATGAAAAGTCCACACTGAAAAGGGGACTAAAAAATTCCACAAGAAAAATCCACACTAAAAAGAAAACTAAAAAATTCCACATGAAAAATCCAAACTAAAAAGGAAATTAAAAATTCCACATGCAAAATCCATACTAAACAGGGAACTAAAAATTCCACATGAAAAATCGACACTCAAAAGGGAACTAAAAATTTCCAAATGCGAAGCCCACACTGAAAAGTTAACTACAAATTTCGCTATGAAATTCCATTCTGTAAACGGAACTACAAAATTCCTCACAAAAAGTCCACACTTAAAGTGTACCCAAATATTCCACATGAAAATTCCACACTAAAAACGAACCCGACAATTAAATTTGAAAAGTCCACACTAAATGTTTACCCGAAAAGTCCACACTAAAAGTGTATCCAAATGTTCCACATGAAAAGTCTACACTGAAAAGGGGACTAAAAAATTCCGCAAGAAAAATCCACACTAAAAAGGAAACTAAAAAATTCCACATGAAAAATCCATACTAAAAAGGTAACTAATAATTCCACATGAAAAATCCACACTGAAAAGGGAACTAAAAATTTCCAAATGCGAAGCCCACACTGAAAAGTTAACTACAAATTTCCCTATGAAATTCCATTCTGTAAACGGAACTGCAAAATTCCTCACAAAAAGTCCACACTTAAAGTGTATCCCAATATTCCACATGAAAATTCCACACTAAAAACGAACCCAAATATTGAATTTGAAAAGTCAACACTAAACGTTTACCCGAAAAGTCCACACTAAAAGTGTATCCAAATGTTCCACATGAAAAGTCTACACTAAAAACGGAACCCAAAAAATCCACCTTAAAACTCCACACTAAACGTTTGCCTGAAAATTCTGATGAAAAGTCCACACCAGAAGTGTATCCGACAATCCACATGAAAAGTCCACACTGAAAAAGGAACTAAAAATTACACATGAAAAGTCCACATGGAAAATCCAAACTGAAAAGGGATCCACATGAAAATTACACTGAAAAGTTAACTATTCCCTATCAAATTCCATTCTGGAAACGAAAAAAATAATGGAACCAAAAATCCACCTTAAAACTCCACACTAAACGTTTGCCTGAAAATTCTTATGAAAAGTCCACACCAAAAGTGTACCCGACAATCCACATGTGAAGCCCACACTGAAAAGGCAACTAAAAATTCCACATGAAAAGTCCACAACAAAAGTGTACCCGAAATTCCACATGAAAAGTCCACACTGAAAAGGGAACTAAAATTCCACATGAGAAGCCCGCACTGAAGAGTTAACTACAAATTTCCGCATGAAGTTCCATTCTGTAAACGGAACTACAAAATTCCTCACAAAAAGTCCACATTTAAAGTGTACCCAAATATTCCACATGAAAATTCCACACAGAAAACGAACCCGACAATTCAATTTGAAAAGTCCACACTAAACGTTTACCCGAAAAGACCACACTAAAAGTGTATTAAAATGTTCCACATGAAAAGTCCACACTGAAAAGGGGACTAAAAAATTCCACAAGAAAAATCCACACTAAAAAGAAAACTAAAAAATTCCACGTAAAAAATCCAAACTAATAAGGAAATTAAAAATTCCACATGCAAAATCCATACTAAACAGGGAACTAAAAATTCCACGTGAAAAATCCACACTAAAAAGGGAACCAAAAATTTCCAAATGCGAAGCCCACACTGAAAAGTTAACTACAAATTTCCCTATGAAATTCCATTCTGTAAACGGAACTACAAAATTCCTCACAAAAAGTCCACACTTAACGTGTACCCAAATATTCCACATGAAAATTCCACACTAAAAACGAACCCGACAATTAAATTTGAAAAGTCCACACTAAATGTTTACCCGAAAAGTACACACTAAAAGTGTATCCAAATGTTCCACATGAAAAGTCTACACTGAAAAGGGGACTAAAAAATTCCGCAAGAAAAATCCACACTAAAAAGGAAACTAAAAAATTCCACATGAAAAATCCATACTAAAAAGGTAACTAATAATTCCACATGAAAAATCCACACTGAAAAGGGAACTAAAAATTTCCAAATGCGAAGCCCACACTGAAAAGTTAACTACAAATTTCCCTATGAAATTCCATTCTGTAAACGGAACTGCAAAATTCCTCACAAAAAGTCCACACTTAAAGTGTATCCCAATATTCCACATGAAAATTCCACACTAAAAACGAACCCAAATATTGAATTTGAAAAGTCAACACTAAACGTTTACCCGAAAAGTCCACACTAAAAGTGTATCCAAATGTTCCACATGAAAAGTCTACACTAAAAACGAAACCCAAAAAATCCACCTTAAAACTCCACACTAAACGTTTGCCTGAAAATTCTTACGAAAAGTCCACACCAAAAGTGTACCCGACAATCCACATGAAAAGTCCACACTGAAAAAGGAACTAAAAATTACACATGAAAAGTCCACATGAAAAGTCCAAACTGAAAAGGGATCCACATGAAAATTACACTGAAAAGTTAACTATTCCCTATGATATTCCATTCTGTAAACGAAAAAAATAATGGAACCCAAAAAATCCACCTTAAAACACCACACTAAACGTTTGCCTGAAAATTCTTATGAAAATTCCACACCAAAAGTGTACCCGACAATCCACATGAAAAGCCCACACTGAAAAGGCAACTAAAAATTCCACATGAAAAGTCCACACCAAAAGTGTACCCGAAATTCCACATGAAAAGTCCACACTGAAAAGGGAACTAAAATTCCACATGAGAAGCCCGCACTGAAGAGTTAACTACAAATTTCCGCATGAAGTTCCATTCTGTAAACGGAACTACAAAATTCCTCACAAAAAGTCCACATTTAAAGTGTACCCAAATATTCCACATGAAAATTCCACACAGAAAACGAACCCGACAATTCAATTTGAAAAGTCCACACTAAACGTTTACCCGAAAAGACCACACTAAAAGTGTATTAAAATGTTCCACATGAAAAGTCCACACTGAAAAGGGGACTAAAAAATTCCACAAGAAAAATCCACACTAAAAAGAAAACTAAAAAATTCCACGTAAAAAATCCAAACTAATAAGGAAATTAAAAATTCCACATGCAAAATCCATACTAAACAGGGAACTAAAAATTCCACGTGAAAAATCCACACTAAAAAGGGAACCAAAAATTTCCAAATGCGAAGCCCACACTGAAAAGTTAACTACAAATTTCCCTATGAAATTCCATTCTGTAAACGGAACTACAAAATTCCTCACAAAAAGTCCACACTTAACGTGTACCCAAATATTCCACATGAAAATTCCACACTAAAAACGAACCCGACAATTAAATTTGAAAAGTCCACACTAAATGTTTACCCGAAAAGTACACACTAAAAGTGTATCCAAATGTTCCACATGAAAAGTCTACACTGAAAAGGGGACTAAAAAATTCCGCAAGAAAAATCCACACTAAAAAGGAAACTAAAAAATTCCACATGAAAAATCCATACTAAAAAGGTAACTAATAATTCCACATGAAAAATCCACACTGAAAAGGGAACTAAAAATTTCCAAATGCGAAGCCCACACTGAAAAGTTAACTACAAATTTCCCTATGAAATTCCATTCTGTAAACGGAACTGCAAAATTCCTCACAAAAAGTCCACACTTAAAGTGTATCCCAATATTCCACATGAAAATTCCACACTAAAAACGAACCCAAATATTGAATTTGAAAAGTCAACACTAAACGTTTACCCGAAAAGTCCACACTAAAAGTGTATCCAAATGTTCCACATGAAAAGTCTACACTAAAAACGAAACCCAAAAAATCCACCTTAAAACTCCACACTAAACGTTTGCCTGAAAATTCTTACGAAAAGTCCACACCAAAAGTGTACCCGACAATCCACATGAAAAGTCCACACTGAAAAAGGAACTAAAAATTACACATGAAAAGTCCACATGAAAAGTCCAAACTGAAAAGGGATCCACATGAAAATTACACTGAAAAGTTAACTATTCCCTATGATATTCCATTCTGTAAACGAAAAAAATAATGGAACCCAAAAAATCCACCTTAAAACACCACACTAAACGTTTGCCTGAAAATTCTTATGAAAATTCCACACCAAAAGTGTACCCGACAATCCACATGAAAAGCCCACACTGAAAAGGCAACTAAAAATTCCACATGAAAAGTCCACACCAAAAGTGTACCCGAAATTCCACATGAAAAGTCCACACTGAAAAGGGAACTAAAATTCCACATGAGAAGCCCGCACTGAAGAGTTAACTACAAATTTCCAAATGAAGTTCCATTCTGTAAACGGAACTACAAAATTCCTCACAAAAAGTCCACATTTAAAGTGTACCCAAATATTCCACATGAAAATTCCACACAGAAAACGAACCCGACAATTAAATTTGAAAAGTCCACACTAAACGTTTACCCGAAAAGACCACACTAAAAGTGTATCCAAATGTTCCACATGAAAAGTCAACACTGAAAAGGGGACTAAAAAATTCCACAAGAAAAATCCACACTAAAAAGAAAACTAAAAAATTCCACATGAAAAATCCAAACTAAAAAGGAAATTAAAAATTCCACATGCAAAATCCATACTAAACAGGGAACTAAAAATTCCACATGAAAAATCCACACTAAAAAGGGAACTAAAAATTTCCAAATGCGAAGCCCACACTGAAAAGTTAACTACAAATTTCCCTATGAAATTCCATTCTGTAAACGGAACTACAAAATTCCTCACAAAAAGTCCACACTTAAAGTGTACCCAAATATTCCACATGAAAATTCCACACTAAAAACGAACCCAACAATTAAATTTGAAAAGTCCACACTAAACGTTTACCCGAAAAGTCCACACTAAAAGTGTATCCAAATGTTCCACATGAAAAGTGTACACTAAAAACGAAACCCAAAAAATCCACCTTAAAACTCCACACTAAACGTTTGCCTGAAAATTCTTATGAAAAGTCCACACCAAAAGTGTACCCGACAATCCACATGAAAAGTCCACACTGAAAAAGGAACTAAAAATTACACATGAAAAGTCCACATGGAAAGTCCAAACTGAAAAGGGATCCACATGAAAATTACACTGAAAAGTTAACTATTCCCTATGAAATTCCATTCTGTAAACGAAAAAAATAATGGAACCCAAAAAATCCACCTTAAAACTCCACACTAAACGTTTGCCTGAAAATTCTTATGAAAAGTCCACACCAAAAGTGTACCCGACAATTCACATGAAAAGCCCACACTGAAAAGGCAACTAAAAATTCCACATGAAAAGTCCACACCAAAAGTGTACCCGAAATTCCACATGAAAAGTCCACACTGAAAAGGGAACTAAAATTCCACATGAGAAGCCCGCACTGAAGAGTTAACTACAAATTTCCGCATGAAGTTCCATTCTGTAAACGGAACTACAAAATTCCTCACAAAAAGTCCACATTTAAAGTGTACCCAAATATTCCACATGAAAATTCCACACAGAAAACGAACCCGATAATTCAATTTGAAAAGTCCACACTAAACGTTTACCCGAAAAGACCACACTAAAAGTGTATTAAAATGTTCCACATGAAAAGTCCACACTGAAAAGGGGACTAAAAAATTCCACAAGAAAAATCCACACTAAAAAGAAAACTAAAACATTCCACATGAAAAATCCACACTAAAAAGGAAAATAAAAAATTCCACATGAAAAATCCATACTAAAAAGGTAACTAATAATTCCACATGAAAAATCCACACTGAAAAGGGAACTAAAAATTTCCAAATGCGAAGCCCACACTGAAAAGTTAACTACAAATTTCCCTATGAAATTCCATTCTGTAAACGGAACCGCAAAATTCCTCACAAAAAGTCCACACTTAAAGTGTATCCCAATATTTCACATGAAAATTCCACACTAAAAACGAACCCAACAATTGAATTTGAAAAGTCAACACTAAACGTTTACCCGAAAAGTCCACACTAAAGGTGTATCCAAATGTTCCACATGAAAAGTCTACACTAAAAACGAAACCCAAAAAATCCACCTAAAAACTCCACACTAAACGTTTGCCTGAAAATTCTTACGAAAAGTCCACACCAAAAGTGTACCCGACAATCCACATGAAAAGTCCACACTGAAAAAGGAACTAAAAATTCCACATGAAAAATCCAAACTAAAAAGGAAATTTAAAATTCCACATGAAAAATCCATACTAAACAGGGAACTAAAAATTCCACATGAAAAATCCACACTGAAAAGGGAACTAAAAATTTCCAAATGCGAAGCCCACACTGAAAAGTTAACTACAAATTTCCCTATGAAATTACATTGTGTAAACGGAACTACAAAATTCCTCACAAAAAGTCCACACTTAAAGTGTACCCAAATATTCCACATGAAAATTCCACACTAAAAACGAACCCGAATATTAAATTTGAAAAGTCCACACTAAACGTTTACCCGAAAAGTCCACACTAAAAGTGTATCCAAATGTTCCACATGAAAATTCTACACTAAAAAGAGAACCCAAAACATCCACCTAAAACATCCACACTAAACGTTTGCCTCAAAATTCTTATGAAAAGTCCACACCAAAAGTGTACCCGAAATACGACATGAAGAAACTAGGACGTAAAACCTGACTTTGCAGGCTGGCAGTGGCTGGGAACTTAGGCGATTTCTCGCTATGCCATACCAGCCGTACTATTACTTATCAATGCATTTCCATGATGGAACTCTATGCTCTTGACTACCCGATTGAAAAAGCTGACAGTGTGCACTAGCTTTTGACCAAATAAGTTACAGGTCCTTATCAGTGCATGATTGTGTTAAATTTACTACTCTCGTTCAATCCCTTGAGCTCTGGTAATTGTAACCAGTGCTGCGATCGGGTCAAGTAATTTCAAAACTTGACCATGAACTTGACTTGACCCCGAAACTTCAAGTAAGTTTCAAGACACAACCAGAACTTGATAACTCGCGTTCGTGTAATTACTTGACTTGTCAAGTTCAAGTAATCAAGTAACTTTATAAGACCCGAACTTGATCAAGTAGTTAAAGTTCCAAACTTGACTTGAACTTGACTTGACCATGACTTGAACGCGACTTGAACTTGATAATTCAAGTTAAGTATCACAAAAATTAAAACATGACCACAATAACTTGTCGAACTTGTTTCGGCAAATTATTTCCTTTAGACGGAAAACCAAAACGCATTCAGAAAACAATTTTACTAAAATTGTTTATTTAAAACAATTCGAGGACAACTTTGAGCGCATATTGAATACAGTAAAAGATCGATATAATTGACTACAATTTATAAAGGATTTTCCCTTATAAAAACGTCTAAAGCATTGTATAAATGAAAGTTGGGGTCAAACAAATGCATCCCTGATATCGATACATTCCTTATAAGCTGAGCCCTTAAAACGGACTTTCACTGTATATCTGACAAGTTTTATTTAATGTTCATATATGCATATACCTATTTGAGTATTACCAGTACTCTTAACTTAATATTTAATAAACTAGTATTTACTTATTTATTAAACGCTTTTCGTAAAGGGCCATCCAAGTACATTTTATATTGTAATTTATTTACACAAGTTGAACTAATATTTCTAATTGTAAGCAACAATATGAATTATCAAGATAATTCTTTCTTTTCATGAAGAGGCCTCTGCAAAAACTAACAATAACGTCTGATAAACAAGACCTTCATAAAACTGACTCTGATTTTGAACTTTGTCGCTTAATTTATGACAAAATACTCTGAACACGACATGAAATTGGATTGTGATTTTGAAATTGCGTCCGTCCTTTATGGCATGCGCAATCTAAAATTACTTGAACTTGACCATGAAATCTCAAGTTCATGGTCAAGTTTTTTCTTTCCATTACTTGACCCTGAACTTGACTTGAGGTTTAAGTAAATTTCCCTTACTTGTACTTGAACCTGACTTGTCTTAAAATGTCATGGTCAAGCCGAGTACGTACTTGAACTTGACCCGAAAGATTCAAGTAAAAAAATTTGCATACTTGAACTTGACCCGAACTTGAACTTGACTCGAAAACTCAAGTATTACTTGAACTTGTCCGCAGCACTGATTGTAACCGAAGAAACGATAATCTGGGGAAATGTTCCAATGGTTCGATAATATACTGCGACGTGAACATTACTGTTACCCCGGTGTCGTTTCTTCGAATTGAATGCTGATGTCCTTTATCGAAGGTCACACGAGCCAACAAAGTAAACCTGGTGTTACTATCTGCTTCCATATTTCTACAGTTGTACTCCTGTTAATATGACCCATAAATAAAGCTGACAGATCCTCACGAAGGAAATAGTAGGCTTCCAAATTTTCATTGAAATATGTATTCCTGCTTGTAAAAAAACCAATACAGTCAAACAAGTGGCAGTTTTTAAGACTACCCCATATTAGGGGCAATGGTCAAAATTTCAATTCACCTATATTTCAGCTTTTTCCGAAGGGCACCGCACAATCCTTACGAGAATATGCCCCCTGTTCGATCTCGATAAGAAAATTCCTGGAGGGTGCACTGAAGAGTAGATCATTTTTGATAATTGGCCCAAAGAAATCGTAATGCAGGATTCGGAGATATCCCGGGTTAAAGTTAGTGAAAAATGAGGGGGGGCTCTTGGGGTACGAAAAATGGGCTCGTTCCATTTTGCGAAAAACAAAAAAAAATATGCAGCCGCTGTACCAACAATAAATTGTCGCCCAGCATCGTAGTAGTTAGCTCTTAACTAATGTTTACTATATTATAATTAATTAATCTTATTCTCTAAGTGTTTACTAATGAAAATATTATTGTGGTTCTGGTAAATTAAATACTTACATCGGAAATTCCTCGGACAAATGCACAAAATTACTGTAGAATAAAGAAACCCCTTACGTAAAACAATTAAGACTACTTCATACAAACAGTTTAAGTTCAATTTAAGAAGAAAATTAATGAAAACAAGCCAAAACACTAAACTCAACTCAATTCGAAACTCCTTTGACGAAACGGAAAGATTCGCGCGAGACTAAATGCATCGATGATAGAAACATTGCAGTGTGAATCATCTTAACAATAAATTCAACATATTATTTTCATTACGGTGCTTTTAATAAATTATTCATTTTAATCGTTTTAATACCATTATGTGTGAGAAATTAATTCTCATGTACATTATTAAGTACTCAAGGGACCAGATAAGGACCAGTAACTTATTTGGTCAAAGGCTAGTGCACACTGTCAGCTTTTTCAATCGCGGAGTCAAGAGCATAGAGTTCCATCATGGAAATGCATTGATAAGTAATAGTACGGCTGGTATGGCATAGCGAGAAATCGCCTAAGTTCCCAGCCACTGCCAGCCTGCAAAGTCAGGTTTTACGTCCTAGTCATGAAGAATCCACACTGAAAAGGTAACAAAACATTTCCAAATGCGAAGCCCACACTGAAAAGTTAACTACAAATTTCCGCATGAAGTTCCATTCTGTAAACGGAACTACAAAATTCCTCACAAAAAGTCCACACTTAAAGTGTACCCAAATATTCCACATGAAAATTCCACACCAAAAAGAACCCGACAATTGAATTTGAAAAGTCCACACTAAACGTTTACCCGAAAAGTCCACACTAAACGTGTATCCAAATGTTCCACATGAAAAGTCCACACTGAAAAGGGGACTAAAAAAATCCATCTTAAAACTCCACACTAAACGTTTGCCTGAAAATTCTTATGAAAAGTCCACACCAGAAGTGTACTTGACAATATACATGAAAAGTCCACACTGAAAAAGGAACTAAAAATTCCACATGAAAAGTACACAATGAAAGTCCAAACTGAAAAGGGAACTAAAAAATTCCACATAAAAAAACCACACTGAAAAGAGAACTAAAAACTCCATATGAAACGTTCACACCAAAAGTGTACCCGAAAATCCACATGAAAAATCCACACTGAAAAGGGAACTAAAAATTAAACATGAAAAACCCAAACTGAAAAGAGAACTAAAAATTTCCAAATGCGAAGCCCACACTGAAAAGTCAACTACAAATTTCCGCATGAAGTTCCATTCTGTAAACGGAACTACTAAATTCCTCAAAAAAAGTCCACACTTAAAGTGTACCCAAATATTCCACACGAAAATTCCACACTAAAAACGAACCCTACAATTAAATTTGAAAAGTCCACACTAAACGTTTACCCGAAAAGTCCACACTAAAAGTGTATCCAAATGTTCCACATGAAAAACCTACACTAAAAAGAGAACCCAAAACATCCACATAAAACCTCCACACTAAACGTTTGCCTCAAAATTCTTATGAAAAGTCCACACCAAAAGTGTACACGAAATACCACATGAAGAATCCACACTGAAAAGGGAACAAAACATTTCCAAATGCGAAGCCCACACTGAAAAGTTAACTACAAATTTTTGCCTAGGAAATTCCATTCTGTAAACGGAACTACAAAATTCCTCACAAAATGTCCACACTTAAAGTTTACCCAAATATTCCACATGAAAATTCCACACCAAAAAGAACCCGACAATTGAATTTGAAAAGTCCACACTAAACGTTTACCCGAAAAGTCCACACTAAAAGTGTATCCAAATGTTCCACATGAAAAGTCTACACTAAAAAGAGAACCCAAAACATCCACATAAAACTCCACACTAAACGTTCGCCTGAAAATTCTTATGAAAAGTCCACACCAGAAGTGTACCCGACAATCCACATGAAAAGTCCACACTGAAAAAGGAACTAAAAATTCCACATGAAAAGTACACAATGAAAGTCCAAACTGAAAAGGGAACTAAAAAATTCCACATGAAAAGTCCACATGAAAAGTCCAAACTGAAAAGGGAACTAAAAATTCCACATGAAAAAACCACACTGAAAAGAGAACTAAAAACTCCACATGAAAATTTCACACCAAAAGTGTACCCGAAAATCCACATGAAAAATCCACACTGAAAAGGGAACTAAAAATTAAACATGAAAAACCCACACTGAAAAGAGAACTAAAAATTTCCAAATGCGAAGCCCACACTGAAAAGTTAACTACAAATTTCCGCATGAAGTTCCATTCTGTAAACGGAACTACTAAATTCCTCAAAAAAAGTCCACACTTAAAGTGTACCCAAATATTCCACACGAAAATTCCACACTAAAAACGAACCCTACAATTAAATTTGAAAAGTCCACACTAAACGTTTACCCGAAAAGTCCACACTAAAAGTGTATCCAAATGTTCCACATGAAAAACCTACACTAAAAAGAGAACCCAAAACATCCACATAAAACCTCCACACTAAACGTTTGCCTCAAAATTCTTATGAAAAGTCCACACCAAAAGTGTACACGAAATACCACATGAAGAATCCACACTGAAAAGGGAACAAAACATTTCCAAATGCGAAGCCCACACTGAAAAGTTAACTACAAATTTTTGCCTAGGAAATTCCATTCTGTAAACGGAACTACAAAATTCCTCACAAAATGTCCACACTTAAAGTTTACCCAAATATTCCACATGAAAATTCCACACCAAAAAGAACCCGACAATTGAATTTGAAAAGTCCACACTAAACGTTTACCCGAAAAGTCCACACTAAAAGTGTATCCAAATGTTCCACATGAAAAGTCTACACTAAAAAGAGAACCCAAAACATCCACATAAAACTCCACACTAAACGTTCGCCTGAAAATTCTTATGAAAAGTCCACACCAGAAGTGTACCCGACAATCCACATGAAAAGTCCACACTGAAAAAGGAACTAAAAATTCCACATGAAAAGTACACAATGAAAGTCCAAACTGAAAAGGGAACTAAAAAATTCCACATGAAAAGTCCACATGAAAAGTCCAAACTGAAAAGGGAACTAAAAATTCCACATGAAAAAACCACACTGAAAAGAGAACTAAAAACTCCACATGAAAATTTCACACCAAAAGTGTACCGGAAAATCCACATGAAAAATCCACACTGAAAAGGGAACTAAAAATTAAACATGAAAAACCCACACTGAAAAGAGAACTAAAAATTTCCAAATGCGAAGCCCACACTGAAAAGTTAACTACAAATTTCCGCATGAAGTTCCATTCTGTAAACGGAACTACTAAATTCCTCAAAAAAAGTCCACACTTAAAGTGTACCCAAATATTCCACACGAAAATTCCACACTAAAAACGAACCCTACAATTAAATTTGAAAAGTCCACACTAAACGTTTACCCGAAAAGTCCACACTAAAAGTGTATCCAAATGTTCCACATAAAAAACCTACACTAAAAAGAGAACCCAAAACATCCACCTAAAACTTTCACACTAAACGTTTGCCTGAAAATTCTTATGAAAAGTCCACACCAAAAGTGTACCCGACAATCCACATGAAAAGTCAACACTGAAAAGGGAACTAAAAATTCCAAATGAGAAGCTCGCACTGAAAAGTTAACTACAAATTTCCGCATGAAGTTCCATTCTGTAAACGGAACTACAAAATTCCTCACAAAAATTCCACATTAAAAGTGTACCCAAATATTCCACATGAAAATTCGACACTGAGAACGAACCCGACAATTCAATTTGAAAAGTCCACACTAAACGTTTACCCGAAAAGTCCACACTAAACGTTTACCCTAAAAGAACACACTAAAAGTGTATCCAAATGTTCCACATGAAAGTCCACACTGAAAAGGGGACTAAAAAATTCCGCAAGAAAAATCCACACTGAAAAGAGAACTAAAAACTCCACATGAAAATTTCACACCAAAAGTGTACCCGAAAATCCACATGAAAAATCCACACTGAAAAGGGAACTAAAAATTAAACATGAAAAACCCACACTGAAAAGAGAACTAAAAATTTCCAAATGCGAAGCCCACACTGAAAAGTTAACTACAAATTTCCGCATGAAGTTCCATTCTGTAAACGGAACTACTAAATTCCTCAAAAAAAGTCCACACTTAAAGTGTACCCAAATATTCCACACGAAAATTCCACACTAAAAACGAACCCTACAATTAAATTTGAAAAGTCCACACTAAACGTTTACCCGAAAAGTCCACACTAAAAGTGTATCCAAATGTTCCACATGAAAAACCTACACTAAAAAGAGAACCCAAAACTTCCACATAAAACCTCCACACTAAACGTTTGCCTCAAAATTCTTATGAAAAGTCCACACCAAAAGTGTACACGAAATACCACATGAAGAATCCACACTGAAAAGGGAACAAAACATTTCCAAATGCGAAGCCCACACTGAAAAGTTAACTACAAATTTTTGCCTAGGAAATTCCATTCTGTAAACGGAACTACAAAATTCCTCACAAAATGTCCACACTTAAAGTTTACCCAAATATTCCACATGAAAATTCCACACCAAAAAGAACCCGACAATTGAATTTGAAAAGTCCACACTAAACGTTTACCCGAAAAGTCCAAACTAAAAGTGTATCCAAATGTTCCACATGAAAAACCTACACTAAAAAGAGAACCCAAAACATCCACATAAAACTCCACACTAAACGTTCGCCTGAAAATTCTTATGAAAAGTCCACAAAGGAAGTGTACCCGACAATCCACATGAAAAGTCCACACTGAAAAAGGAACTAAAAATTCCACATGAAAAGTACACAATGAAAGTCCAAACTGAAAAGGGAACTAAAAAATTCCACATGAAAAGTCCACATGAAAAGTCCACATGAAAAGTCCAAACTGAAAAGGGAACTAAAAATTCCACATGAAAAAACCACACTGAAAAGAGAACTAAAAACTCCACATGAAAATTTCACACCAAAAGTGTACCGGAAAATCCACATGAAAAATCCACACTGAAAAGGGAACTAAAAATTAAACATGAAAAACCCACACTGAAAAGAGAACTAAAAATTTCCAAATGCGAAGCCCACACTGAAAAGTTAACTACAAATTTCCGCATGAAGTTCCATTCTGTAAACGGAACTACTAAATTCCTCAAAAAAAGTCCACACTTAAAGTGTACCCAAATATTCCACACGAAAATTCCACACTAAAAACGAACCCTACAATTAAATTTGAAAAGTCCACACTAAACGTTTACCCGAAAAGTCCACACTAAAAGTGTATCCAAATGTTCCACATAAAAAACCTACACTAAAAAGAGAACCCAAAACATCCACCTAAAACTTTCACACTAAACGTTTGCCTGAAAATTCTTATGAAAAGTCCACACCAAAAGTGTACCCGACAATCCACATGAAAAGTCAACACTGAAAAGGGAACTAAAAATTCCAAATGAGAAGCTCGCACTGAAAAGTTAACTACAAATTTCCGCATGAAGTTCCATTCTGTAAACGGAACTACAAAATTCCTCACAAAAATTCCACATTAAAAGTGTACCCAAATATTCCACATGAAAATTCGACACTGAGAACGAACCCGACAATTCAATTTGAAAAGTCCACACTAAACGTTTACCCGAAAAGTCCACACTAAACGTTTACCCGAAAAGAACACACTAAAAGTGTATCCAAATGTTCCACATGAAAGTCCACACTGAAAAGGGGACTAAAAAATTCCGCAAGAAAAATCCACACTGAAAAGGAAACTAAAAAATTCCACATGAAAAATCCAAACTAAAAAGGAAATTAAAAATTCCACATGAAAAATCCATACTAAACAGGGAATTAAAAATTCCACATGAAAAATCCACACTGAAAAGGGAACTAAAAATTTCCAAATGCGAAGCCCACACTGAAAAGTTAACTACAAATTTCCCTATGAAATTCCATTCTGTAAACTGAACAACAAAATTCCTCACAAAAAGTCTACACTTTAAGTGTACCCAAATATTCACCATGAAAATTCCACACTAAAAACGAACCCGAATATTAAATTTAAAAAGTCCACACTAAAAGTTTACCCGAAAAGTCCACACTAAAAGTGTATCCAAATGTTCCACATGAAAAGTCTACATTAAAAAGGAAACTCAAAAAATCCACCTTAAAACTCTACACTAAGCGTTTGCCTGAAAATTCTTATGAAACGTCCACACCAAAAGTGAACCCGAACATCCACGTGAAACGTCCACACTGAAAAGGGAACTAATATATCCACATGAAAAGTCCAAACTGAAAATGGAACTACAAAATTGCTCAAAAAAAGTCCACACTTAAAGTGTACCCAAATATTCCACATAAAAAGTCTACATTAAAAAGGGAGCCCAAAAAATCGACCTATAAAACTCCAAACTGAACGTTTGCCTGAAAATTCTTCTAAAAAGTCCACACCAAAAGTGTACCCGAAAATCAGGCCTGGCATTCAAGTTCAAGTAAAGCTTGACAAGTTCGGGTCAAGTTCAAGTTCAAGTCAAGTTCGGGTTACAAGTTAATTTGAACTTGACACTGAAATCTCAAGTTCGGGTCAACATGAAATTTGAACTTGATTTTAAGGCTCGAATCAAGTTCATGGTCAGGTCTTCATTATAGACTTGACATCAATGCCATGATCAAGTTCGGATCACATAACCCCAAAACCATGAACATGAACTTGACATTTCATGGTCAAGTTCTTATACTCATATAATACGCTGTAGATAATCGTTCTTATGCAGATGTCCTTGCTGAAGCTGTAAACGCTAATTTAAATCACAGCGTTTTCGCGTGCAAATGCTAGACCGGTATTTCTGTGTTTTCAACGAGCAACGTGCTCCGGGCTCAAATATTACAAGCTAAATCCTGTTGTATTTTCTTCTTCACATCTTTTCAATTTTAACTTGATTTAAATTTTTGAATATATATATATACCTGTTTCAGTTGTCCTGGAACAGACCTACTAACTCCTAAAAGAATGTTAGAAGGCATCATTTGTGTTTGTCTGTGCTTGAAGGGATGGTTGAAATTCAAATCTCAAACCAATTTTGATGAAATCCATGCATCATTCAAAACATTCTACGGGAAATCTAGTTATTTTTATATTCTCTTATTATAAGTTTTATCAATCATTACTCCTAAATTTTGATATTCAATTTTAAAAAATGAATGGAAATTAAATCTCAGATAATTTGTTAGCCTTTCTAATTATAAGTAAACATATAACACTATAACTAGAAATTCAAGTCCATGGTCAAGTTCATGGTCAAGTTCATGGTCAAGTTTATGGTCAAGTTCATGGTCAAGTTCGCCAAAATTAACTTGATTATGTGAACTTGATTACTCCGGTTCGTACCTACTTTTAAAAAATCAAGTTCAAGTTCGGATCTTAATTATGGTGATATAATCAAGTTCGGGTCAAGTTCAAGTGCAAATCATGAGTTGAACCGAACTTGAGGCCAGGCCTGCCGAAAATCCACATGAAAAGTCCACACTGAAAAGGGAACTAAAAATTCCACATTAAAGGTCTCATGAAAAGTCCACACCAAACGTGTACCCGACAATCCACATTAAAAGTCCACACTGAAAAGGGAACTAAAAATTCCACATGAAAAGTCCTCATGAAAAGTCCACACCAAAAGTGTACCCGAAAATTCACGTGAAAAGTCCACACTGAAAAGGGAACTAATATATCCACATGAAAAGTCCACACTGAAAAGGAAACTAATATATCCACATGAAAAGTCCAAACTGAAAAGGGAACTAAAAATTCCACATGAAAAGTCCACACCAAAAGTGTACCCGAAAATCCACATGAAAAATCCACACTGAAAAGGGAACTAGAAATTTCCAAAAGCGAACCCCACACTGAAAAGGTAACTACAAATTTTTGCATGTAATTCCATTCTGTAAACGGAACTACAAAATTCCTCACTAAACGTCCACACTGAAAGTGCGCCTAAATATTCGAAAAATTAAATTTGAAAAGTCCACACTAAACGTTTACCCGAAACGTCCCTACTAAAAGTGTATCCAAATGTTCCACATGAAAAGTCTACACCAAAAAGTTAACCCAAAAAATCTGACTAAAAACTCCACACTAAACGTCTTATGAAAACTCCACACCAAAAGTGTACCCGAAATTCCACATGAAACGTCCACACTGAAAAGGGAACTAAAAATTCCACATGAGAAGCCCACACTGAAAAGTTAACTACAAATTTCCGCATGAAGTTCCTTTCTGTAAACGGAACTACAAAATTCCTCACAAAAAGTCCACTTTTAAAATGTACCAAAATATTCCACATGAAAATTCCACACTAAAAATGAACCCGACAATTAAATTTGAAAAGTCCACACTAAACTTTTACCCGAAAAGTCTACACTAAAAGTGTATCCAAATGTTCCACATGAAAAGTCTACACTAAAAACGGAACCCAAAAAATCAACCTTAAAACTCCACACTAAACGTTTGCCTGAAATATCTTATGAAAAGTCCACACCAAAAGTGTACCCGACAATCCACATGAAAAGTCCACTCTGAAAAAGGAACCAAAAAACTCCACAAAAAAAGTCCACACTGAAAAAAGAACTAAAAAAATCCGCATGTAAAATCCCCACTGAAAAGGGAACTAAACAATTCCACATAAAAAATCAAAACTGAAAAGGAAACTACAAAATTCCAAGTGAAAAATCTACACTGAAAACGGAACTAAAAATTCCACAAGAAAACCTCACACTGAAAAGAGAACTAAAAATTCCACATGAAAAGTCCACCACAAAAGTGTACCCCAAAATCCACATGAAAAGTCCACACTGAAAAGGGAACTAGAAATTTCCAAATGCGAAGCCCACACTGAAAAGGTAACTACAAATTTCCCTATGAAATTCCATTCTGTAAACGGAACTACAAAATTCATCGCAAAAAGTCCACTTAAAGTGTACCAAAATATTCCACATGAAAATTCCACACTAAAAACGAACCCGACAATTCAATTTGAAAAGTCCGCACTAAACGTTTACCCGAAAAGTCCACACTAAACGTTTACCCGAAAAGTCCACACTGAAAAGGGGACTAAAACATTCCGCAAGAAAAATCCACACTAAAAAGGAAACTAAAAATTCCACATGAAAAATCCACACTGAAAAGGAAACTAAAAAATTCCACATGAAAAATCCAAACTAAAAAGGAAATTAAAAATTCCACATGAAAAATCCATACTAAACAGGGAATTAAAAATTCCACATGAAAAATCCACACTGAAAAGGGAACTAAAAATTTCCAAATGCGAAGCCCACACTGAAAAGTTAACTACAAATTTCCCTATGAAATTCCATTCTGTAAACTGAACAACAAAATTCCTCACAAAAAGTCTACACTTTAAGTGTACCCAAATATTCACCATGAAAATTCCACACTAAAAACGAACCCGAATATTAAATTTAAAAAGTCCACACTAAAAGTTTACCCGAAAAGTCCACACTAAAAGTGTATCCAAATGTTCCACATGAAAAGTCTACATTAAAAAGGAAACTCAAAAAATCCACCTTAAAACTCTACACTAAGCGTTTGCCTGAAAATTCTTATGAAACGTCCACACCAAAAGTGAACCCGAACATCCACGTGAAACGTCCACACTGAAAAGGGAACTAATATATCCACATGAAAAGTCCAAACTGAAAATGGAACTACAAAATTGCTCAAAAAAAGTCCACACTTAAAGTGTACCCAAATATTCCACATAAAAAGTCTACATTAAAAAGGGAGCCCAAAAAATCGACCTATAAAACTCCAAACTGAACGTTTGCCTGAAAATTCTTCTAAAAAGTCCACACCAAAAGTGTACCCGAAAATCAGGCCTGGCATTCAAGTTCAAGTAAAGCTTGACAAGTTCGGGTCAAGTTCAAGTTCAAGTCAAGTTCGGGTTACAAGTTAATTTGAACTTGACACTGAAATCTCAAGTTCGGGTCAACATGAAATTTGAACTTGATTTTAAGGCTCGAATCAAGTTCATGGTCAGGTCTTCATTATAGACTTGACATCAATGCCATGATCAAGTTCGGATCACATAACCCCAAAACCATGAACATGAACTTGACATTTCATGGTCAAGTTCTTATACTCATATAATACGCTGTAGATAATCGTTCTTATGCAGATGTCCTTGCTGAAGCTGTAAACGCTAATTTAAATCACAGCGTTTTCGCGTGCAAATGCTAGACCGGTATTTCTGTGTTTTCAACGAGCAACGTGCTCCGGGCTCAAATATTACAAGCTAAATCCTGTTGTATTTTCTTCTTCACATCTTTTCAATTTTAACTTGATTTAAATTTTTGAATATATATATATACCTGTTTCAGTTGTCCTGGAACAGACCTACTAACTCCTAAAAGAATGTTAGAAGGCATCATTTGTGTTTGTCTGTGCTTGAAGGGATGGTTGAAATTCAAATCTCAAACCAATTTTGATGAAATCCATGCATCATTCAAAACATTCTACGGGAAATCTAGTTATTTTTATATTCTCTTATTATAAGTTTTATCAATCATTACTCCTAAATTTTGATATTCAATTTTAAAAAATGAATGGAAATTAAATCTCAGATAATTTGTTAGCCTTTCTAATTATAAGTAAACATATAACACTATAACTAGAAATTCAAGTCCATGGTCAAGTTCATGGTCAAGTTCATGGTCAAGTTTATGGTCAAGTTCATGGTCAAGTTCGCCAAAATTAACTTGATTATGTGAACTTGATTACTCCGGTTCGTACCTACTTTTAAAAAATCAAGTTCAAGTTCGGATCTTAATTATGGTGATATAATCAAGTTCGGGTCAAGTTCAAGTGCAAATCATGAGTTGAACCGAACTTGAGGCCAGGCCTGCCGAAAATCCACATGAAAAGTCCACACTGAAAAGGGAACTAAAAATTCCACATTAAAGGTCTCATGAAAAGTCCACACCAAACGTGTACCCGACAATCCACATTAAAAGTCCACACTGAAAAGGGAACTAAAAATTCCACATGAAAAGTCCTCATGAAAAGTCCACACCAAAAGTGTACCCGAAAATTCACGTGAAAAGTCCACACTGAAAAGGGAACTAATATATCCACATGAAAAGTCCACACTGAAAAGGAAACTAATATATCCACATGAAAAGTCCAAACTGAAAAGGGAACTAAAAATTCCACATGAAAAGTCCACACCAAAAGTGTACCCGAAAATCCACATGAAAAATCCACACTGAAAAGGGAACTAGAAATTTCCAAAAGCGAACCCCACACTGAAAAGGTAACTACAAATTTTTGCATGTAATTCCATTCTGTAAACGGAACTACAAAATTCCTCACTAAACGTCCACACTGAAAGTGCGCCTAAATATTCGAAAAATTAAATTTGAAAAGTCCACACTAAACGTTTACCCGAAACGTCCCTACTAAAAGTGTATCCAAATGTTCCACATGAAAAGTCTACACCAAAAAGTTAACCCAAAAAATCTGACTAAAAACTCCACACTAAACGTCTTATGAAAACTCCACACCAAAAGTGTACCCGAAATTCCACATGAAACGTCCACACTGAAAAGGGAACTAAAAATTCCACATGAGAAGCCCACACTGAAAAGTTAACTACAAATTTCCGCATGAAGTTCCTTTCTGTAAACGGAACTACAAAATTCCTCACAAAAAGTCCACTTTTAAAATGTACCAAAATATTCCACATGAAAATTCCACACTAAAAATGAACCCGACAATTAAATTTGAAAAGTCCACACTAAACTTTTACCCGAAAAGTCTACACTAAAAGTGTATCCAAATGTTCCACATGAAAAGTCTACACTAAAAACGGAACCCAAAAAATCAACCTTAAAACTCCACACTAAACGTTTGCCTGAAATATCTTATGAAAAGTCCACACCAAAAGTGTACCCGACAATCCACATGAAAAGTCCACTCTGAAAAAGGAACCAAAAAACTCCACAAAAAAAGTCCACACTGAAAAAAGAACTAAAAAAATCCGCATGTAAAATCCCCACTGAAAAGGGAACTAAACAATTCCACATAAAAAATCAAAACTGAAAAGGAAACTACAAAATTCCAAGTGAAAAATCTACACTGAAAACGGAACTAAAAATTCCACAAGAAAACCTCACACTGAAAAGAGAACTAAAAATTCCACATGAAAAGTCCACCACAAAAGTGTACCCCAAAATCCACATGAAAAGTCCACACTGAAAAGGGAACTAGAAATTTCCAAATGCGAAGCCCACACTGAAAAGGTAACTACAAATTTCCCTATGAAATTCCATTCTGTAAACGGAACTACAAAATTCATCGCAAAAAGTCCACTTAAAGTGTACCAAAATATTCCACATGAAAATTCCACACTAAAAACGAACCCGACAATTCAATTTGAAAAGTCCGCACTAAACGTTTACCCGAAAAGTCCACACTAAACGTTTACCCGAAAAGTCCACACTGAAAAGGGGACTAAAACATTCCGCAAGAAAAATCCACACTAAAAAGGAAACTAAAAATTCCACATGAAAAATCCACACTGAAGAGGGAACTAAAAATTTCCAAATGTGAAGCCCACACTGAAATGTTAACTATAAATTTCCCTATGAAATTCCGTTCTGTATACGGAACAAAAAAAATTCCTCACAAAAAGTCCACACCTAAAGTGTACCCAAATATTCCACATGAAAATTCCACACTTAAAACGAACCCGACAATTAAATTTGAAAAGTCCACACTAAACGTTTACCCGGAAAGTCAACTTTAAACGTTTACCCGAAAAGTCCACAAAAAACGTTTACCCGAAAAGTCCACACTAAAAACGAACCCGACAATTAAATTTAAAAAGTCCACACTAAAAGTCTACACTTAAAACGGAACCCAAAAAATCCACCTTAAAACTCCACACTAAACGTTTGCCTGAAATATCATATGAAAAGTCCACACCAAAAGTGTACCCAACAATCCACATGAAAAATCCACACTGAAAAGGAAACTAAAACATTCAACGTGAAAAATCCACACTGAAAAGGGAACTAAAAATTCCACAAGAAAAACCCACACTGAAAAGAGAACTAAAAATTCCACATGAAAAGTCCACATGAAAAGTCCACCACAAAAGTGTACCCGAAAATCCACATGAAAAATCCACACTGAACAGGGAACTAAAAATCCACATGAAAAACCCACACTAAAAAGAGAACTAAAAATTTCCAAATGGGAAGCCCGCACTGAAAATTTAACTACAAATTTCCCTACGAAATTCCATTCTGTAAACTTAACTACAAAATTCCTCAAAAAAAGTCCACACTTAAAGTGTACGCAAATATTCCACATGAAAATTCCACACTAAAAAGGGAAACCAAAAAATCGACCTAAAAACTCCAAACTAAACGTTTGCCTGAAAATTCTTCGGAAAAGACCACACCAAAATTGTACCCGACAATCCACATGAAAAGTCCACACTGAAAAGGGAACTAAGAATTCCACATGAAATGTCCTCATGAAAAGTCCACACCAAAAGTGTACTCGACAATCCACATTAAAAGTCCACACTGAAAAGGGAACTAATATATCCACATGAAAAGTCCAAACTGAAAAGGGAACTAAAAATTCCACATGAAAAGTCCTCATGAAAAGTCCACACCAAAAGTGTACCCGAAAATCCACGTGAAAAGTCCACACTGAAAAGGGAACTAATATATCCAAATGAAAAGTCCACACTGAAAAGGAAACTAATATATCCACATGAAAAGTCCAAACTGAAAAGGGAACTAAAAATTCCACATGAAAAGTCCACACCAAAAGTGTACCCGAAAATCCACATGAAAAATCCACACTGAAAAGGTAACTACAAATTTCCGCATGAAATTCCATTCTGTAAACGGAACTACAAAATTCCTCACTAAACGTCCACACTGAAAAAGCGCCTAAATATTCCACATGAAAACTCCTTACTTAAAACAATTCCCAAAATTAAATTTGAAAAAACCACTTTAAAAGTTTACCCGAAAAGTCCACACTAAAAGTGTATCCAAATGTTCCACATGAAAAGTCTACACTAAAAACGGAACGCAAAAAATCCACCTTAAAACTCCACACGAAACGTTTGCCTGAAATATCTTATGAAAAGTCCACACCAAAAGTGTACCCGACAATCCACATGAAAAGCCCACTCTGAAAAAGGAACTAAAAAACTCCAAATGAAAAGTCCACACTGAAAAGTGAAATTAAAAATTCCACATGAAAATTCCACTCTGAAAAGGCAACTAAAAATTTCCAAATGCGAAACCCACACTGAAAAGTAAACTACAAATTTCCGCATGAAGTTCCATTCTGTAAACGTAACTACAAAATTCCTCACAAAAAGTCCACATTTAAAGTGTACCAAAATATTCCACATGAAAATTCCACACGAAAAACGAACCCGACAATTCAATTTGAAAAGTCCACACTAAACGTTTACCCGAAAAGTCAACACTAAACGTTTACCCGAAAAGTCCACAAAAAACGTTTACCCGAAAAGTCCACACTAAAAACGAACCCGACAATTAAATTTAAAAAGTCCACACTAAAAGTCTACACTTAAAACGGAACCCAAAAAATCCACCTTAAAACTCCACACTAAACGTTTGCCTGAAATATCATATGAAAAGTCCACACCAAAAGTGTACCCAACAATCCACATGAAAAATCCACACTGAAAAGGAAACTAAAACATTCCACGTGAAAAATCCACACTGAAAAGGGAACTAAAAATTCCACAAGAAAAACCCACACTGAAAAGAGAACTAAAAATTCCACATGAAAAGTCCACATGAAAAGTCCACCACAAAAGTGTACCCGAAAATCCACATGAAAAATCCACACTGAACAGGGAACTAAAAATCCACATGAAAAACCCACACTAAAAAGAGAACTAAAAATTTCCAAATGGGAAGCCCGCACTGAAAATTTAACTACAAATTTCCCTACGAAATTCCATTCTGTAAACTTAACTACAAAATTCCTCAAAAAAAGTCCACACTTAAAGTGTACGCAAATATTCCACATGAAATGTCTACACTAAAAAGGGAAACCAAAAAATCGACCTAAAAACTCCAAACTAAACGTTTGCCTGAAAATTCTTCTGAAAAGACCACACCAAAATTGTACCCGACAATCCACATGAAAAGTCCACACTGAAAAGGGAACTAAGAATTCCACATGAAATGTCCTCATGAAAAGTCCACACCAAAAGTGTACTCGACAATCCACATTAAAAGTCCACACTGAAAAGGGAACTAATATATCCACATGAAAAGTCCAAACTGAAAAGGGAACTAAAAATTCCACATGAAAAGTCCTCATGAAAAGTCCACACCAAAAGTGTACCCGAAAATCCACGTGAAAAGTCCACACTGAAAAGGGAACTAATATATCCAAATGAAAAGTCCACACTGAAAAGGAAACTAATATATCCACATGAAAAGTCCAAACTGAAAAGGGAACTAAAAATTCCACATGAAAAGTCCACACCAAAAGTGTACCCGAAAATCCACATAAAAAATCCACACTGAAAAGGTAACTACAAATTTCCGCATGAAATTCCATTCTGTAAACGGAACTACAAAATTCCTCACTAAACGTCCACACTGAAAAAGCGCCTAAATATTCCACATGAAAACTCCTTACTTAAAACAATTCCCAAAATTAAATTTGAAAAAACCACTTTAAAAGTTTACCCGAAAAGTCCACACTAAAAGTGTATCCAAATGTTCCACATGAAAAGTCTACACTAAAAACGGAACGCAAAAAATCCACCTTAAAACTCCACACGAAACGTTTGCCTGAAATATCTTATGAAAAGTCCACACCAAAAGTGTACCCGACAATCCACATGAAAAGCCCACTCTGAAAAAGGAACTAAAAAACTCCAAATGAAAAGTCCACACTGAAAAGTGAAATTAAAAATTCCACATGAAAATTCCACTCTGAAAAGGCAACTAAAAATTTCCAAATGCGAAACCCACACTGAAAAGTAAACTACAAATTTCCGCATGAAGTTCCATTCTGTAAACGTAACTACAAAATTCCTCACAAAAAGTCCACATTTAAAGTGTACCAAAATATTCCACATGAAAATTCCACACGAAAAACGAACCCGACAATTCAATTTGAAAAGTCCACACTAAACGTTTACCCGAAAAGTCAACACTAAACGTTTACCCGAAAAGTCCACAAAAAACGTTTACCCGAAAAGTCCACACTGAAAAGGGGACTAAAAAATTCCGCAAGAAAAATCCACACTAAAAAGGAAACTAAAACATTCCACATGACAAATCAGCACTGAAAAGGAAATTAAAAAATCCACATGAAAAATCCATACTAAAAAGGGAACTAAAAATTCCACATGAAAAATCCACACTGAAAAGGGAACTAAAAATTTCAAAATGCGAAGCCCACACTGAAAAGTTAACTACAAATTTCCCTATGAAATTCCATTCTGTAAACGGAAATACAAAATTCCTCACAAAAAGTCCACACTTAAAGTGTACCCAAATATTCCACTTGAAAATTCCACACTAAAAACGAACCCGACAATTAAATTTAAAAAGTCCACACTAAAAGTCTACACTTAAAACGGAACCCAAAAAATCCACCTTAAAACTCCACACTAAACGTTTGCCTGAAATATCATATGAAAAGTCCACACCAAAAGTGTACCTAACAATCCACATGAAAAGTCCACACTGAAAAAGGAATTAAAAAACTCCACATGAAAAGTCCACACTGAAAAGGGAACTAAAAAATTTAAAAAAAGTGGAATACGACTTTGTAACAAACAAAAAATAAATTTTTGTTCGAACCTTCCACAGGTTACAAACTTTAGGCTTCTGGATTCTTCGGATGCTAACGAATACGCGACATAACTCTTTCGTCCGA
Organism: Allacma fusca; assembly: GCA_947179485.1. NCBI lineage: Eukaryota > Metazoa > Arthropoda > Collembola > Symphypleona > Sminthuridae > Allacma > Allacma fusca. The sequence continues at coordinate 23,260 of CAMXBY010000027.1, read as the reverse complement.
CTGTACTTCCTCGTCGTTGTTGGCGCGTAAAGTTACTTAAGCACCTATTGAAGAATCCCTAGAAGAATAAAGATGACGCCAAATATTATAATAAAATTAATTTGTTCGTATGAAAAGTGACATATTTGTTGTGACTAGTTTTTGACAGCCTCATATCGGAGTGTAAATAATTATGGTTAATTGATCTTTATTAAAATATTTGTACGGTATTAGTTATTATTCTCTTACCCAAGGGGTAGACTTTCCACCAAAATTTTCGATTTGTGGATATTTTAAGAACACCTTTTCACCAATCACACCATAGTCGAGACGATTTCCAAAGTCATACTGAGAATAAAAATCGAAAGTTTCTTGTATTATTTTGCCCAAACTTTCGATACGTCATCATGTATGTGCTCCAGCACTTCAGCACTGAACGTGACGGTGGGCATTTGATGCAGTATGGAATAAAAACGTAAAAGTAATTACAGATTGTTTTTGCACGGGTATTATGTAGATTTTCTCATTAATTATGAGAAACAAGTTTCTGCAAGTTGGAAGGTAAGAATTTCAATAAATGTCGCAAAATAAATAATTAATGGGAATACATTACCTCATTGTCCTTTCTTTTGGCATCAGCATTTGTACTCTTACGGACTTGTTTACCCTTTGGAACATGTCTCGAGTTACAGCATAATTGTTTAGAACTCGTAGCAATTGGTGGTGTCTGATCTGTACCATCTTCATAAGGTCTCTTCGTTGGTAAATTGCTTGTAAAACCTTCTGCTCCATCGTCAGATGTCTTCGTGGAGCTATTGCTGGTTCCCGAATCCGCTTCGCGGTTGAGTCTCTTTGCGGAGCTATAGCCGGAGTCATTATCCCCACCATCATTCATGCTCTTGGTCAATTTACTAGAAGTGTCTGCAATGAAAATTTAAAAATTCGTGAAAAAATTGAAATTGTTGACGTGGTCAAATAATTAATTATATAACCATTTAAAGGATTTCCAGAAGGTGAGTCTGTCTCAGATCCCAAAGCATGCTGAGCAGGGGGCATCCACAATAGAGGCATCCCATTCCAAAGTGACATTTCGAAGCATCCGGCATGTAGTAGCTTTCGCAGTTTTCTTCCCCACATTTCCGACAATGTTTCCTGAACTTTCCCACAGGGTCATAACCCATTTTCAACGAATATAGTTGCTCAAATAGTTTTCACACAACAATCAATATCGGAGTAGAACTCGCACTGTCGACGTCTGAAAACACTCTGATTTCGGTTGTGATTTCAAATACCACAAGTTCTAATCTAATGATTTATAAAAATTATCCTAAAAATTCAAGTTTTTGTTCAACTAAAATATCAGTTATCCAACCTATAGTTCGGCCATTAAAACCAGTAGGCATAGAAATCAATGCAGTATGCCATTCGGTTTAAATTATTCACCCAAAGCTATTACACTACGCAATACGAAGTTTGTATACCTCCAATGATAGGCTATATATTTTAAATATAGAAGAACCATCAATTTTATGCGATAGCATCATACAAGATTATTCAACACAATAAGACTATATACTTTTATTCTTTGTAACATTGCAATGAAATTCAAATTAATCAATGTAAACAATACATTAGATTCAACCTAACATAATAATATACTTCTGTGTTAAAAATAATTGATGTATGCGCCACATTTTCTCACTACAAATGTTTCATCATTGATAGTCCTATAAGAACAAATAAACAATTTTTCAGTCTGGGAAAGGTATCAGAGCTGGCTCACTGCCCGATACCTGATATGCGCAATACTCGTACACAAATTCGGCTCCCAAAAATGTCTACAAGTGCGTATAATTCTTTTCCGGTGCGTAGAACTGCAAAAAACTTGCAAAATTTGGGTGTCTCGTCTTCCACTTGGGAGATTTCAAACACCGAATCCTGCAGAAGTTCATGTGATCCAATGGAAATACTTTCGGCGTAGTCATCATAGGTCTGAATAAAAAACTTCCAAAATCTGGGTGGGAACTTTTGAAAATGAAATTTAAACGTGTGAGACAATTTTGTTTCCAATTACAAATTTCTCGTTCAAGGACCCATCCGAATTAAGAGCTTGCATGAGTAGCCATTTCTGATGATAATTGGCTAGACTATACGGAATATTCAAGAAGTTCTTCCATTTTCATAACTTGAACAGCCCGTATTTGGCTTCAAAACGGAAGCACGACTGGAACCTACTGGTTCCAAATTTTAAGATTTGCTGTATGAGGTGGATTAAGAATTGGAACTTTGAAGTAATCTTTGCCTCCGGGTAGAGTTTCACATAGGTTTCCATGAAGTTAGCCAATACAAACAGAGCTTTGTCCAACGAATCATCTGTTGAAACTGGAGAGAAAAGAAAAAATTGTGCCAGGTGAAGAATCCTACTATAATTCCTGACATGCTCTTCGTCGTCAGGTTTTAAAAGGGGGGCAACCATGAAGAGGGCATCTTGCGAAAGTGTGTACAATGACATGGCTGTCATATTGACCTTTGTCTTGGGATTAATAATACGGTCGTCGAAGTTCCGAGGACGATTGCGCTCGTCGCAGTGACAATAGGTCCAGTTTAGAACAACTGAGATCACAAATATTAATTACAAAATAAAAGTCGACCAAAAAGCAAGCAAATATATGGTATTCGTACTTTGTTTCAGCTGGTTCATTGATAACCTCTTCTTCTGCTTAACGACGTAATGCAAGAACCATTGCAGGCTACAGGCTAATACTCCTCCCTCCAATAAGACGTGCATTACATCATATACTGCATCGTGTATTGAAAATCCCTTGATTTCAAATAAAGGGCTTCGTCTGACTATACCGTATGACTTTTGGAGATTGGCTCGTTGTTCTTCGTCAGCCTGCTCTATTTCTTCAAGACATTGCATGTGTTCCCCACTCGTTCTCGGCTCGTACTTCCGGTAATCGAAAGTCGATTTAATACTTTCACGAGAAATTTGGCAAGTTCTGCAGAACTTGGTTGCAGCACCAACTGATTGCTTGAATCCCATTAGGAATGCATTAGCAGGGCAATCGCCGGTCGCGTATACGAACTTAAGTTTGAAACACTTTTTGGTTTCCCCAAGATTAAGGCCATCGAATCCTTTGTTCATTGTTTGTACGAAATCCTGTAGAATTGAGTAAATTCTAGCATCGGTTTTTATATCCGTGGATTTGGCAATGAAGAGCAAGTGTTTTGCTTGTAAAGACGACCGATATTGGGGTGGTAGATTGAGGACTTCTACACATCCAATTGTCAACTTGTGTTTCTTGGTGTTAACACCTATACACAACGATTACAGGATTTCGAGCATTTTTATTATGCAACAGACTTTCATACGTTATATGTCATTTTTATTACCGATCGGATTGACGATTTCTATTTCGTCTGTTGAAACTGCCAAGTAAATAGTTGGATTTTCATCCCCGATATCTGATAAAAATATCCCATTCCGTTTGGCCTCTTCCTGATTGCCACTTGCATTACCGTATTTTTGATACTGAGGAAACTGCATCAAAAAGTTCAGCAATTTTTCTAATGGTATTACGTAACCAAGATTCGGTTTCATTTGGGATTGTCCAAATGTTGTCTTGGATGAACTGCTAAACCTTCGTCTGCTGGTGCTAACTTTGGGATGAATTATGAGCTTCTTCCTTTTAATTCCCATTATTACTGGTTTTGGTTGTAGAAGTCCAAACCGGTTTTCCAGGATGCGTCGACGTTTGTATTCAGTGACAATTTGGGATGTATCAATCGTCTCTCGCCTCCTCTGAGCTCCCTCTACCTACGAAACAATACTATCAATAACTGATTGCACTCCAACCTGACCCAACTGATATTGTGATTCCAATTTTAATGCCAATAATAGTGTATCTTTTGTCGTCTCATTAATAACTGGAGTACTGCAGTCATCTGGAATACATGTCTCCAAGCCCATTATACTGGGAAAATTTTCAATTTTTAAGCCATGCAGAATTTGCGCATGTGCTTTAAAGTCTTGTGCACTTGTAAATGTTTTATCGTGCACTGTACAACGAAGCCTTATATTCTTATCCATTTTATGCTTTTTCCTTATATGAGTCCAAAGACTGGAAAACCAGTCACTTCTATGTGCACAATTCGTGCATCTGTAAAGCGATTGCACCATGTCGCAAATGTACAAAAAATAATATCTGTAAATATTAATCTAGAAATCCCTTTCAGTTTAGTGATTGGCACTATAAATGCAATACAGTAAGAATACCTGTAACTGATTTTTCGGGCTGCTAATCACTGACAGAGATCAACATTGTTATAAAGTAAGAGCTCCAGCAAACCCAATATAACTAAAGTACACGATAATTTAAATTAAAGAAAAAGTTTACTAAGAAAAATGAGGAAAAACAATTAAATCGTGTGTAATGATTAAATATTTTTATTTCTGCACGTGGCAACTAGAAATCGTTTTTACGGGCACTAGAACCGTATTAATTTATTGTGACAAACCAAAATGACCAGGATGTACCTGAATATGCGGCGAAAAAGATTCTCAAGAAATGGCCCAAAGCTTGCTTAAAATTTTCGTTCCAGTCAATGTTTGGTCTATTGTAACTGGAAATATAGTATATAAAATTATAATTCCTGTCCCTAGTGCCATCCAGCGTTAAAATTAAAATCTCTGAAAATAAAAGTATTCGCTCCATGCAGATAGATGGCCAAATTAACCAGAAAGCAGAGTTTTTCGTGGGATTAGGTGGCACCCGGGTGTTTTGGGAGGGAAACAAGAACCAAATGGGTACAATTATTTTGTCCCCGAAGTTGATGGAGACTTCTTTTATTCTTTCAGAAATTTGGATCTTATGAGTATGGAAGTGTGGTTACTTGTAAGTAAGCATTCCTGAATGACTGAGTGAAATTCCACAATAAAAGTCCACACTACAAGTGTACCCAAAATTCCACATGAAAAATCCACAGTAAAAGGGTACCCACAAATTCCACATGAAACGTCCACACTAAAAGCGTACCCAAAAAGTCCACACTGCAAGTGTACCTGAAAATCCAGATGAAAGACCCACAGTAAAAACGTAGACAAACATTCCACATGAGAATTCCGAAGTAATAGCACACCCAAAAATTCCAGATCTAAAGTCCACACTACTAGTGTACCTGAAAATCCACAAGAAAAGTCTACACTACAAGCGTACCCAAAAATTCCACAAGAAAAGCCCACACTACAAGTGTACCTGAAAATTCACATGAAAAGTCCACAGTAAAAGCGTACCCAAAAATTCCACATGAAAAGTCCGCACTTAAACTGTACCCAAAAATGAACATGAAACGTCCTCTCTGAAAGTGTACTCACAAATTTCACAATAAAGGCCACATTACAAGTGTACCCGAAAATTGACATGAAAAGTCCACAGTAAAAGCGTACCCACAAATTCCACATAAAAAGTTCACACCGAAAGTGAACCCGAAAATCCACATGAAAAGCCCACAATAAAAGCGTACCCAAAAAATGCACATAAAAAGTCCACACTTAAAGTGTACCAAAAATTGCACATACGAAGGCCAAAAGTAAAAGCGCGCCAGTTTATTCCAAATGAAAAGTCCACAGTTAAAGCGTACCCACAAATTCCACATGAAAAGTCCACACTACAAGTGTACCTGAAATTAAACATGAAAAGTCCAGACTACAAGTGTACTTCAAAATCCACACAAAAAGTCCACAAAAAAAGCGTACCCCAAAATTCCACATGAAAAGTCCACACCAGAAGTGTAATTAAAAATCCACATGAAACAATTACTGTAAATGCGTACCCGCAAATTCCACATAAAAAGTCCACACCGAAAGTAAACCCGAAAATCGACATTAAAAGTCCACAGTAAAAGCGCAGCCAAAGTTTATACATAAAAAGTCCACACTATAATTGTTAACGAAGATCCACATGAAAAGTCCACACTACAAGTGTACTTAAAATCCACATAAAAAGTCCGCACTACAAGTATACTTAAAATCAACATGAAAAGTAATCACTTCTAGTGTACCTGAAAATCCACATAAAAAGTCCAATATACAAGTGTACCTGAAAATCCACATGAAAAATCCACAGTAAAAGGGTACCCACAAATTCCACATGAAACGTCCACACTAAAAGCGTACCCGAAAAGTCCACACTGCAAGTGTACCTGAAAATCCAGATGAAAGACCAACAGTAAAAACGTAGACAAAAATTCCACATGAGAATTCCGAAGTAAAAGCGTACCCAAAAATTCCAGATCTAAAGTCCACACTACTAGTGTACCTGAAAATCCACATGAAAAGTCCACACTACAAGTGTACCTGAAATTCCACATGAAAAGTCCAGACTACAAGTGAACTTCAAAATTCACATGAAAATTTCAAAGTAAAATCGTACCCAAAAATTCAAACATTTCCAGCTGAACAGGTAAATGTCTTCTTGGTCACTTTTGATCGGCCAAACTTCCAGTACCCGAGTAATACCCGGGTACAAACACTGGGTACTCGGGTATGGGTACAGGTTTTGGGTACATTACGGGTACGGGTAAATTGTGGGTACAGGTACTACATTGTAGTTTCAAGTATGGGTACGGGTACAGAAATAATTTACCCGAGTACGCGGGTATGGGTACGGGTATAGCAACAGCATTTTGTCGTACCCGATAATCGGGTACGGGTATGGGTACAAATACACGGTTTCTGTACCCATTCCTAGCAATGTCCAAAGAGTACCATGTACAGTGACAACTTTAAAACTTATAATTTTAGCTAGAGTTATCCAAATTCTTTAAATGGAATGGTCAAACTGCGCAAATAATTTTGCCCTCACCAACATACTGTACTGCCCCCGTTCGATTCGACTTTAATCCAGTGTAAGTAAAAGAGCATTTGATTACAAAAAACGACTTGGATAAACAATATTCAGATATCACATCTAAAATACTTCAATAAATGAAGGCTCAAAATGAAAAACTCTTTTTGGAGAAACAGTGAATTCAATTGCAGAATACGGCAGGATTCAGGGCAGGCACGACCATAAAATTCAACAACAACCCGATTTCGGGGGTTCTTTTTTGAAAACAAAATACGACCTGACTAGAGTAGTATGGTATTGGGACTTTGGGACCGTCATAAAATGTTACGTGTCAGGAATAACATCCTAGAATAAGCAAAATGGTCGAGATGCATTCTCCACTGAAACCCAAAAAGCCTTTAATTTCACTAAAGGTACAGTAGACCACTTCCCTTAATTGTTACGTACCCTTGATGTGTTTCTTCCTTCGTGTCTTCGTAAATTATTAGTGAGAGGTCGTTCTAGACCATTTTGCATTCAATGTCACTTCCCAGTAGTTCATTTTGCATAAGGGTTACAGCTTCGGGGGGGAACCATTTTGGTAATCCGCAGAAGATTCCGTCCCGTCCCGAAATCCCCGGGACAAAATTATTTGCTCCGACCCAGTCCCGAAATAACACGGGAACAATATTTAAGTCCAAAAATTGTCCCTGTGAAACCCCATCATTCTCAAAGAGTGATTTTTAATAGTTAAAACTATCCACATTCTTTAGAAAGAATATTCCCACTGCGCAAATAGTTTTGCCCTCCCCAGCATACTGTACTGTCCCCGTCCGATTCGACTATAATCCTGTGTAAGTAAAAGAGCATATGACTACAAAAAACGACTTGGTCAAACCAATTTTAAAATATCACATCTAAAATACTTCAATACATGAGGGCTCAAAATGAAAAACCCTTTCTCGGAGAATCATTGAATAGTATGACTAGAGTAGTATGGTATTGGGACTTTGGGACCGTCATAAAATGTTACGTGTCAGAAATAACGTCCTAGAATAAGCAAAATGGTCGAGATGCATTATCCACTGAAAGCCAAGAAGCCATTAGTTTCACTACAGGCACAGGAGACCACTTCCCTTAATTATTACGTACCCTTGATGTTTTTTCTACCTCTTGTCTTCATAAGTTATTAGTGAAAGGTCGTTCTAGACCATTTTGCATTCAATGTCACTTCCTGGTAGTTCATTTTGCATAAGGGTTACAGCTTCTGGGGGAACCATTTTCGTGTTCCGCAGAAGATTCCGTCCCGTCCCGAAATCCCCGGGACAAAATTATTTGCTCCGACCCAGTCCCGAAATAACACGGGAACAATATTTAAGTCCCAAAATTGTCCCTGTGAAACCCCAGCATTCTCAAAGAGTAATTTTTTTATAGTTAGAGCTATCCACATTCTTTAAATGGAATGGTCCCACTGCACAAATCACTTTGCCCTCCCCAACATACAGTACTGCTCCCGTCCAATTCGACGTTAATCCTGTGTAAGTAAAAGAGCATATGACTACAAAAAACGACTTGGTCAAACCAATTTTAAAATATCACATCTAAAATACTTCAATACATGAGGGCTCAAAATGAAAAACCCTTTCTCCGAGAAACAGTGAATTCATTTGCAAAATTCGGGAGGCATGAGGGCTGGCACGACCATAACATTCAACAACAACCCGATTTCGGGGGTTCTTTTTTTGAGAACAAAATACGACCAGACAAGAGTAGTATGGTATTGGGACTTTGGGACCGTCATAAAATGTTACGTGTCAGGAATAACGTCCTAGAATAAGCAAAATGGTCGAGATGCATTCTCCACTGAAACCCAAAAAGCCATTAGTTTCACTAAAGGTACAGTAGACCACTTCCCCTAATTATTATGTACCCTTGATGTTTTTTTTACTTCCTGTCTTCGTAAATTATTAGTGAAAGGTCGTTCTAGACCATTTTGCATTCAATGTCACTTCCTGGTAGTTCATTTTGCATAAGGGTTACAGCTTCTGGGGGAACCATTTTCGTGTTCCGCAGAAGATTCCGTCCCGTCCCGAAATCCCCAGGACAAAATTATTTGCTCCGACCCAGTCCCGAAATAACACGGGAACAATATTTAAGTCCAAAAATTGTCCCTGTGAAACCCCATCATTCTCAAAGAGTGATTTTTAATAGTTAAAACTATCCACATTCTTTAGAAAGAATATTCCCACTGCGCAAATAGTTTTGCCCTCCCCAGCATACTGTACTGTCCCCGTCCGATTCGACTATAATCCTGTGTAAGTAAAAGAGCATATGACTACAAAAAACGACTTGGTCAAACCAATTTTAAAATATCACATCTAAAATACTTCAATACATGAGGGCTCAAAATGAAAAACCCTTTCTCGGAGAATCATTGAATAGTATGACTAGAGTAGTATGGTATTGGGACTTTGGGACCGTCATAAAATGTTACGTGTCAGAAATAACGTCCTAGAATAAGCAAAATGGTCGAGATGCATTATCCACTGAAAGCCAAGAAGCCATTAGTTTCACTACAGGCACAGGAGACCACTTCCCTTAATTATTACGTACCCTTGATGTTTTTTCTACCTCTTGTCTTCATAAGTTATTAGTGAAAGGTCGTTCTAGACCATTTTGCATTCAATGTCACTTCCTGGTAGTTCATTTTGCATAAGGGTTACAGCTTCTGGGGGAACCATTTTCGTGTTCCGCAGAAGATTCCGTCCCGTCCCGAAATCCCCGGGACAAAATTATTTGCTCCGACCCAGTCCCGAAATAACACGGGAACAATATTTAAGTCCCAAAATTGTCCCTGTGAAACCCCAGCATTCTCAAAGAGTAATTTTTTTATAGTTAGAGCTATCCACATTCTTTAAATGGAATGGTCCCACTGCACAAATCACTTTGCCCTCCCCAACATACAGTACTGCTCCCGTCCAATTCGACGTTAATCCTGTGTAAGTAAAAGAGCATATGACTACAAAAAACGACTTGGTCAAACCAATTTTAAAATATCACATCTAAAATACTTCAATACATGAGGGCTCAAAATGAAAAACCCTTTCTCCGAGAAACAGTGAATTCATTTGCAAAATTCGGGAGGCATGAGGGCTGGCACGACCATAACATTCAACAACAACCCCATTTCGGGGGTTCTTTTTTTGAGAACAAAATACGACCAGACAAGAGTAGTATGGTATTGGGACTTTGGGACCGTCATAAAATGTTACGTGTCAGGAATAACGTCCTAGAATAAGCAAAATGGTCGAGATGCATTCTCCACTGAAACCCAAAAAGCCATTAGTTTCACTAAAGATACAGTAGACCACTTCCCCTAATTATTATGTACCCTTGATGTTTTTTTTACTTCCTGTCTTCGTAAATTATTAGTGAAAGGTCGTTCTAGACCATTTTGCATTCAATGTCACTTCCTGGTAGTTCATTTTGCATAAGGGTTACAGCTTCTGGGGGAACCATTTTCGTGTTCCGCAGAAGATTTAGTCCCGTCCCGAAATCCCCAGGACAAAATTATTTGCTCCGACCCAGTCCCGAAATAACACGGGAACAATATTTAAGTCCAAAAATTGTCCCTGTGAAACCCCATCATTCTCAAAGAGTAATTTTTTTATAGTTAGAGCTATCCACATTCTTTAAATGGAATGGTCCCACTGCGCAAATAATTTTGCCCTCCCCAACATACAGTACTGCTCCCGTCCAATTCGACGTTAATCCTGTGTAAGTAAAAGAGCATATGACTACAAAAAACGACTTGGTCAAACCAATTTTAAAATATCACATCTAAAATACTTCAATACATGAGGGCTCAAAATTAGTGCTGTCCATGGGAACGGAAATGTGGTACCCATACCTGTTCCTGTACCTGTACCCATTTTTTCAGGAACAAAAGCAATGGTCCTGTTCCTGTTCCCATAAAAATGGGTACCAATTTAAAGTTCCTGGACCTGTTCCTGCAGGAACAGGAATGTTCCTGTTCCTGTTCCCAAAAGTACTTAAAGACTAGCAGAAAAGTACAACCTACACATTTATGCCCCAGGTAACTCTATTTATGCATCGATTAAAAACACAAAATATCAAATTGACTTTATTACAAATAAATAACGGCACACCATTTTCAATACCTTAAGCTACTCGAATTTAAATGAGAATTCAGTAACAGTCATTAAATTAATCATCGCAGCGCAAAGTACAGTAGTAACTGAAATTAGCTAAGAATGGTAGCACTTTCAATATACTTTTGCTGAACTAACAAGGATAAGCGCACGCTGGAGTTTTGGGTTTAAGTTCCAGAGAGTTCCATTTTTCAACGTGTTAAATAACTATCATTTATTATTTTGTTAAATAATAACGTGCGAAAGAGTGACTTATTTGTCATGTTGCGACGTACTTTTAAAATAATATTTTATTTGTGAGGTATTTTTATATTATAAACTTCATGGGAATACCAGGTAGGTACACGTTTTGTTCCTGTTCCCAAACCCGCTTTTGTTCCCATATTTTGGGAACAATTTCCATGTTCCCAAACGTTCCCAAAGTGTTTTGGGAACAAAATTTGTGTTCCCGTACGCACCCGTTCCTGGTCCTGTTCCCAAAAACCTGGGTGTCTCCTGTTCCCATGGACAGCACTACTCAAAATGAAAAACCCTTTCTCGGAGAAACAGTGAATTCATTTGCAAAATTCGGGAGGCATGAGGGCTGGCACGACCATAACATTCAACAACAACCCCATTTCGGGGGTTTGTTTTTTTGAGAACAAAATACGACCAGACAAGAGTAGTATGGTATTGGGACTTTGGGACCGTCATAAAATGTTACGTGTCAAAAATAACGTCCTAGAATAAGCAAAATGGTCGAGATGCATTCTCAAGTGAAAGCCAAAAGCGTTTAGTTTCACTAAATGCACAGTAGACCACTTCCCCTAATTATTACGTACCCTTGATGTGTTTCTTCCTTCGTGTCTTCGTAAATTATTAGTGAGAGGTCGTTCTAGACCATTTTGCATTCAATGTCACTTCCCAGTAGTTCATTTTGCATAAGGGTTACAGCTTCTGGGGGGAACCATTTTGGTAATCCGCAGAAGATTCCGTCCCGTCCCGAAATCCCCGGGACAAAATTATTTGCTCCGACCCAGTCCCGAAATAACACGGGAACAATATTTAAGTCCCAAAATTGTCCCTGTGAAACCCCATCATTCTCAAAGAGTAATTTTTTTATAGTTAGAGCTATCCACATTCTTTAAATGGAATGGTCCCAGTGCGCAAATAATTTTGCCCTCCCCAACATACAGTACTGCTCCCGTCCAATTCGACGTTAATCCTGTGTAAGTAAAAGAGCATATGACTACAAAAAACGACTTGGTCAAACCAATTTTAAAATATCACATCTAAAATACTTGAATAAATGAGGGCTCAAAATGAAAAACCCTTTGTCGGAGAAACATTGAATAGTATGACTAGAGTAGTATGGTATTGGGACTTTGGGACCGTCATAAAATGTTACGTGTCAGAAATAACGTCCTAGAATAAGCAAAATGGTCGAGATGCAATCTCCACTGAAACCCAAAAAGCCATTAGTTTCACTACAGGCACAGGAGACCACTTCCCTTAATTATTACGTACCCTTGATGTTTTTTCTACCTCTTGTCTTCATAAGTTATTAGTGAAAGGTCGTTCTAGACCATTTTGCATTCAATGTCACTTCCTGGTAGTTCATTTTGCATAAGGGTTACAGCTTCTGGGGGAACCATTTTCGTGTTCCGCCGAAGATTCCGTCCCGTCCCGAAATCCCCGGGACAAAATTATTTGCTCCGACCCAGTCCCGAAATAACACGGGAACAATATTTAAGTCCCAAAATTGTCCCTGTGAAACCCCATCATTCTCAAAGAGTAATTTTTTAATAGCTAAAACTATCCACATTCTTTAGAAAGAATATTCCCACTGCGCAAATAGTTTTGCCCTCCCCAGCATACTGTACTGTCCCCGTCCGATTCGACTATAATCCAGTGTAACTAAAAGAGCTTTTGACTACAAAAAACGACTTGGTTAAACCAATATTAAAATATCACATCTAAAATACTTCAATAAATGAAGCCTCAAAATGAAAAACCCTTTCTAGGAGAAACAGTGAATTCATTTGCAAAATTGGGGAGGAATGAGGGCTGGAACGACCATAACATTCAACAACAACCCCATTTCGGGGTTTTTTTTTTTAAACAAAATACGACCAGACTAGAGTAGTATGGTATTGGGACTTTGGGACCGTCATAAAATGTTACGTGTCAGGAATAACGTCCTAGATTAAGCAAAATGGTCGAGATGCATTCTCCACTGAAACCCAAAAAGCCATTAGTTTCTCTACAGGCACATGAGACCTCTTCCCTTAATTATTACGTACCCTTGATGTTTTTTCTACCTCTTGTCTTCATAAGTTATTAGTGAAAGGTCGTTCTAGACCATTTTGCATTCAATGTCACTTCCTGGTAGTTCATTTTGCATAAGGGTTACAGCTTCTGGGGGAACCATTTTCGTGTTCCGCAGAAGATTCCGTCCCGTCCCGAAATCACCGGGACAAAATAATTTGCTCCGACCCAGTCCCGAAATAACACGGGAACAATATTGAAGTCCCAAAATTGTCCCTGTGAAACCCCATCATTCTCAAAGAGTAATTTTTTTATAGTTAGAGCTATCCACATTCTTTAAATGGAATGGTCCCACTGCGCAAATAATTTTGCCCTCCCCAACATACAGTACTGCTCCCGTCCAATTCGACGTTAATCCTGTGTAAGTAAAAGAACATATGACTACAAAAAACGACTTGGTTAAACCAATATTAAAATATCACATCTAAAATACTTCAATAAATGAAGCCTCAAAATGAAAAACCCTTTCTCCGAGAAACAGTGAATTCATTTGCAAAATTCGGGAGGAATGAGGGCTGGCACGACCATAACATTCAACAACAACCCCATTTCGGGGGTTTTTCTTTAAAAACAAAATACGACCAGACTAGAGTAGTATGGTATTGGGACTTTGGGACCGTCATAAAATGTTACGTGTCAGAAATAACGTCCTAGAATAAGCAAAATGGTCGAGATGCATTCTCCACTGAAACCCAAAAAGCCATGTTTTTTTTACTTCCTGTCTTCGTAAATTATTAGTGAAAGGTCGTTCTAGACCATTTTGCATTCAATGTCACTTCCTGGTAGTTCATTTTGCATAAGGGTTACAGCTTCTGGGGGAACCATTTTCGTGTTCCGCAGAAGATTCCGTCCCGTCCCGAAATCCCCAGGACAAAATTATTTGCTCCGACCCAGTCCCGAAATAACACGGGAACAATATTTAAGTCCCAAAATTGTCCCTGTGAAACCCCAGCATTCTCAAAGAGTAATTTTTTTATAGTTAGAGCTATCCACATTCTTTAAATGGAATGGTCCCACTGCACAAATAACTTTGCCCTCCCCAACATACAGTACTGCTCCCGTCCAATTCGACGTTAATCCTGTGTAAGTAAAAGAGCATATGACTACAAAAAACGACTTGGTCAAACCAATTTTAAAATATCACATCTAAAATACTTCAATACATGAGGGCTCAAAATGAAAAACCCTTTCTCCGAGAAACAGTGAATTCATTTGCAAAATTCGGGAGGCATGAGGGCTGGCACGACCATAACATTCAACAACAACCCGATTTCGGGGGTTCTTTTTTTGAGAACAAAATACGACCAGACAAGAGTAGTATGGTATTGGGACTTTGGGACCGTCATAAAATGTTACGTGTCAGGAATAACGTCCTAGAATAAGCAAAATGGTCGAGATGCATTCTCCACTGAAACCCAAAAAGCCATTAGTTTCACTAAAGGTACAGTAGACCACTTCCCCTAATTATTATGTACCCTTGATGTTTTTTTTACTTCCTGTCTTCGTAAATTATTAGTGAAAGGTCGTTCTAGACCATTTTGCATTCAATGTCACTTCCTGGTAGTTCATTTTGCATAAGGGTTACAGCTTCTGGGGGAACCATTTTCGTGTTCCGCAGAAGATTCCGTCCCGTCCCGAAATCCCCAGGACAAAATTATTTGCTCCGACCCAGTCCCGAAATAACACGGGAACAATATTTAAGTCCAAAAATTGTCCCTGTGAAACCCCATCATTCTCAAAGAGTAATTTTTTTATAGTTAGAGCTATCCACATTCTTTAAATGGAATGGTCCCACTGCGCAAATAATTTTGCCCTCCCCAACATACAGTACTGCTCCCGTCCAATTCGACGTTAATCCTGTGTAAGTAAAAGAGCATATGACTACAAAAAACGACTTGGTCAAACCAATTTTAAAATATCACATCTAAAATACTTCAATACATGAGGGCTCAAAATTAGTGCTGTCCATGGGAACGGAAATGTGGTACCCATACCTGTTCCTGTACCTGTACCCATTTTTTCAGGAACAAAAGCAATGGTCCTGTTCCTGTTCCCATAAAAATGGGTACCAATTTAAAGTTCCTGGACCTGTTCCTGCAGGAACAGGAATGTTCCTGTTCCTGTTCCCAAAAGTACTTAAAGACTAGCAGAAAAGTACAACCTACACATTTATGCCCCAGGTAACTCTATTTATGCATCGATTAAAAACACAAAATATCAAATTGACTTTATTACAAATAAATAACGGCACACCATTTTCAATACCTTAAGCTACTCGAATTTAAATGAGAATTCAGTAACAGTCATTAAATTAATCATCGCAGCGCAAAGTACAGTAGTAACTGAAATTAGCTAAGAATGGTAGCACTTTCAATATACTTTTGCTGAACTAACAAGGATAAGCGCACGCTGGAGTTTTGGGTTTAAGTTCCAGAGAGTTCCATTTTTCAACGTGTTAAATAACTATCATTTATTATTTTGTTAAATAATAACGTGCGAAAGAGTGACTTATTTGTCATGTTGCGACGTACTTTTAAAATAATATTTTATTTGTGAGGTATTTTTATATTATAAACTTCATGGGAATACCGGGTAGGTACACGTTTTGTTCCTGTTCCCAAACCCGCTTTTGTTCCCATATTTTGGGAACAATTTCCATGTTCCCAAACGTTCCCAAAGTGTTTTGGGAACAAAATTTGTGTTCCCGTACGCACCCGTTCCTGGTCCTGTTCCCAAAAACCTGGGTGTCTCCTGTTCCCATGGACAGCACTACTCAAAATGAAAAACCCTTTCTCGGAGAAACAGTGAATTCATTTGCAAAATTCGGGAGGCATGAGGGCTGGCACGACCATAACATTCAACAACAACCCCATTTCGGGGGTTCTTTTTTTGAGAACAAAATACGACCAGACAAGAGTAGTATGGTTTTGGGACTTTGGGACCGTCATAAAATGTTACGTGTCAAAAATAACGTCCTAGAATAAGCAAAATGGTCGAGATGCATTCTCAACTGAAAGCCAAAAGCGTTTAGTTTCACTAAATGCACAGTAGACCACTTCCCCTAATTATTACGTACCCTTGATGTGTTTCTTCCTTCGTGTCTTCGTAAATTATTAGTGAGAGGTCGTTCTAGACCATTTTGCATTCAATGTCACTTCCCAGTAGTTCATTTTGCATAAGGGTTACAGCTTCTGGGGGGAACCATTTTGGTAATCCGCAGAAGATTCCGTCCCGTCCCGAAATCCCCGGGACAAAATTATTTGCTCCGACCCAGTCCCGAAATAACACGGGAACAATATTTAAGTCCCAAAATTGTCCCTGTGAAACCCCATCATTCTCAAAGAGTAATTTTTTTATAGTTAGAGCTATCCACATTCTTTAAATGGAATGGTCCCAGTGCGCAAATAATTTTGCCCTCCCCAACATACAGTACTGCTCCCGTCCAATTCGACGTTAATCCTGTGTAAGTAAAAGAGCATATGACTACAAAAATCGTCGCTTCGCAACGATTCAACGCGCCCCTCACGGGGCGCACTGCGAAGGGCAGCGCAGCTTTGTAGAGGTTTTTAAATAAAGTAAAATTTGTGTAGAGAGGATGATAGTTGATCGGAGAATATGTGCCAAAATAATTTATGCACAAAATGATACACTCACCGTGTACTTTGTTGGCAATATTGCTCGTACTACCATATTGATTTGTTGATTGTGTTATAGTCTCTGGGATCCTCTGACCATAATGCTTTGTATTGATGCTATAAGTAGTGTTTGTTGTTAATTTGTAATAAAGTATTAAATTTGAAGCACTTAAAGTTTAAATGTTTATGAAACAATATTTATGCATTATTGGTTTGTAGAAGATGATAAAGAAAATTTTTGACCACATTCAGCAACTGATGTGCTTATGGTATGTAAAGTCACTATATAAAGTTTGGTTGAAGTCTGATAAGAAATGACATAAAAGTGCATAGTAATACATATATGACCTTTGATGAAATAATTTTTTACGGTCAAACTGCGTGAACGATTTTGACCACAATCAGCGACTGAGGTGCTTATGGTATGTAAAGTCACTATATAAAGTTTGGTTGAAGCCTGATAGGAAATGGCATAAAAATGCATAGTATAACCAGAAATAATTTTTAAGGTCAAACGGTTTGACCGATCTACACTAAAATGTATCCCAGAGGTCGCTAAGGTACGATTCTTTGCTTCGTAATTTTTGGTCAAAATCGGTTAAGCAGTTTCTGAGTATTTGGGGTCGAAGGCAAGTGACCTGAGATGAAATAATTTTTTCAGGTCAAACTGATCGACGGATTTTGACCAAAATCTATCCCAGGGTACTTTAGCTCACTACGCTTTGCTGTGTAAATTTTGGTTCAAATCGGTTGGGTAGTTCGTGAGTATTCGTGTTCGAAGTGTCGGACGTACGGACGTACGGACGTACGGACATACGGACGTACGGACGTACGGACATACGGACGTACGGACGTACGGACGTACGGACACCAGGACGTACGTCCATCACAGTTGCATAAGGGCGCTGCGCTGCCCTAAAAAACGACTTGGTCAAACCAATTTTAAAATATCACATCTAAAATACTTGAATAAATGAGGGCTCAAAATGAAAAACCCTTTGTCGGAGAAACATTGAATAGTATGACTAGAGTAGTATGGTATTGGGACTTTGGGACCGTCATAAAATGTTACGTGTCAGAAATAACGTCCTAGAATAAGCAAAATGGTCGAGATGCAATCTCCACTGAAACCCAAAAAGCCATTAGTTTCACTACAGGCACAGGAGACCACTTCCCTTAATTATTACGTACCCTTGATGTTTTTTCTACCTCTTGTCTTCATAAGTTATTAGTGAAAGGTCGTTCTAGACCATTTTGCATTCAATGTCACTTCCTGGTAGTTCATTTTGCATAAGGGTTACAGCTTCTGGGGGAACCATTTTCGTGTTCCGCCGAAGATTCCGTCCCGTCCCGAAATCCCCGGGACAAAATTATTTGCTCCGACCCAGTCCCGAAATATCACGGGAACAATATTTAAGTCCCAAAATTGTCCCTGTGAAACCCCATCATTCTCAAAGAGTAATTTTTTAATAGCTAAAACTATCCACATTCTTTAGAAAGAATATTCCCACTGCGCAAATAGTTTTGCCCTCCCCAGCATACTGTACTGTCCCCGTCCGATTCGACTATAATCCAGTGTAACTAAAAGAGCTTTTGACTACAAAAAACGACTTGGTTAAACCAATATTAAAATATCACATCTAAAATACTTCAATAAATGAAGCCTCAAAATGAAAAACCCTTTCTAGGAGAAACAGTGAATTCATTTGCAAAATTCGGGAGGAATGAGGGCTGGAACGACCATAACATTCAACAACAACCCCATTTCGGGGGTTTTTTTTTTAAACAAAATACGACCAGACTAGAGTAGTATGGTATTGGGACTTTGGGACCGTCATAAAATGTTACGTGTCAGGAATAACGTCCTAGAATAAGCAAAATGGTCGAGATGCATTCTCCACTGAAACCCAAAAAGCCATTAGTTTCTCTACAGGCACATGAGACCTCTTCCCTTAATTATTACGTACCCTTGATGTTTTTTCTACCTCTTGTCTTCATAAGTTATTAGTGAAAGGTCGTTCTAGACCATTTTGCATTCAATGTCACTTCCTGGTAGTTCATTTTGCATAAGGGTTACAGCTTCTGGGGGAACCATTTTCGTGTTCCGCAGAAGATTCCGTCCCGTCCCGAAATCCCCGGGACAAAATTATTTGCTCCGACCCAGTCCCGAAATAACACGGGAACAATATTGAAGTCCCAAAATTGTCCCTGTGAAACCCCATCAGTCTCAAAGAGTAATTTTTTTATAGTTAGAGCTATCCACATTCTTTAAATGGAATGGTCCCACTGCGCAAATAATTTTGCCCTCCCCAACATACAGTACTGCTCCCGTCCAATTCGACGTTAATCCTGTGTAAGTAAAAGAGCATATGACTACAAAAAACGACTTGGTCAAACCAATTTTAAAATATCACATCTAAAATACTTCAATACATGAAGGCTCAAAATGAAAAACCCTTTCTCGGAGAAACAGTGAATTCATTTGCAAAATTCGGGAGGCATGAGGGCTGGCACGACTATAACATTCAACAACAACCCCATTTCGGGGGTTCTTTTTTTGAGAACAAAATACGACCAGACAAGAGTAGTATGGTATTGGGACTTTGGGACCGTCATAAAATGTTACGTGTCAGAAATAACGTCCTAGAATAAGCAAAATGGTCGAGATGCATTCTCCACTGAAACCCAAAAAGCCATTAGTTTCATTACAGGCACAGGAGACCACTTCCCATAATTATTACGTGCCCTTGATGTTTTTTCTACCTCTTGTCTTCATAAGTTATTAGTGAAAGGTCGTTCTAGACCATTTTGCATTCAATGTCACTTCCTGGTAGTTCATTTTGCATAAGGGTTACAGCTTCTGGGGGAACCATTTTCGTGTTCCGCAGAAGATTCCGTCCCGTCCCGAAATCCCCGGGACAAAATTATTTGCTCCGACCCAGTCCCGAAATAACACGGGAACAATATTTAAGTCCCAAAATTGTCCCTGTGAAACCCCATCATTCTCAAAGAGTAATTTTTTAATAGCTAAAACTATCCACATTCTTTAGAAAGAATATTCCCACTGCGCAAATAGTTTTGCCCTCCCCAGCATACTGTACTGTCCCCGTCCGATTCGACTATAATCCATTGTAACTAAAAGAGCTTTTGACTACAAAAAACGACTTGGTTAAACCAATATTAAAATATCACATCTAAAATACTTCAATAAATGAAGCCTCAAAATGAAAAACCCTTTCTAGGAGAAACAGTGAATTCATTTGCAAAACTCGGGAGGATCGAGGGCTGGCACGACCATAAAATTCAAGCAACAATCAGATTTCGGGGGTTCTTTTTTGAAAACAAAATACGACCAGACTAGAGTAGTATGGTATTGGGACTTTGGGACCGTCATAAAATGTTACGTGTCAGAAATAACGTCCTAGAATAAGCAAAATGGTCGAGATGCATTCTCCACTGAAACCCAAAAAGCCATGTTTTTTTTACTTCCTGTCTTCGTAAATTATTAGTGAAAGGTCGTTCTAGACCATTTTGCATTCAATGTCACTTCCTGGTAGTTCATTTTGCATAAGGGTTACAGCTTCTGGGGGAACCATTTTCGTGTTCCGCAGAAGATTCCGTCCCGTCCCGAAATCCCCAGGACAAAATTATTTGCTCCGACCCAGTCCCGAAATAACACGGGAACAATATTTAAGTCCAAAAATTGTCCCTGTGAAACCCCATCATTCTCAAAGAGTGATTTTTAATAGTTAAAACTATCCACATTCTTTAGAAAGAATATTCCCACTGCGCAAATAGTTTTGCCCTCCCCAGCATACTGTACTGTCCCCGTCCGATTCGACTATAATCCTGTGTAAGTAAAAGAGCATATGACTACAAAAAACGACTTGGTCAAACCAATTTTAAAATATCACATCTAAAATACTTCAATACATGAGGGCTCAAAATGAAAAACCCTTTCTCGGAGAATCATTGAATAGTATGACTAGAGTAGTATGGTATTGGGACTTTGGGACCGTCATAAAATGTTACGTGTCAGAAATAACGTCCTAGAATAAGCAAAATGGTCGAGATGCATTATCCACTGAAAGCCAAGAAGCCATTAGTTTCACTACAGGCACAGGAGACCACTTCCCTTAATTATTACGTACCCTTGATGTTTTTTCTACCTCTTGTCTTCATAAGTTATTAGTGAAAGGTCGTTCTAGACCATTTTGCATTCAATGTCACTTCCTGGTAGTTCATTTTGCATAAGGGTTACAGCTTCTGGGGGAACCATTTTCGTGTTCCGCAGAAGATTCCGTCCCGTCCCGAAATCCCCGGGACAAAATTATTTGCTCCGACCCAGTCCCGAAATAACACGGGAACAATATTTAAGTCCCAAAATTGTCCCTGTGAAACCCCAGCATTCTCAAAGAGTAATTTTTTTATAGTTAGAGCTATCCACATTCTTTAAATGGAATGGTCCCACTGCACAAATCACTTTGCCCTCCCCAACATACAGTACTGCTCCCGTCCAATTCGACGTTAATCCTGTGTAAGTAAAAGAGCATATGACTACAAAAAACGACTTGGTCAAACCAATTTTAAAATATCACATCTAAAATACTTCAATACATGAGGGCTCAAAATGAAAAACCCTTTCTCCGAGAAACAGTGAATTCATTTGCAAAATTCGGGAGGCATGAGGGCTGGCACGACCATAACATTCAACAACAACCCGATTTCGGGGGTTCTTTTTTTGAGAACAAAATACGACCAGACAAGAGTAGTATGGTATTGGGACTTTGGGACCGTCATAAAATGTTACGTGTCAGGAATAACGTCCTAGAATAAGCAAAATGGTCGAGATGCATTCTCCACTGAAACCCAAAAAGCCATTAGTTTCACTAAAGGTACAGTAGACCACTTTCCCTAATTATTATGTACCCTTGATGTTTTTTTTACTTCCTGTCTTCGTAAATTATTAGTGAAAGGTCGTTCTAGACCATTTTGCATTCAATGTCACTTCCTGGTAGTTCATTTTGCATAAGGGTTACAGCTTCTGGGGGAACCATTTTCGTGTTCCGCAGAAGATTTAGTCCCGTCCCGAAATCCCCAGGACAAAATTATTTGCTCCGACCCAGTCCCGAAATAACACGGGAACAATATTTAAGTCCAAAAATTGTCCCTGTGAAACCCCATCATTCTCAAAGAGTAATTTTTTTATAGTTAGAGCTATCCACATTCTTTAAATGGAATGGTCCCACTGCGCAAATAATTTTGCCCTCCCCAACATACAGTACTGCTCCCGTCCAATTCGACGTTAATCCTGTGTAAGTAAAAGAGCATATGACTACAAAAAACGACTTGGTCAAACCAATTTTAAAATATCACATCTAAAATACTTCAATACATGAGGGCTCAAAATTAGTGCTGTCCATGGGAACGGAAATGTGGTACCCATACCTGTTCCTGTACCTGTACCCATTTTTTCAGGAACAAAAGCAATGGTCCTGTTCCTGTTCCCATAAAAATGGGTACCAATTTAAAGTTCCTGGACCTGTTCCTGCAGGAACAGGAATGTTCCTGTTCCTGTTCCCAAAAGTAGTTAAAGACTAGCAGAAAAGTACAACCTACACATTTATGCCCCAGGTAACTCTATTTATGCATCGATTAAAAACACAAAATATCAAATTGACTTTATTACAAATAAATAACGGCACACCATTTTCAATACCTTAAGCTACACGAATTTAAATGAGAATTCAGTAACAGTCATTAAATTAATCATCGCAGCGCAAAGTACAGTAGTAACTGAAATTAGCTAAGAATGGTAGCACTTTCAATATACTTTTGCTGAACTAACAAGGATAAGCGCACGCTGGAGTTTTGGGTTTAAGTTCCAGAGAGTTCCATTTTTCAACGTGTTAAATAACTATCATTTATTATTTTGTTAAATAATAACGTGCGAAAGAGTGACTTATTTGTCATGTTGCGACGTACTTTTCAAATAATATTTTATTTGTGAGGTATTTTTATATTATAAACTTCATGGGAATACCAGGTAGGTACACGTTTTGTTCCTGTTCCCAAACCCGCTTTTGTTCCCATATTTTGGGAACAATTTCCATGTTCCCAAACGTTCCCAAAGTGTTTTGGGAACAAAATTTGTGTTCCCGTACGCACCCGTTCCTGGTCCTGTTCCCAAAAACCTGGGTGTCTCCTGTTCCCATGGACAGCACTACTCAAAATGAAAAACCCTTTCTCGGAGAAACAGTGAATTCATTTGCAAAATTCGGGAGGCATGAGGGCTGGCACGACCATAACATTCAACAACAACCCCATTTCGGGGGTT